>LR812532.1:4635385-5037885 GCA_903798195.1 Danio kyathit
GACATGGAAAAGCCCGAGTGAAATAATTAAATCGCCATGTTTTTGCATTCAAACCATCCGCATCCGATTTGAAGAGGCAATTTTTCAATTCCATTAATTCTTAATTTCTTTGTATCAACACTGTTTTGTCCGTTTGAATGTTAATTGCTTGCGGTTTAACTAACTCTATTAGTTCTTTGAAAATCCATCTAAATACTGTCAAACTCAGAGTCCCGCTTGACTGTGTTTGATATGCTAATCTATCACAAACATCACAAGCCATCAGTCCAGCTCTCCTCATCTGCTCGCAGTTTCCCTTTCTTTCCTCATTGTTTCCTCTCACTTTACTCTTCCATGTTGTAGCGTATCTGCAAAGTCTATCTGACTAGCCTTCCTTTTTCTTTCAAATAGTTACATTTATGGTACAAACCTTAAAGGTACAAATATATTAGCAGAATTTATTGACATTGAATTGATATTAAAAGGACTGGAACAACTTATTTAAAATGAGTTAAAACAACACAATTCTTATGTTTTTTTTGGGACAACTTGATTGGTTTATGTTCAATCCACATGAATTTTTTAAAAGTGACTTAATTAATTCATGTTGACACAACGTGAAGGAATTGCGTGGAACCCAGCAATTTTTTACAGTGTATATTTCACTGAAGACATTCATTCATTCATTTTCCTTCGGCTTAATCCCTTTATTCATCAGTGGTCGCCACAGCGGAATAAACCGCCAACTTATCCAGCATATGTTTAACACAGCGGATGCCCTTCCAGCCACAACCCACAACTGGGAAACATCCAAACACACTCATTCACACACATACACTATGGCCAATTTAGTTTATTCAATTCACCTATAGCACAAGTCTTTGATCCCGGAGAAAACCCACACCAACACAGGGAGAACATGCAAACTCCACACAGAAAGTCCAACTGACCCAGCTGGGACAGTGCTAACCACTGAGCAAGACAAATAGTAATAATAATTTAGCAAATGAATTATAGCAAACATGAACATACAATAATGGAACACACATTTATTTTGCAACGTAGGATGTAAGATAAACAATACTCTACACTGATATTACTGAACAATTAACAACCAAATGTGAGTTTTTGCAGTGTAGATTTATAAATCACTGTAAATTATAAGATCCCAAGCTTTTGGGAGTAAAAAAGAGCTGTATATTTTACAGCATGTAAAATGTCCCTTCTCATACTTTGTTTTTTACCATATGTATGTAGTAAGAGAAATGTGCCATTAACCTACTAACTAATTTACTTTTTAATATAGTCAACTGGAAACCAAATTGAACTATAAAAAAAGACATTTTCTTTAATGTTAATTGAAGTAAAACAGAATAAACTTATTTTATTTTTTATTTATTTAAAGCAGCGGGTATCATTTAAAATGTAGTTTGATTTGATGTGCTAAATTAACTAAAACCAAAATAACAATAAATATTTAAAACAAGCGTACTACAAACAAACAAACAAACAAACCAAAAAATACTAATAGAAGTTACAGAAACTCAAATATAGTTCAGGTTTAACTAAAATGAAAATTCATACAGAAAGTACAACTCTGTGTCAGAGGTAAATGTAACTATTTTATGTTTTAGCAGATAATTTGTACAAAAAAACAAAACAAATATAAAACAAAATAAAAAACAAAACAAAAAGCAAAAAACTAAACAAATATAAAACAAAACAAAACAAAACAAAAGAAAAAGCAAAAAACAAAACAAATATAAAACAAAATAAAAGACAAAACAAAAAACAAAAAGCTAAACAAATATGAAACAAAACACAAAAGAAAAAAATAAACAAATATAAAACAAAACAATTATAAAACAAAACAAAATAAAAAGCAAAACACAAAACTAATATATAACAAAACACAAAAGAAAACAAAAACTAAACAAATATAAAACAAAAGAAAAAAACTAAACAAAAGAAAAAGCAAAAAATAAACAAATATAAAACAAAAATATAAAACAAAACAATTATAAAACAAAAACAAAAATTAATTAAACAATTAACAAACAATTATAAAACAAACAAAACTAAACTAAGTGAAGTTTATTTATAAACTAATTTGGAGAGGATCACGTGCTTATGATTGCTTGCAGCCGGTCCCGCATTATTCAATTTATGATTCACCAATCAGACGATTCCTAAGCCACTATAAATAGCCTAAGTTCCACATAACAGCCATCTTCATTTTGAAGAATCCCCCCTTCCACCCCTACTTCTCCTCCTTTCCTAGATGGGTGGCACGGTGGCCCAGTGGTTAGCACTGTTGCCTCACAGTAAGAACATCACTGGTTCTAGTTCTTACCAAGCCAGCCGACGCTTCTGTGCGGAGTTTACACGTTCTCCCCGTGCTCACGTGGGTTTCCCCGGGTTTTCTTCCACTATCCAAAAACATGCAACTTAAGTTAATTGAGTAATCCAAATCGCCACCATAGACATGCTCCTAGTAAGTAGTCATCTCTTAAGAGCAATCCCTATCTGTTCATTTGCTACTACAGCAGGGGAGTTCTCGAGATCTACCTGAGCTCAAACTCCCCTTTCACCTTGCAAACGGGAGGGAGCCCTGGGCTCGAGGACTCAGGGCTCTCTCCCGGGACAGCATGCCAAACAAGCAATCATCAGCTAAGTGTGATCTCTTGAAACAAATATAAAACAAAACAAAAAGCAAAAATATTAAACAAATATACAACTAAAAATAAAACTAAACAAATATAAAATAAAATTAAACAAATACAAAACAAAACACAAAGAATAAAATAAACAAATATAAAACAAAAACAAAATAAATATAAAACAAAACAATCCTAAAACAAAACAAAAAGCAAAAAATGAAATAAATATAAAACAAAGCGCAAAACAAAACAAAAAACTAAACTAAACAAAAAACTAAACTAAACTAAAGGAATACAAAACAAAAAACAACAAAACAAAATCTTTTAAATGTATTGTTGACTCTGGTTTGTACAGTTTCATGATCTATTTTTGTGCTAATATCTATAAGAGCATTTGTAGCGAGCGCCTGTGAGTGATGCTGCTGACAGCACTGATATATAGCAAAGCTAAAGGCTAGTTATTCCAGATAAAAGCTATTTTCCAGATATTACATTACTCAAGGTGAAACACCTCAAAAAAACCCTCAGTTGCAGCACCGAATGTCAAAGGATTGTGGGAAATGCAGTAATGAGAGGTCTGGAGGTCAACAGCTCAGACACATGAGGTTTTCCAGAAGCGAACACACACAGTCTGTCTCTTTGAGTTTCCCTTCATTTCTCCTCTGCTGTTTTCTGAAAGCTCAGAACAAAAGCCCAGTGCTCTCAGATAGCAGTGCAATATTGAAAAATATGCTTTATTGTAGTCAAGTAACACGATAACAATATTTCTCACAATATAACATTTCACTCGAAAAATGCTTTTTATTAGCAACATTTTGACATCATTCATTTATTTAATGATTTTTCATATCTAATTTAAATAATATATTTAATTTGGTTGTTGAGTATCATGATAACGATATTTCTCACAAGTTAACATTTCCCTTGAATAATGTTATTTTTACTAGCTAAGTTTTGAAATCATTCGGTTATTTAACGATATTAAAATAAACAGGTAAAAGACATTTCTCAGTTGTAATAACATTTTTTTTATTTGTTTGTCGAGTTTCACAATAATATTTCTCACGATATAACATTTCCCTCGAATAATGCTAATGTTTTATTAGCTAAGTTTTGAAATCATTCATTTATTTATTAAAATAAACAGAAAAATTATATTTTTCAGAAAAAAAAATGTTATTTAGTTGAGGAGTATTGCGATAATGATATTGAAACAACATTTTCCTTGACAAATGCTAATGTTTTATTAGCTATGTTTTGAAACCATTCATTTATTTAATGATAATAAAATAAACAGGTAAAAAAAAAATTCAGATCTAATTAAAAAATATGCAATTTTTTTGTCGAGTATCTCGATTACAATATTACAATATTTATCATAATATAACATTTCCTTGAAATATGCTAATATTTTATTAGCTATGTTTTGAAATCATTTATTTAATGATATCAAAATAAGCAGATAAAATATGTTTTTCAGATTTAATAATAAAAAATATATATATATATATATATATATATATATATATATATATATATATATATATATATATATATATATATATATATATATATATATATATATATATATATATATATATATATATATATGCATTTTGGTTGAGTATCCCAATAACAATATTTATCATGATGCAACATTTCCCTTGAAAAATGCTAATGTTTTATTAGCTATGTTTTGAAATATTTTAATGATATTAAAATAAACAGATGAGACATTTCTCAGGTCTAGTTAAAAAAAAAATGCAATAAGGTTGTGCAGTATCACAATAACGATATTTATCACAATATAACAGTTCCATCAAAAATGCTACTTTTATTAACCAACTTTTGAAATAAGTTATTTATTTAATGATATTAAAATGATTATTCAGATCTAAGTTTAAAAGTATGTAATTTGTTTGTTTAATATCATGATTACGATATTACAATATTTATCACAATGTAACATTTCCTTGAAAAATGCTAAAAAAATTTTAGCTATGTTTTGAAATCATTAATTTATTTAATGATATTAAAATAAGCAGGTAAAGTATATTTTTCAGATCTAATTTGAAAAAAATGCAATTTTGTTGTTGAGCAGCGCAATAACGATATTTATCACGATATAACATTTCCATAAAAAAATGCTACTTTTATTATCTAACTTTTGAAATCATTAATTTAACAATATTAAAATAAACAGGTAAAATACATTATTCAGATCTATTTTTTTTTTTAAATAAGCAATTTGTTTGTTGAGTATTGTGATAACGCTATGATATTTCCCTTGAAAAATGCTAATGTTTTATTAACTATGTTTTGAAATCATTCATTTATTTAATGATATTAAAATAAGCAGGTAAAGTGTATTTTTATCTAATAATTTTTTATTTTTTATCATTTTTTAATTAAATTTTTTTCTGATTAAAAAAAGTATATGCAATTTGTTGATTATCACTATAACGATATTTCTCATGACATAACACTTCCCTTGAAAAATGCTATTTTTATTAGCTATGTTTTGAAATCATTCATTTATTTTATTATATTAAAATAAGCAGGTGAAAGACATTTTTAAGAATTTATTTTTTAAAAATATGCAATTTTACTGCTGAGTATCAAGATAATGATATTTATCACGATACAACATTTCCCTTGAAAAATGCTAATGTTTTATTAAATATGTTTTGAAACCATTCATTTATTTAATGATATTAAAATAAACAGATAAAAGACATTATTCAGATCTAATTAAAAAAATATATGCAATTTAATTGTTGAGTATCAGGATGACGATATTTATCACAATACATTGCCCTTGAAAAATGCTAGTTTTATTAGCTAAATTTTGAAATCATTCATTTATTTAATGATATTAAAATAAACAGATAAAAGACATTTCTCAGGTTTAGTTTAAAAAATATATGCAATTTGTTTCTTGATTATCGCGATAACGATATTTATCACGATATAACGTTTCCCTCGAAAATGTTACTTTTATTAGCTATGTTTTGTAATCATTCATTTCTTTTATTATTTTAAAATAAACAGCTATTTTTCAGATCTAATTCAAACAAAAAAAGTGTGTCAAGGTGCAAATATTTAGTCGTTAAAACAATATAGGTGTGAAAACCTGTGCAGATATTCTGACTTTGAATAGTTGTTGTCATTTTCCCACCATTAGTGTTTATCTTCAGCTCTGGGGTCACCTTTAGGATGCTCCAGCAAATAGCAGAACAGCAATTACTGAGCGGCAGGGCTAAAGATAGAAGAGCCTCATCTGATTGGCCAAATTTAGATAAACAACTGATGCATAAAATAAATGTAATCTATCACACATGCGATACGTACTATAATCACGATAACGATACTTTTGCGATATATATTGTGTATATTGAGACACTACAGCAGCTACCAGAGGAAACTTTTACAGCGTCATCAGAGAGAGCAGAACGGCTTATATAAAGTTTACTAGTCCCGCAGGACAGCAGAGAGCTGAGATGAGCTGAATGCCCCGACGGGACCCGTGCTTATAGGGGATCTGCCGTTCTAAAGGTTTGACTGCTTCAGTGCACGACAGAGAAATACAGCAAGTGCTCAAAGGGTTTAGGGAGGAAGGTGAGATCCATCTGTGCGCTGCTTTAATTGTTGGTCTATGCAGACGTGACTCAAACGCACATCTTTTTGGCTCTCGCTGAACTTCGCTTTGGTTTATCAGCAGCTCGCAGAGTAAG
Organism: Danio kyathit; assembly: GCA_903798195.1. Lineage (NCBI taxonomy): Eukaryota > Metazoa > Chordata > Actinopteri > Cypriniformes > Danionidae > Danio > Danio kyathit. Next base: position 4,641,759 of record LR812532.1, read on the forward strand.
TGTATAGCATGACAAGTTAAAAATAGTTTCAAATGTGCCTCGAGATGCTGCGCGGCTCTGGATTTAGCTTTTGGAAGCATTTATAAGATGTCATGTGAAATAATTGTCAGAAAAAAATCTCTGTGTTTTTGCAGAAACATTAAAGAGTTTATAAAAACCTATAAAGACCTATAAATAAACTAATAATTACTAGTATATTTGTCTTGTTTTCCTGTGCTCATGTCTAATGATTCTTAAAAGGACAGTTCTGTCAAAAATCTGAGAATCTTTCTTCTACAATGGATGTCAATAGTTACAGGTTTCTAACATTCTTCAAAACATCTTCTTTTGTGTTCAACAGAATAAAGAAGCTCATAAAGGTTTGGAATTACTTGAGGACCAGTGGTGTAAAGTAACAAATTACAAAAACTCAAATTAAATTACTGTAATAGAGTACAGTAGTTTTAAAAACATGTTCTTTTACTTACCCTTGAGTACATTTTTAGTGCTTTAGTACTTTTACTCCACTAGTTTCGTTCAACCTGCAGTTAATACTTAATTTTTTTTCTTGTCTATGGGATTGGCTGAAGTAGAACAATCATAACTGTGATTCCAGTCCAATCAAATAGCATATAGAAACTAAATCGCATCATACAGAACAACCTCAAGACATGGGTGCTTTATGAAGACAGCAAACCATTTGGAAGAATTAAAAGTGTCCAAGAAGATGTCCAAAATCGTCACACGCAATGAGCCAGAGACTGTTTAGACTGGATAATGGATGTATGATGTCTAGCCTTAAACAATCGCTAAAGGCACTACAGAATGTTGCGTTTTCACACACACACAGAAATTGCATGTAACCTTTCAACCTTTCACAGTGTAATACTCACTACTCTTGAGTACTTTTAAAAGTCTAAAAAATAAGATATTTGACAAGACACCTGACAAAATAATATAAATGTTAATATTTAGATTATTTTATAAAACAGAAAAGATTTCCAAGAAAAAAGATATGAATGTAATGTATGAATGTAACCAGACAAAGAAAACATATTATACTGTATATACACTTAACGGCCACTTTATTAGGTAAACCTGTCCAACTGCTCATTAAAGCAAATTTCTATCAGCCATCACCCAATCACATGGCAGCAACTCAATGCATTTAGGCATGTAGACATGGTCAAGACGAACTGCTGCAGTTCAAACCGAGCATCAGAATGGGGAAGAAAGGGGATTTAAGTGACTTTGAACGTGGCATGGTTGTTGGTGCCAGACGGGCTGGTCTGAGTATTTCAGAAACTGCTGATCTACTGGGATTTTCACACACAACCATAACTAGGGTTTACAGAGAATGATCCAAAAAAATAAAAATATCCAGTGAGTGGCCGCAAATGCCTTCTTGATGTCAGAGGTCAGAGGAGAATGGCCAGACTGGTTCCAGCTGATAGAAAGGCAACAGTAACTCAAATAAGCACTCGTTACAACCGAGGTCTGCAAAGGAGCATCTCTGAACACACAACACGTCCAACCTTGGGCAGATGGGCTACAGCAGCAGAAGACCACACCGGGTGCCACTCTTGTCACCTAAGAACAGGAAACTGAGGCTACAATTCACACAGGCTCACCAAAATTGGACAATAGAAGATTGGAGAAACGTTGCCTGGTCTGATGAGTCTCCATTTCTGCTGCGACATTCGGATTTTAGGGTCAGAATTTGCCATCAACAACATGAAAGCATGGATCCATCCTGCCTTGTATCAACGGTTCAGGCTGCTGGTGGTGGTGTAATGGTGTGGGGATATTTTCCTGGCACACTTTGGGCCCATTAGTACCAACTGAGCATCGTGTCAACGCCACAGCCTACCTGAGTATTGTTGCTGACCATGTCCATCCCTTTATGACCACAGTGTACTCATATTCTGATGGCTACTTCCAGCAAGATAACGTGCCATGTCATAAAGCGTGAATCATCTCAGAATGGTTTCTTGAACATGACAATGAGTTCACTGTACTCAAATGGCCTCCACAGTCAGCAGAACTCAATCCAATAGAGCACCTTTGGGATGTGGTGGAACGGGAGATTGGCATCATGCATGTGCAGCCGACAAATCTGCAGCAACTGCGTGATGCTATCATGTCAATATGGAGCAAAATCTCTGAGGAATATTTCCAGTATCTTGTTGAATCTATTCCACAAAGGATTACGGCAGTTGTGAAGGCAAAAAGGGGGTCCAACCGGGTACTAGTAAGGTGTACCTAATAAAGTGGCCGGTGAGTGTATAGTTAGTTTCCAGCCAAGATGATTTGATGATTTAGAGCCTTAATAAAAACATGTGTAATTATATTAGTGCTCTCTCCCTATAAAGTGTGCAGTACACTAGACTGAATGTCATCACAACACAGCACAGACTGGAAAATAAACAAAACACCACTGTAATAAATCATAATACTAAAAGCCAGGCCTGGCACATCTGTGTACGCTGAATTTGAAGTTGTGCAATTGTTGTGTTTGCATGATCAATCACTGCTGTGTGTTTGTGTGTTTCAGAGAGAGAAAGAGCTTCACTTCATCTCCATCACTGTCTCTTGGAGAAAACAAGTGTTTGTTTGTGTGTCAACATCGTCTCTTTAATCGCCTGGCCAATACACTTCCTTCAAGAACGAGAGAAACTTGAGCAAAATAACTCAATTCAGCTAAAGACGGCGTGAGTGATTAAAAGATTTATCACTTTGTTGTTGTGACAAATGATATGGAAAATTTTTAACTATGAAATGAGCAACTAGCTTTTGCATTCGGAAGTGAATTCAGTCAATAAACCATTAACAATCATTAAACCAAATGAACATTTTAAAGAGAAATGCATGAAAAGCTGAACGCACATACTGTATGTGGCTCTACAGTAACTTGATATTGAAGATGTGCATCAAAAATACAAACAAACATGTTCATTAGACAAGAGCAAATCATCCCTGTCTTTACAAACACATACTGTAAATGTGCATAATCTGTTTATAATTACACAAAACAAGCAACTCAATGATTACAAACAATCAGCTCATCAAATGTTGACTTATGTTCAATTACTTCCAGTGTTTTAATATATCTGATTATTTTAGTGGGTGTCACGGTGGCGCAGTGGGTAGCACAATCGCCTTAAAGCAAGAAGGTCACTGGTTCAAGCCTCGACTGGGTCAGTTGGCATTTCCATGTGGAGTTTGCATGTTATGTTTCCTCCGGGTGCTCCGGTTTCCCCCACAAGTCCAAAGACATGTGCTATAGGTGAATTATGTGTGATAAATTGGCCGTAGTGTATGTGTGTAAATGAGTGTGTATGGGTGTTTCCCAGTACTGGGTTGCAGCTGGAAGGGCATCCGCTGTGTAAAACATATGCTAGATAAGTTGGCGGTTCATTCCGGTGTGACAACCTCTGGTAAATAAAGAGACTAAGCCGAAGGAAAATGAATGAATGAATGATTATTTTAGTGCCTATTAATATTTAGAGTGAGGTTTTCATTTAATATTTTTATAATTTAATAATTACATTTGTATCTTATGTGCATTTTGGCTTTAATTTATTCACATTTATGCATCAGATTCAACTTTTATTTCTTGAAGCATCACAAAATTGTTAAATTTATTTACTTTTTTTTTTTTAATTTAAGTGTCTAATTAAATGTGCATGATATATTGACTTAAACACAAAAGGCATAGAGCATAAAGTCCTATAGAGAATAACAATAATATTTTATCTAGTCTTTTATTATTAAAATATTTGATCTTTTCAGTATACAAACTTTATAAATGTCAATTTACAGTATGCTTTTACCTGTGGTTATTTTTACGTGACATTTTATACAAAATGACTATGTTTGCCACCTGGTTTGGAAGTGTATAGACTGTTTTCATTGTGTTTAAAGTGAAATAACTTTTCTTAAACAAGAGGTATGCTCTTCTGCAGACCTCAGTTGTAATGAGAGGTTATTTGAGTTACTGTTGCCTTTCTGTCAGCTGCAATCAGTCTGGCCATTCTCCTCTGACCTCTGGCATCAACAAGGCATTTGCGGCCGCTCACTGGATATTTTCTCTTTTTCAGACCATTCTCTGTAAACCCTAGTTATGGTTGTGCGTGAAAATCCCAGTAGATCAGCAGTTTCTGAAATACTCAGACCAGACCGTCTGGCACCAACAACCATGCCACGTTCAAAGTCACTTAAATCACCTTTCTTCCCCATTCTGATGCTCGCTTTGAACTGCAGCAGTTCGTCTTGACCATGTCTACATGTCTAAATGCATTGAGTTGCTGAATAGCTGTATTCTAATAGGTTTGATCAGAAAGTCCAGGATTTTAAACTGTGCATGTTGTTTTGTTCAAAGCTGCATCAACTTAAACCACTCATAAAAAGGCAATTTTATGAACCATTGTTGTAGTTCAACGATTTCCATTCATTCATTTATTTTCTTTTCAGCTTAGTCCCTTTATTAATCAGGGGTCGTCACAGTGGAATGAACCACCAACTTATCCAGCACATGTTTTAGGCAGCGGATGCCCTTCCAGCTGCAATCCATCACTGGGAAACATCCATACACATTCACACACATACACTACGGTCAATTTTAGCCTACCCAATTCACCTGTACTGCACGTCTTTGGACTTGTGGGGGAAACCGGAGAACCCAGAGGAAACCCACTCGAACACGGAGAGAACATGCAAACTCCACACAGAAATGCCAACTGGCCCAGGCAAGGCTCAAACCAGCGACCTTCTTACTGTGAGGCGACAGTGCTACCCACTGCGCCACTGACTGACCCTCAACGCTTTCCAATAAGTTTCAATTTATATACAGTAAATCTCAACTATTAATGAAAACTTCCAAAACATTCATTATCATCATTTAATACACAGCTGTCTGGAATATTCACTTCTGATTGGTCAGTTGCGACATTCCAAGGAATGTTATTCCCAGCTAACAACCGTTAAATAAAACCGGTTCATCCGGGAACTTCGAATCACATTGAACGTCAGTGAAAACGTTCAAATCCATAAACAGGTACTTACATCCACATTAATATGTATGTATCTGCTTGTCTATCATGCCGCTGTCTTATTAATAAAAGATGCGCAGGTCAGTCTATGCTTTTGCTTTTTTGATGGTTTGGCGCCATCTTGTGACTGAATAATACACAGGTTAGTTCAACTGTTATGATTATCAGAGATCTAGTGGCTGCAGATCGCTAACGGATTACAAACCTGCCATTAAATGGACTACAAATCCTGTCATGCACCACACACTCACACCTGTTCTGGTTTTCCTGCTGATTGCTAACACACAGCTGAAGCTGTCCAGAATGGATTACATGGACCGGCAAGGCAAGGAAAACATGTCATAAAGTTCACATTACAGTTATACAAGACTCAGCAACTAGTGTGTGTGTGTGTCTGTGCTGCTTTTACGCTTTGTTTGTTTGTTTTACCGTTTATTCCTGTCTGCTGCCTGCCTTTTGACCATTGGCCTGTTTACTGACCACTACTCTGGCTGTTGGCCCTTGTGTTGATCGTTGTTTGCCTGATCATTCTCCTAATAAACCAGCAACGTTATACTCGATTAGCTGTTAGCTTTGCGTTTAATTAAAGAGTTAATAACTATTACGCCTCTGAAAAATGGTTTGTGTCTACTTTTGTTTTGCTTTGTGGTAAGTAGCTGTGTAATAAGCAGGATAAAGTACATCCAGGACTGTTGTTTACACAGTTTAGCTAAAGCCCTTCAGTCTTATACAGCAGACCGCTTTACGTCGAGCTGTCGATAAGCCTGTCAGGTTTTATTCAGTCTTAACAACCTCCTGGATGTACTTTATCTCTAACATAACATTTAATATTTCAAAAGTGTATCTGTTAGTATTACGTAACATGAACAGTTGTGTTTTATATCTCTTGAACAGCAGTTATAACGCTTTCCTCACACAAACACAGACCCTGTCAGACACATTACGTATCTTTCCGCTGTTAATGTGGTTTGAAGAGCATCTCTAAGTGCAGATGAATCTGTCTCTCACTGATAGAGAGATGAAACTCAATCCCACGAGTCCTCAGACATGAGGACAAACCTCTGGACTCCGCCATAGAGATAAACTCTCTCCGGCTTTTCCAATCCCGCCGGCTCTGAGGGAAATAGACGGGCCGTGTTAAAACTAAATGAACACATTGATTTATTTCCTCCGTCAAGTGCAACTGGGGCTCACGGGAGTGACGTGTGTCAAAAACGCGTGCACACACACATGTTGGGCTTTCGTGTTTTATATGGATTTCCCATAGATGTAATGTAATCATGTTTTTTTACTGTATACACTGTATATTCTGTCCTACTAACAAAACCATACCCCTAAACCCAACTCTCACAGAAAACAATCTGCAGTTTTACACTTTTTAAATACTTCATTCTGGATTATTTATGAGCCGTTTCCTAATTTAGACCCAAAAAAGTCAGACACTTTACACACACATAGGTACATACACACATGCACACCTGCTCATACAGTACACTCAAGCACACATACATACACACGCGTGTACACACACATGCATACATTCCTGCAAACACACGCAGATGTGTGTTTAAATAAATGATTATGTTGTTAAAAGATACACTTTTTAAGCAATCTTAGTCTTGGACAACAATGAATTAACTTTAAAAAAATAAATATGAGAAATTAAAAAAGGACAAAATATCCATAAATGGGCAGGGATACAATGATAATAATAATAATAATAATAATAATAATAATAATGATGATGATGATGATGATGATGATGATGATGATGATGATGATGATGATGATGATGATAATAATAATAATAATAATATTAATAATGAAAATAATGAAAATAATAATAATAATAATAATAATAATAATAATAATAATAATGAAAATAATAATAATAATAATAATAATAATAATGAAAATAATAATAATAATAATAATAATAATAATAATGAAAATAATAATAATAATAATAATAATAATAATAATAATGAAAATAATGATAATAATAATAATGAAAATAATAATAATAATAATGAAAATAATAATGAAAATAATAATAATAATAAAAATAATGATAATAATAATAATGAAAATAATAATAATAATAATAAAAAATAATAATAATAATAATAATAATAATGAAAATAATAATAATAATAATAATAATAATAATAATAATAATAATAATAATAATAATAATAATGAAAATAATAATATTAATAAAAATAAATAAATAAATAAATAAGCCACTGACCAAACTGACCAAAAACATAATTTGGAGAGACAAATAATACATTTTCTTACATTTTCTGCATTAATTTGCAGAGTAATTGTCTCTTTTCTATAAAATGTCATGGTAATATATAAATATAAAAGCATATTGTGATAAATTTTACCAGAAACAAGAACATATACATAAGTATGACGTTTTTATCTTGACATTTTGTTATTGAACTGGATAAAATATTTCAAAAACATTGTTATTCTTCAAATAATCGTATGCTCATGCTTTATGTTTAGAATTATGATTATTTGGTCAATTTTAGACACAAGATATTGATTGTTAAATAAAACATTTCAATAAAAACAAAGTAAATAAACAAATATTTTATGTATGGTAAAATGGTAAAATCCTATCATAAAAGCAATAAAAGTTATATTAACATGCAAAATAAAATAAGAAAATTATTTTAGAAAAACATAAAAAATTATTGTCAAATTCACATTCACAATAAAATGGTCAAGTCCTGTTATAAGGCATATACAAACTATATTAACATGCAAAATAAAATGAAGAAATTGCTCATTCAAAATTGAATGGTAAAATTATATTATAAAACCATTTAAAAATATATTTAAAATTGCACATTCAAAATAAAATGGTAAAGTCCTTTTCTAAAAGCTACAAATTAGAAGATATTAGCATGCAAAATGGCAACGCAGTGGCGCAGTAGGTAGTGCTGTCGCCACACAGCAAGAAGGTCGCTAGTTTGAGCCTCGGCTTGGTCAGTTGGCGTTTCTTTGTGGAGTTTGCATGTTCTCCCTGCGTTCGCGTGGGTTTCCTCCGGGTGCTCCGGTTTCCCCCACAGTCCAAAGACATGTGGTACAGGTGAATTGGGTAGGCTAAATTGTCCGTAGTGTATGAGTGTGAATGAGAGTGTGTGGACGTTTCCCAGTGATGGGTTGCGGCTGGAAAGACATCCGCTGCGTAAAACAAATTCTGGATAAGTTGGCGGTTTATTCCACTGTGGCGACCCCGAATTAATAAAGGGACTAAGCCGAAAAGAAAATGAATGAATGAATAACATGCAAAATAAAATGCTTTGTTACAAACCGAATATTTTATTCTGTTATAAAAGCATAAAAATATTTTAAAATGCACACACAAAATAAAATGGTACAATCCTTTTATAAAATCATTAAAAAAATGCAAAATAAAATGGGAAAATTCTGATATAAAAGCATAAAAATAATTTTAATATTCACATTCAAAATAAAATGGTCAAATCTGTTTTAAAAGCATACAAATAATTTCAAAATGTGCATGCAAAATAAAATGGTAAAGTCCTGTTTTAAAAGTATATAAAAATTATATTAACATGCCAAATAAAATAGGGAAAAATATAAAAAATATAAAAGCATAATAATTATTTAAAACTGCACATTCAAAATAAAATGGTCAAATTCTGTTATAAAAGCATTAAACTAAAAGTGCGCACACACACACATGCTGGTGGAGGATCTGGAGGCAGGTGTGCTGTTGCTGCTGCTGTATATCTGTGATGGGATCAGCCTGTCTTCAGTATACAAAAGGTGAATGGCCTGGTGTTATCGGCACACACACCTCGTCACACTGGCTCATGGGTGTGAGGAATGGAGTGTGCAGCAGGTGCCGTGTGTGTGTCTTCAGCTGCGTTTGTTTGCCTGAATCTTCTGCTTGTGCTCACTGCTGTTTCAGTTTCATGTGTTTCCCAGCGCTGGAGAGACTGTAAGCTGTGTTTGGACTGGAATGACACTACGGCAAAATCCAGTCATAAAAACGGAATTTACTGTTATAATGTGGAACGCCACAGAATTTGGAAAATTGTGCATGAATAAATCAAAAAGTTTGCAAACTTTACTTTCAACACAGGTATTTACAGTAACCCTTCAAAATAAAAGTTCTGATTAATGAAAAATACCAAAATAAATAAATATATTGCATTTATATTTAAAAATTCATTCATCCATTTTCCTTCAGCTTAGTTCCTTATTTATCTGGGGTTGCCACAGCGGAATGAACAGCCAACTATTCCAGCATATGTTTTACAGAGAGGATGCCCTTCCAGCTGCAACCCAGTACTGGGAAACACCCATACACTCTCGCATTCTCACACACACACACTAATACACTACGGAAAATTAAACTTATTCAATTCACCTAAAAGCACATCTTTGGACTTGTATGGGAAACTGGAGCACCCGGAGGAAACCCATGCCAACACGTGGAGAGCCGGCAAACTCCACACATAAATTCCAACTGGTCCAGCCGAGACTCGAATCAGCGACCTTCTTACTGTAACCACTGAGCGAACGTGCTGCCCCCTTTTTTAAATACTATTATTATTAAGAAAATTATTTACACCATGTTTTCATATTATTTTATTATGTTATTTGATTAAATTTTTAAATATTAAATAGTTAATATCTTTTACAATTGTTTAAATACAATTATTGTAAATATGTTTGTATGTAAATATGTTTAGATTTGTAATATATTTTAAACATATATATCCACAGAAACAGAAAAGACAGCATTTGTGATTTTTTTAAATAAATATTTAATAATTTATTACATTAAATTTAATATAAATATAAAAAATTCAACATTATATATATGTATATAATTTATTTATTTATTTATTTTTTACTTTTATTACTGCAAATTATACTTAAATTATTGTTATTGGGTAAAAAATCCTCAAAATCAATCAAGGAATTATTTTTTGTTAACTATCAAAACTTTTTTTTTTTTATTAACCAATTTGTTAATATATTATACTCTTGTACTATTACCATTGTGTAATGTAATGTAATGTAATATTTTATTTAAGTCATATGTCCAAAGAAATAGACAAGACAGCATTGGTGTAAAGAGTTATATATATTTTTTTACTGTTAATACATCAAAAGATACTTAAATTATTATTATTGAGAAAAAAAATCCTCAAAATCAATCAAGGTATTATTTTTTTGTTTATCAAAAATGCTTACATATCCAGACAAACAGACAAGACACAATTTGTAAAAAAAGAGAAAATATTTCATATCGCCCTATTATTGCAAAAACATTTGCAATATATTTTATCAAAAGTCAGGATTTTTAAATCAACTATTTTTGTGGTATGATTTTAAAATATTAAATTGTTAATATCTTATACCTTTGGTTTATTACCATTTTTGTAATGTGATATTTTATAAAATAATCATATAACCAGGGAAATAGACAAGACAGCATGTGTGAAAAGAAAAAAATATGTCATATTATCCTATTATTTCAATAATATTTGCAATATATTTTACACTTTTAATACTGCAAAATATAATTTAATTATTGTTACTGAAAAAAACATATCAAAACCAACCAATGTATTATATTTCCCTGCTATCAAAGATGAGGATTTTTAATTATACTATTTTTGTGGTATGATTTTAAAATATTAAATTGTTAATATTTTATACCTTTGTTTTATTACCATTTTTGTAATGTAATATTTTATAAAATAATCAAATATCCAGGGAAATAGACAAGACAGCATTTGTGAAAAGAGAAATTATTTCATATTGCCCTATTATTTCAATAATATTTGTTACACTTTTAATACTGCAAAATACTTTAAACTTTAATTATTAATTACTTATTGAAAAAATAAATAAATAAAAATCAATTAAGGTATTATTTTGTTTTTGTTGTAATCAAAACTTTTTAAAATTAATTTTAGTGGTATGCCTGAAATAAAAATGATTACCCAACATTTTAATTTGTTTTTAAAAACCTGTATTTTCTGCACTGTAAAAAAAGTTTACTCGACTTGCTGCACAGCTTTTTTAGTTAACTTAAATCCAGTCAAAAGCAATGTTTGGGTTAAAAGTTGAGTCAACTCAAAAAGCTCTGCAACAAGTTACAATTTTAAGTTGTCACTTTTTTATACAGTTTGACAGTGAGAGCAGAAGCATGGATGATTTTCTCCTCACCATGTTCTATTTGTTCTATCAGTCGTAATGTTCAATATAGCATTAAAAACCCAAGAGTATCCCAAAATGTCAGTGGGAAACCTCCACAGACTCCGTCTCACCCTCTTAAATGTGAAATTTCTCTGACAGAACCACTTGTCCTGTGTCTGAACAAGACGGGAACACATTTTTTATAATGTCTTAGACTGAAATAGACTGAGTTTCTGATATAATTCCTCTTTGCTGTGGCTGGATGCGCTTAAACCTACAATAAGTTATGCTTTCCTGTCTCATATGACACATAAATTACATTATACATTTAGCTGGCAGAACACAGGCTAGTGTGGTGTTTACATGCCAGGTAAACTAACCCAACCAACTCCATTCTGTTACAAATGAGATTGTTTTTGTTTCTGCTGTAATAAGTTCATTATAAAATGTAAAAAAATATACTGTATATACGGTATTAGTTAATATAAAGCAGTGTTTTCTAGTTATTTTAAAATATTATTAAATAAATTCGGAAATTACTGATGGCAACTAAATTTACCTTCAGCCCACTAGCCTCAACCAACTTTGGTTTTTGGTTCTTCATAAGAAAAAGTTTGGGCAACCCTTGGTTTAAATAATGAAATAAGTGGATTTAAAAAAATTAATAAATCACAAAATCAGCATGAAATGTCACAGAATGGACAAAATTATATATGAATAAATAAAAAAATAGATCTGTATATCAAATCAAATGTTGATTCAGACTGGAATCTGTAAATATTAAATAACATTAAATAATATATGAGAACCCTACCCTACGAGAACTTAAAGTGATGACGCCAACCATCCGAGAACTTCGAGGACAACAAACACACAAATACACTTCATTGAATATGTAATATACACACAGACATCACCTTTCTGGAAGGACACGATATCAAAGTCCCTTTAAGGCAAGTCATTTCACTCAGTGGCCATCTTTGAAACGCCTCTCGGGCAGTATGTTCGGGCATTCTATCTGAATAGGGGAAACATCAAATTCTCCAAAACTGTTTGCCAAGCTTATGATTACATTACATATTTGGAATCACCAATAAAATTAAACAACAACAGTCTCATAAGTTTTGATTCTAAACGTCCAAATCAAACATAATCTGTATATTTTAAGGTTGCCCGAGCTAATGCGCATGCACACTCGAAAGGAACGAGATCACGACACCAACCTCCTTTAGGGCCATTCAACACATTATGATCTTCATCAGATCGCGCTGCTTCTCTGAAGCGGTTCACAACTTGGTCTTGATGGTGAATCTCCTCCAGAAATGACAGTGACTCTTTGTTTACAAGTGTGTGGGTGTTTGAGTAACTGCTGTCATGTGATGTGCGCTTGACAGTAGCTCGCGTTGGTTTCATGCAGATTACAAAACCAGAAAACTTTTCATTTCAAGTGCACTTGGTTCATTTAAAAGTAGATATGTCAAGCTTCATATTTCTTATGTCTGTGAAGCAAGTAATGGTTGAGATTCCAGTGCGTTTATTGATCACCAAACTGTCGTAAAAGCACATGTCTGATCTTAGCTTCTCCCCAAAGAAATGTCAGACTATAGCGATCGATGATTGGCTCCTGCACTAGAGGGCGGGGCTTCATTTGCCATATTGACCAATACATTTTTTCCCATTCAAAAGTATATAAGTGACACATCTTGTGTATTCTATAGTCTTTGACTATATATAAAAAGCAGGTTAACTATGTTTATATAGTGCCAACCCTATACACAACTCCTTAACTTTTTTGATTTTGACTGAAATGTAATGATGCAAACTTTTTGTGAAGCTGCATTGGAACAATAATGATTGTGAAAGCACTATACAAGTAAACCTGAATTGAACTGAATGAAAACAAATGAGAAAAACCTGTGAAAAAAGACTGAAATTGACGAAAAGTCATTTGCTCGTGCCGTGTCATGAAACTACATTACCAACAAACCAAACCCCACGACCTAACAGAAAAGCTGACATAAAAGCCTTGATAAAGTTGCTGTAGGACACATCAATAATGATCAGCAGAAACATGAGGGCTGCTTATACACAAAACTAATGAGTTCACCAAGCAACACCAAGATCCAAATCAATGAACACAGACAAGAACACGAGAACAAATCAAACTAATATTTCAGAGGAAATGACCAGGAGCAGAAAACACCAAAACCAAACAAGAGCAACAAAAGCAGCATTGACAATTGAATGTTCAAGGCATGTGCGCTGTTCATGGATCAAACTACAACCATAACAATCACATCAACAACAGATTAACTAAAAAAAGGCAGACTTCAGAAAGGACAACATAGACTCTCCACACTGCAAAAATGTTTTTCTTTCTAAAAGGTTATTGCACACTGAATCCCGGAATTTATGTGCGCAATTTTCACACGTAAAAAAATTAATTCGACCTCACGTTGTGTCAATCGTATTGGCACACTGTCTCCGAAACTTTCGTCTGTCATAAAAACATTCGGACCAGGTCCGATTTTGGTCACACTTTATTTTGACGGTCCGTTTGTTGAATTTAAGTTACATTGCAACTAATTATCATTAGATTATAAGTAGACTGTTAGGTTGGGGTTAGGGTTAGGGTTGGGGTTAGGGTTAGTGTAAGTTGACATGTAATTGCAAAGTTTCTTATAGTCAGTTAAATGTCTGTTGAAGGACTGTTAAATGTCAGTGTCAACAGATATTTAGCAGACAGTCTACTAATACTCAAATGGACCATCAAAATAAAGTGTTACCTCGATTTTTTCCACTTTGAGAGGTGTTTTGACAGTTCAGAGCCACCATACAAGCGAAAAGCTAAATGCAAATGGCGTACAGCTGCAGATAACTTTGACAAACACAGTACATAAATTAAAGAGAGGATGTGGCGGACAGTTGAGAACCCCTATGTGCTGGATTCAGTGACTATCACACCTCTGCCCTGCTGCTGCTTGGTGTGTACGTGTATTCATACATTTGACGTACTACGCATAGACATTATAATAAAAAGTATGGTCTGCTTTCAATTTTATTTAACAGTAGGGGGGAACAGGGCAGGAGTGGGACTCCTTTTCAGCCCTGGAGTTTCAAGACTTAGACCGGCCCACTTCAGTTCACGACTGACTATATTAAAATAATATCAGTGAAGATTTAACAGGGGCAACGCAGTGGCGCAGTAGGTAGTGCTGTTGCCTCACAGCAAGAATGTCGCTGGGTCGCAGGTTCGAACCTCGGCTGGGCTGGGTCAGTTGGCGTTTCTGTGTGGAGTTTGCATGTTCTCCCTGCGTTCGCGTGGGTTTCCTCCGGGTGCTCCGGTTTTCCCCCACAGTCCAAAGACATGCAGTACAGGTGAATTGGGTAAGCTAAATTGTCCGTATGTATGAGTGTGAATGTGTGTGTGGAAGTTCCCAGAGATGGGTTGCGGCTGGAAGGGCATCCGCTGCGTAAAATCGTGCTGGATAAGTTGGCGGTTCATTCCGCTGTGGTGACCCCGCAAGGGACAAAGCCAACAAGAAAATGAATGAATGAATGAATGAAGATTTAACAGTGAAGATTAACAGTGAAGATTTATTTGAACAGTTTACACAATGTAATGTTTAACAGTATCAGAATCTATTTTCTGTAAGAATTAGTGCTCATAAATATCCAAATCTTGAAATGAAAAAAATATCAAATAAATACAAATATAGCCTATATTTAGCTACATGTATAAAATAAAGATTAAAACTAAATATATTGAATTTTCTAAAGACACTATCACGTCTTTTTCAAGAAAACAGCTGCTTTATACCTTCAAATATTTTTCATAAATATGAGAACATTAAAGGATTAAATGAACTCCAGAACAGAGATAGTCTGAAATAAAGCAGAATTGTGGTCTGTTGATTTGATGCAAGTAATTGCTCACTCTTAAATCATCACAACTAAATCATACAGACCGTTCACATAACATTCCAATAATCTACTTACAATGTATATAGAAAGACAGCTCTGCTTGATACATCGGCCTAGTTAACTTTCTTTTAATTGCGAGTCAGCAATATAAATCTGTCATTTAAAAGTAATTACAGAGTGTAAGTAATTCAGTGTTGAAATATTTAAAGAATAAATCCATGCCATGTCTGTATATACAGTAAATGAAATGTTTACATCAAAATAATAGAGAGCACAGATGAATCCAGCGCTCCGCTTTTGCTTTAATCTCACAGTAATTAAGTCATTATTTAACAAGCTTCATCTTAAAAAGCATATATAAATATGGATGAATGTCTTCACGCCTCACCTTGAGTTGACAGAGGAAGGTTTTGCACACGTTTGACACATTCGGCAGTTTGAAGGAATAAAGGGCAGGTTTGACTCTGAATGTCTGATGATGTAACGGCTTCATCTCTCGCTGTACATTCTGTTTCCTTTATAATTCACACTGCTAAGTTTTTTTTTGTATTATCTGTTTTCTTTCATGTTGTCAATTACCACAGACAATATTTGAACTCGTCTTCTCTGGTGCTAAAAAAAATGGGTTTGCTGTAAATACGCTTGTTATGGACGAGAGGGCCGGAGGGCTTAAGAGCTGAGCTGTGTTAAAGCATATGAAATCTTCACCATGGATGTTTATGGTTTGAGTTGCAGCACAAAGAAAAGAGAGAAGCTTTTCTTACTTGTTTCTAGTCCAAATATATAAAAATTCTTAAATTAAGAAGCATTTTCGAGACAAGCAATGAGTTTTTCTTTAAAACAAGCAAACTAATACTGTTTATGCTTTGAAATAAGATTGTTTAGCTTACCACATTACAGATTATTTTACTCGTTTTAAGGAAAATCTCACTTAAACCTAGAGTGGCACAGAATAAAAAAAAATCACAGTTAAATTTGCCTTTGGTGTCTCCAGAATGTGTAAAGTTTCAGCTCAAAATACCCATCAGATTATTTATTATAGTCTCCAGAATTTGCCCATTTTGGTGTCTGAACACAGTGTAGCTGTTTTTGTAGCCTGTGGCTTTAAATGCAAATGAGCTGCTTCTCCCTGCCCACTGTTCCCATGAGTGTGTTTGCTTCTCATCATGCATTACATAAGATAAACAGCAGTCAGTGACAGAGGCTAACTCAGATAAGGCTGAAATGCAGCTCATTGGTCAAAAATACAGAGTAAGTATATATCAGGTATTTGTGGTGGAATATTATTCAAGCCTTTCTGAAATGATGAGTGACACACATATGACATTTGCAGAACACTCACACCCACACACACATTAGCATTTACTGACACCGTGCGGCAGTGGTGATTACAGCAGTTAAGAATTACAGCGATTTAACTTTGTATTTATTACAAACATGCTCTGTTTTAAAAACAGAGAGTTGGAACAAATATTTTTTATTTGCAAAAAAGAAATGTTCTGTGGACATGTGTATACATGTTATTATAGAAACATGGAGCCTCAATTCAAATCAATTTAGTGGGCGGGGAAACCGCACTCCTGTCACGTTGCGGTGGGCCTCAAAATCACTGGGATTTGGATCCTATTTTAATGTCAGGATATTTTTAAAAAGAGGTGGGCAAACTACGGCCCGTGGGCCATATGCGGCCCGCTGAACACTTTTATCCGGCCCGCGAGGGAGTTTTTAAAATGCTGCTTCTGAGTAACGGTTTGGTTTCAGAATTAGTAAATTAATGATGCAATACAAGTGAACGCCATTTGATGGCAGTATTGCACGCGGTACAGTTAGCGCAACCAGTATGAGATGAAATGAGATTGCTGTGAATTTGACTCAAATTATATAATAAGTGCTGGTTAAGTGTGTTAATTTTTGTCATAGAATATATTTTCCATGCATACATCTACTTAAAAAAGTTATTTTATCTAAGATTTGATGTTTCATCAAGTTTTATGATGATTGATCTGTATATTCTAAAAGCAGAGAAAATTAGATTATTATAAATTTGACTGAATAGTAAACTTTAAGAATTATTTTTATTGTGTTAATATAAGATTTTTTCTATTAGACAATACCCTTTCTATTCTCCACTGTAAAAATTATTACATTAATATTATTATATTTTATAAGGGATTATTTTATTGTTTTATGATGATGATAATGATGATAATAAGTAAATATAAATAGCAGTGCAAATTAATTTGACTTGTAAATTTGACTCAATAATAACTATTAAAAAATCTGTTTTGTGTTAATGTGACATGTTTCTGTCCGATATTACATGTTCCATGCATACTGCCACTATAAATAAAAGTTATTTTTTGAAGGATTTGACATGTGGCCCTTCACTTGGTTTGCAAAACTTGATGTGGCCCTCGGGTCTAAAAAGTTTGCCCACCACTGCACTATACCCACAGACAGTTCTATCCAAACAGCTTACAAAAGCTGATTTTCATCATAGGTGCCCTTTAGGTCACTTCTCATCTTTGCATTTTTGCAGTGATTGTGTGGATATTTTGCACTTTTTTATCCATTTACTACACAAACATGCAACTAAGCTATTATTAAAAATTGTAGTAAGATGCTAGGTGAGAACGTTTGGTTTTAAGCATGTTTCTGCTTTAAAGTAATCTTTAATTGAATGTAATAATATGACATAAGGATGAAGGTATAAACTATTAACCAATAAGCCTGATGTATCAAATATGATACAAAAAAAACGCATATTAAATTTGAACCTAAAGGAAATCTATTATGCAAAAATCACTTTTATAAGAAGTTTAAACACAGTTGTGTGGCAACAGTGTGTGACTATAGCCAGTCTAATGGTACAAATGAATTAATTCTATTTTTTGTGCAATCACACTTTATAAAAACAGTCTGCAGAAACACTTTGATTGACATTCTCCAAGGGGGTTTGATTGACATTCTCCAAGTCCAAGGGGTAAAGCCCCACCCAGTAGTGACCATCTCACTGAGGCACAGGCACTTATAGCTCCGCCCTTTAGCCTGGAGCACAATCTTATTAGAATTTAAAGCGACAGCCACCAAAATTTGGATCTAAACCTATAATGGGCAGTTTCAAAGAGTTATTAAAAATGATCTATGGGGTATTTTGAGCTGAAACTTCACATACACACTCAAGACACATCAGAAACTTTTTAACACCTTTTTAAGCTCATTCTGAAAATGTAGCCCTATATATATTTCTAGAGAGCGCCAAATACATCCCAGGAGCTACTTTTTTTTTGCAATTTTTGTTTTTGTGAATCCACCAGAGGTCGCTGTGTATGCTTTTTGAGATTTCAAATTTCTCTCACGAGTGCCTTTCGCACCTGCTATTCTCGCGTAAATCCACCAGAGGCCGCTTTTGATTGACTGACTGAGCGATCTATCGACTGACCCACCTTCCTCCTTCCCTAAAACCAACCGATAGTGTTATCAAAAGCACCGATTGACTCGATCACCCCCTTCATTATACCCAACCGACAGAGTTTTGAAAAGCAATTCAGAAAAAGAAAAGCCCTCGCCTGATTTTTACAATTTTTTCAGATTTTACCACATTCTCACCGCGTTATTTACTTGTTTAATATATTTTTGGGCTTTTGTTTTTGTCTTATCTGCTTTCTGGAACGGTTCTTCGCTGAACTCAAACCCCGTCGTCACGATCAAACTCCTCTCTGCGTCTCAAATCCATCGACGTACATGGCAAGCTTACTGGACAAACTGGTAACAGCAGGAAAGCCGTCCATAAAGAGGTAAGCGGTCAACTGGTAAATGGAACGGCCTCATACCCCACGGTAGCGTTCGTTTTAAAGACTAAATGCAGTCATACATAGCTCTGGCCACATAATTCGTGATCTCCGGAAATGTATAGGGCTACGTTTTCAGAATGAGCCTATGTTGTCTTTAGGTGTAAATGAATTGT
The DNA here is from genome assembly GCA_903798195.1 of Danio kyathit. Lineage (NCBI taxonomy): Eukaryota > Metazoa > Chordata > Actinopteri > Cypriniformes > Danionidae > Danio > Danio kyathit. The sequence continues at coordinate 4,660,881 of LR812532.1, forward strand.
TCACAATTTAACTCGTTTTTTCTTTGTATTAGTGTTTAATACTTGAGCATTTGCACATTTCTAAAATTTGATGTGCATTTAATTTAGCTTTATGAAACTGTATTATTCATGAATCTGCATTAACCTGCCTTATTTAGGCATAATCGACATAAAAATCCCCCACTGCTGAACCCGTGAAACTGTCATTCCAATATCCATTTCTGTCTGTCTGCTTTCTCTCTGACGTATTTAATATTCAGCCAGAGCGACAGATATCCTCTGGCCCTTGCGCTCTTTATCGAATGGCTTCACCTGTGTGCGGGAGTAAAGTTAGTCACCTGGGCGTTTCAAGGCCGTGTGCATATTTTACAGTGATGAATGTGGTCCGCCGCGGCGCTCACTCTCTTTTCTCCCGCGCTGATGGACGAGCGACTTCAATCATTTCTCCTGCAGCTCTGAGGACGGAGCATCCGCGAGGAGAACTGTGGGCGTGTGAGTAAATGTGTGTCATGGCCATAAATTGGTGGGACAGAAATAGCCCCTCTATACAGACCCACTACAAAAGGACACAGGAAAACAGCACAACAAGCAATTACAAAGACGCACAACAAACACACACACATTCATCTATCTCTGGGGAGTTTGATAAGAGAAGTCTGCCTCAGCACATTTTGCTCTCTCTGAGTCTATAGCTCTTGTTTTAGATAAATGTAGAGCTGCAGTCTGAATGGGTGCATTCTTCTCATACAGTATGAGTGTACAGTATAGTGTGTTGGGCAGTAATTAATGGGAAAATACTAATACAAGTTGGATTGACAAAAGGCTGCTTGTGATATAACTGATTAGATAACAGTGGTATGACAAAGCTGGGTGATTAATCGTATTGAAATCACAAACTTTGCGATTGTCGTGCTATACTCTAAAAAAAAATATAGTAATCTGAGTCAAATAAGAACAAGTTGAGAAGCCTTGTGAAAGTGGTAGGCAAGATTCTCAGTTTTAACCAAACTGAGTCAATGGTAATTTACCAAAGTTATGTCTTAAAGAGAGCCAGGGTATCTTATGCACCCCAGATAACCCATTGTATTCTGTGTTCCAGTTGTTTCCATTAGGACATTATTTTAGAGTTCCTATATCACCAACCTGATTTCAGCAAGTAGGACATGTTCCTGGATTAACATCTATGTTGATCCTGAAACAACATCCCATCAGAATTAGAATTAAGGGATACACTTACAGTTTATGTTAAGTTTAGGTTTATGGTTAGGTTTATGCACTTCTACATGATTGTTATTCAACTATTCCCCTCTGATTTTGGGAATAATTTACAGTTATGGTTGGTTTTAGGGGTAGGGAATAGGTATGGATTATGTTTTTTATCAAAACTGATGTTCCAGGATTAACATAGATGTTAATCTAGGATCGCATCGTACTTGGCAAAATCATGACGTGCGTTCCTATATGCAGGACAAACAGAATTAGAAATTCTTTTATTATGGCTGTCATTAGGTTATTAAATGAGTCCAGCGGGGAGGGAAATGTATCTGGAAATTGATTTATTGTATGTTTATGGTAAAAACTTGGTAATGTGTACATGGAATTTTGCCTGTGTTATGGCACCTTGCTGCAATTTTAGTTTCCCTAAGCGATATGATAAAGTTAAGTCAGAGTCTGATATCTGTTAATGAACAGATTCTGTATTTTTCTGTATTATATGTCAACACATGAACTTTTTAGCAGATGTTTTCTATTAGTCACTGTAAAAATACAGCAAAACAAAAAATATTCTGAAATATATGCAGTATAATTTTACTCTTAATTTTATTTAGTTGCTTCTTAGTTTGGATATTGAATTATTAAGCACATATTCTCCGGGTTTCACAAACAAGGTTTAAGGCTAGTCAAGATTAAATTGCATGTTTGAGCTTTCTCAAATTAAAATAACTTGCGGTGAGATGTCTTAAAATACGTCAGTGTCATTTTTTTTCTATAGTTGCACACCAGTAATATATTTTTCTGAGGCCATTTTTATAAATGTGGCTAAAAAAGCCTAATTTTACCAAGGCCTTGTCCTGGCTTAATCTAAGCCCTGTTTGTGAAACTGGGCCATTAATGCTTTGTTCCATTCCTAAACTTAACCACTACAAAAACGACATAATCACTATATTACGAACTATTACTATACATTGCTATTAACAGTAAAATAGAAGTTTATTTAGGCAATTGTTAATAATGAATGTGTATTCACCAACACTAATTGTTTCACGAGGGAACGTAAGTATTTTAGGTTTTGTCAGTTTATGGCTAATTCGTACAAATATGTACGAGTTCAATCATACAAAAAGCTACGATTTTAAAAGGGAGGTGTGGCACTTAACCCCGCCCCTAAACCCAAATGTCATTGAGGGATGAGCAAATCATACTAAATTGTAGGAATGAGATCGTACAAATTTAAATGAATTAGCCACTAAATCAAAAAGTTACGAATTGCGTGAAATTGTGTTGGTTTATTTACAGTCAAGACCACAATTATTCATACCCCTGGCAAATTCTGATTCAAAGTTTTTGTTACAATGATAATAAAAGCTGATATATATACACACACACACACACACACACACACACACACACACACACACACACACACACACACACACACACACACACACACACACACACACACACACACACAGTTAGGTCCATAAATTCTTGGACATCGACACAATTCAAACATTTTTGGCTCTATACACCAACATAATGGATTTTAAATCAAACGAATAATATGTGTCTAAACTGCAGACTGTCAGCTTTAATATGGCGGTATTTACATCCAAATCAGGTGAACGCTGTAGGAATTACAACAGTTTGCATATGTGCCTCCCACTTGTTAAGGGTCCAAAAGTAACTGTACAATGAAAAAGAAAAGAAAGAACGCACCAGTGAGCTCAGCAACACCAAAAGACCCGGAAGACCACGGAAACAACTGTGGTGGATGACCGAAGAATTCCTTCCCTGATGAAGAAAACACCATTCACAACAGTTGACCAGATCAAGAACACTCTCCAGGAGGTAGGTGTATGTGTGTCAGAGTCAACAATCAAGACTTCACCAGAGTGAATACAGAGGATTCACTACAAGATGTAAACCATTGGTAAGCCTCAAAAACAATAAGGCCAAATTCTGGATCCTACAGACAGATGAGATCAACAAGGTTTCCGCTACATTCATTCTACCATGGCGGGGCGCGACACCAAAATTCATCCCGCCACGGCTACATATTACAGCTTCTCATTTAAAACATTGTCGTTTTTTTTAAATAGCGGGTTATAATCGCACCAAAACGTATTAAAAGGTAAGTGAATTATAACAGCGCAAACTTTTCTGTAACCGTAGTAGTGCTGTGCGTCATTTGTTTAACCCTTTAAGAGGACATGCTGACTGACAGATGCGTGAGGCTAGCAAACACGACGTAGCTTTCAGTTAGGATGAACACAGTATCCATAATTATACTTTATTTATAGATAAATGTCTATGGCTCTGCATACAACAAACAAAGACTTTATCTTGCAGGAGTTTATAGCCATTTCACTTTACCTCAGGATGCATTAATGCCGCTCTGTAGGTCTATTGGAGATGTTCATAAATATTCCTAGCAAATCTAAAAAGGTTGGAGACAAATTCACTACGTAAACGCGCTATATTGCACTTGAGCAGCGTATATTTGAGGACGTGCAAGAAGTTGTGCACGAACAGAGGAAATCCTAGCACAAGCAAAATGCTCGTATTACACAAATCCAATCTCGACTGCGTCCCATTTGTCATTGAAATACCGCCAAAGGTAGTTGGTAGATCAAAAGGCCTGCCGCCACAGCTGGAAAAAATCCTAGAGGAAACACTGATCAAGATAAACTTGGACAGAGTGATGGGAAGAGAAGAGTATGGAGAAGGAAATGAACTGCTCATGATCCTAAGCAGTGAAGCATGGTGCTAATAGTGGCATGGCGTGGGCATGTATGGCTGTCAATGGAACTGGTTCTCTTGTATGTATTGGTGATGTGACGGCTGACAAAAGCAGCAGGATGAATTCTGAAGAGTTTCAGGCAATATTTTCTGCTTATATTAAGCCAAATACTTCAGAACTCATTGGACGGCGCTTCACAGTGCAGATGGAGAATGACCCAAAGCTTACTGCAAAAGCAACCTAAGAGTTTTTGAAGGGAAAGAAGTGTAATGTTATGCAATGGCCAAGTCAATCACCTGATCTGAATCCGAATGAGCATGCATTTCACTTGCTGAGGACAAAACTGAAGGGAAAATGCCCCAAGAACAAGCAGGAATTGAAGACAGTTGCAGTAGAGGCCTGGCAGAGCACCACCAGGAATGAAACCCAGCGTCTGGTGATGTCTATGCGTTCCAGACTTCAGGCTGTAACTGACTGCAAAGGATTTGGAACCAAGTATTAAAAAGTTAAAGTTTGATTTATGATTATTATTCTGTCTAATTACTTTTAGTGCCTTAACAAGTGGGATGCACATATGCCTACACTGTATTTTTTTTTCCACAATGATGGGTCTTGTATATCGTCTTATTATCTTTATGGAGAAGCCTGTGTCATTTCCAGTCCAAAAGAAAACTTGCTTATTGAATGAAAGTAACTAAGAATTTCCCAGGGGTATGAATCCTTTTGGGCTTGACTTAATTTTTTTTCAACAAGTTATTTTCAATAAGGTTAGGGTTAGTATTCGGTATTACATTTCAGCCGTCATTTAATAGTGTTGATGCTTTGCATTTTTGTAACAAATCTAACAATAATCCACGGCTGTCATTACACAAATAAAGTTGTGTTAGTTGTTAAACTTCATACTGCATTCTACAATAAACTATGAATAGCCTGGAACAGAAACAACACAGTTTGGCTTCAACAACACTGAATATGTAACAATGAGCAGAATTGCTGACAGCGCAAACCTTCATTTTCCCATAAATTAAAGGCATAGGAAGAACCAACAGGAAGTGCATCTGCTTCCAGACAAGAGATGGTAAGTGCATAAACATACACACACACACACACACACCTTACAGCAGACTCCAATTGCATCAGATGAAATAGAAACGTGCTTGAAATAATCATCTGGCATCTAGAAACATAAACACACACATACACACACACACACACACACACACACACACACACGGGTCTCCGCCGCTGTTTCTCTGATAAAATCTGCTCTAACACGGAAATAATAAAGACCAGTGGGACTCCTAAAAACTTCAGATGAGTTTGGTGTGGAAATAATGGGATATTTTACGCTCTGCTCTTTTTGTTTATAAGTAATCTTCCAAAAACAAGCAACACCTCTCAGCTCTCTCTATCTGCTGCACTGTTCTTGTTTAATTACACCAGCTCTCCTCTTACTCTCAATGCAGCTCTGTTCAATTTAGCTGCTCTACCGACAAGCCAAAAATAAAAAAAAATGAATATGTGTGTTGCCAGAACACCACAAAACAAGTAGTTAGAGTCCCGGCTGGTCCAGTTGGCATTTCTGTGTGGAGTTTGCATGTTCGCGCTGTGTTGGTGTGGGTTTCCTCCAAGTGCTCCGGTTTCCCTCAAAGTCCAAACACATGCGCTATAGGTGAATTGGATAAACTAAATTGGCAACTATACACTATCCATGAGTGTGTGTGAATGACAGTGTAAGGGTGTTTCCCAGTACTGGGTTGCAGCTGGAAGCTGCATAAAACATATGATGGAATAGTTGACGGTTCAGTCCGCTGTGGCAACCTCTAAAATAGAGACTAAGCCAAAGAAAAATGAATGAATGAATGAATGAATGAATGAATGACCTCTCCCTGTCTGACTGTGGCCGCTTGGTGACATACAGCTGATAAAGTCTGACTGAAATGGAAATGCTGCAGCAGTGTGTGAATTATTCAAGTAAGGAGGAAGAGAGAGAGAGAAAGAGAGAAAACAAAGTAAGATGATGAACATCGGTTACAGTCCATACAGTTTGCAGAAAAATTACATTTGTATTTATTTATCATTTCTTATGAATATTTGACAAAGTTACTGGGTGTTGTGTCTTTAATATGGTGTAAAGATTATCATGCGTTATTGAAACAACAATGAGGACGCAGCAAATAAATATCACTAATAAATTAAAACTACTTTATTATTTTATGCAACACCTTTAAATTTAAAAGGGAAAGATAAGGGTGATCTTATGCAAAAAAAAAACAAAAAAAAAATGTTTTATGGAATATTTTAAACTGACCAGTAGCTATGTTTTTTCTTGCCTTATATTTATTTATTATAACGATGGAACTTAGTTGGCTAACGATGGTTCTTGAAAACGCACCCCTGAGCAGGTTGTTTGATTTGGGGGGTTGGGGGGGTGGCGACAATGGAAAGACAGTTGTTCCTTGTGCACCTAGATATTGGATATTGTGTAAAGCACAAAAAAGGCGGCCTTTGCTGCTGCAGCACAGCGTGTGACTACGATTGAAGAAACGTGCATTCTCAGTGGCCACATCTGTATAGAGCAACAGCGCTCTAGGAGTTCAAATCCCAGCTCATGGACCTTTCCCGATTTTGTCCCCCTCTCTCTCCCTATTCACTTTCTGTAGTTCTACCATCCTGTCAATTAAAGCAAAATGCCAAAAAATAAATCTTTAAAAAAAAAAAAAAAAAATTATATTTACAATTAATAATAATCGATTTGTGGATTCGAAGTGGATTGAACATAAAATAATGCGAAAATCTCCACTTGCACTACACGTTTCCTACTTCTCATTGTGTGTGTGCAACAACTGTCAACACTTCACAGACAATGTCATGTGCTCTGCAGAGACCCATAGAGCCTATTTGGAACATAAAAATGTGTCCGTCCGGAGTTTCTAAATCTCCTAAAATTACCGGTATTTGGCTTTTGGCTTCGCTTTCTAAAGTTGTCATTAACTGTATGCGTTTTTGCATTACATTTTTATTTTAAGCCTGATTTACTTTTGCTTGGCTTTGCAGCTGACAGCCCGTGCACAGCCGCAAGAACGAGACAAACATTATATAATTAATTATTTGATCTAAACAACTCAGATAAACTTTTTTTACTTAGAGAGAACGAAATTACATCTAAACTGGTTGCAAAATATATGTGCACCACTAGAAATGGTTAATTGACTCATTTGCCTTATTTATAAAAGCAACACTTTTTATTGTTGTAATTATTACACCTTTTAGAGATTTTATTTATCCCATAGATGTTTTTATTCCTTTATGTCATTTCTTTCTCATTTGCTGTATATTGTTTTTTTATTTGATAATGTTGATATATTACATATTTTATACATCTAACATGCTTTGGCAATACTGTACAAAATGTCAGCAGCAGATTTGACCTGTCAGTGGGTGCACACGGCTCCTGAATAGAGAAAAAAGTAAAACAAATAGTGGATTTCTTTTTAATTTTTAACAATCTTTGAAAAAAAGTTTAACAGTGTATAATAAATAAAAATATTGTTAAAAATCACTTTTTTGTTGGATGTAGGTAACCATGTGCTGTGGGTAAAAGGGATGTTGAACCTGTGGGAAACACATATATACAGTATATACAGTTGAAGTCAGAATTATTAGCCCCCTTTGAATTTTTTTCTTTTTTAAATATTTCCCAAAGGATGTTTAACAGAGCAAGGAAATTTTCACAGTATGTCTGATAATATTTTTTCTTCTGGAGAAAGTCTTATTTGTTTTATTTCGGCTAGAATAAAAGCAGTTTTAAATTTTTTAAACACCATTTTAGGGACAAAATTATTAGCCCCTTTACACTATATATTTTTTTCGATAGTCTACAGAACAAACCATCATTATACAATAACTTGCCTAATTATCCTAACCTGCCTAGTTAACCTAATTAACATAGTTACTTCTTTAAATGTCACTTTAAGCTGTATAGAAGTGTCTTGAAAAATATCTAGTCAAATATTATTTACTGTCATCATAGCAAAGATAAAAGAAATCCATTATTAGAGATGAGTTATTAAAACTATTATGTTTAGAAATGTGTTGAAAAAACACCGTTAAACAGAAATTGAGGGGAAAAAATAAACAGGGGGGCTAATAATTCAGGGGGGCTAATAATTCTGACTTCAACTATATATATGTATATACACAATTTTGTTGGACCAAAAGATGCATTATATGAACAATTCTAAACACAAGAGTTGACATAAATTGTACTCCTTAAGTCTATTAAAATTTGAATGTTAATCAGAGGTATTATAAAAATAAAGATTTCAAATGAACCCGGCTGTCTCGAAAAAATATACGGCTAAATAAAAACCTCATCAAAACCGTCACTTGGCTAATTTTATATTGCCTATAAAACGATACAGACGATATAGTAAACACTCGGCATTTATCACCCTGTTCTAGTGTGAACGTGTGATCTGATGTGGATCACGTCTGAATGTCTGTCTGCCTTTATTAATCTCGTATCACTGAATGCCAGTGATTTCATCTAAATGTGGAATTATTCAGAGCATCACATCCTGCAATGACACACACACACACACACACATACACACACACTGCACGCAGCATGGAATCCAGATGGCTAATTATCAGTTCATAATCTCATGCACATAGAGGTGTTGTTCTGAGAGAGGCAGAAAGAGAAAGAGAGCAATGATGCAAATGAAAACAACGTCTGCTGGAAAAAAAAAAAAAAGAGAGGACGGAAAAGCATCCACATACTCTGAATCATCTTAAAGCTCCGGCGCCGAGGAAAAGAGAGAAGCAAAGTGTGATTGAAAAAGACAGAAAGAAAATTAAATGAAGCAGTGAGAGGAATGAAGGAGACAGTGGAAGGCATTTGGGTCCCATAATACCTTATAATATTACACAGTCGGTTAGAGAAGCGTATGTGTGACTTTAACAAACGCTCCGACAGACAGACAGCAGGAGAGAGAGACAGATAAAGAGATAAAGGGATAAGCAGGGAGGTCACGTGAGGCTCATACGGCTCTGTTACCATTGGAACCATCAGCTTCCTCGCTGAAGCTAATGGAGTTTGATACACACACACACATACACATCTATTATTCATAACACTAGACTCCAGCACTCCTGAACACACCTGTCTGTCTGTCTCCACGCATGTATGTGTGTGTCAAAGGTTTGTTACAGCGCTGAAGTGTCTTCTGTTTTCACACTTGCTCTCATTTCCAACTCTGCAAAGCTGTAGTATGAGGCGCAGGGTGGGAAAACACCGGCAGAATCAACGAAATGCAGAATTTTGAGAATAATCCAGAATGAAATCAATCAAAATGACTGCTGTACACCTAATCAAATTATAATGTGGACTAGTGTCTGTGAGTTCATTTCATGAGAGATTTAGTATGGTAATGAATAGTGTGACGATACTGGAATTCGGTACCAATCGATACTGAAATGTTAATAACGTCCATCTCCTGCTAGCATTTGAGCGCTGCTGAGCGCGTTCTTAAACAGCGCTGATTTGCCATTGTGTTCATATGCTAAACAGAAATTACTCTGATTGGCTGTGAAGGTCATCAGCGGATCGCTCATATGTCGGCTTATAGACAAACCAGCTGATCATTGTGACTTTGAAATGCTCCAGTGTCCCTATATCTGTGGTTACACTCAGGGCCGGCCATGTACATTTGGTGGCCCCAAGCAGAATAATTGTGGGGCCCTACCTTGCTCTAAATAGTGGAGTAATGCCTTTGCAAACCGGCCCACAGTGATTTTATTGATTATTAAATACAATCAATAAAACAGAAAAGTAAAGCCTGATTTCTTCTACTTAATGACTGTTTGAATGATTTGGACATTTTAAAACAGCACTGTTTTTGTCAACTGGCAGCTTAAAAAATGAAGAATTAAACAATCTTTAATAAAGGGAGCAGTGATTCCTACTTTGCATCCTTCTGGAGTGTTTAAAGCATATTCTATTAATTTAGCAAACAGATTGAAGAGTCTATAGAAGATTCTAGGTTGAGTTTTTATTTTATTTTTATGAACTCCAAAAGCAAAAACCCTGTAATGAAACGACACTGAACAACAATTAGACAAAAGTGAAAATGCACTACTTAATGCATAAAATATACATTCTGAACTCATTAAAAGCTGAAAAAAACAACAACAAAACAAATAACATTAATGCAAAGATTGATCCATAAGTAATACAATCAATAGGCAAATAATATAAAGTAAATATGAAAACATATTAATATAAAAACATATAAGAAAAAAGGAAGCAACAAATAAGTAAAAAAAAAAAAAGGTCTGTAAAAGCAGGCAAAAATAAAATATATAATATAAGTAGTCGACGTTTATTAATCTGCAACTGTCTATTTTCCACAAATGTGCTACTATATTTTGTCTTTAACATCATCTATCGCACTTAAAAGCGATGCTAAAAATGATTTTGTGCTTGTCTCTTCTCGTCATTTCCCCCCTCAGTTATACCTGAAGAATAGCAGTTTCATTTGTTTCATTTTTGCTGTCTAATTTCCAAAATACATCAGGTATATATAATGAGGCAGGCAATGAAGCAAAGGCCTTGGATGTGTCTGTGCACGGATTTGCGTTTTTAAGTGGAAAACAAACTTGAACATGATTTTTTTTTTGAAAACTTATAAATATTTATGTACTAAAGCACTGTCAATGAAGATCATTTGTAAAATGCAAATAAAAACGATTTTAGCTAGAAAAAGGCTCAGACCATTAGTGGGTTGTGGGGGCCCCCTAGTGGTGGCGGGGCCCTAAGCAGCCGCTTAGTTCGCGTATAGGGAGGGCCGGCTCTGTTTACATTCAGTAAACAGTGGTGAGTTCGATGAACTGATGACCTTCACGGCCAATCATAGTCATTTCTGTTGAGCATGTGAACACAATGGCCAATCAGTGGCGTTTAAAAATGCACTCAACAGTGCTTCAATGTTAGCAGGAAATGGACTGTTTTAAAATTTCAGTATCGATTGGTATTGAATTTCAGTATCATGACAACCTAATAATGAATGTGTATATGGCAATGTTGATGTGTTTGGTCTTGGTGAAATAGTTCTGCCACGCTGCTGCTGCATAATCATATCAGCATACCATACGTGATTAATCATATCTTTTGAATTTGCAATTTAATTTTAATTAATCGCCCAGCCCCATATATATATATATATATATATATATATATATATATATATATATATATATATATATATATATATATATATATATATATATATATATATATATATATATATATAATTAAAGTGCTCAGACATGCTATTGATTATTAAATTATAATAAAAAACAAAACATTCAATAAAAATATTAAAACAAATAATTTGGGGGAAAAGATGAATTGAATTGGGTGAGATATTAAATATTTCACAGCTTACTGTAATAAAAAAAAATTATATATATATATATATATATATATATATATAAAAGCATTGTTTGCTTCTCTTGAGTTTCCTCTTTTTAAAATTCATATTTAATATTTTTCTATAGCATATAAAATTGGGTGTACTAGTTTTTGGACTGTTATCGCAAGTTATTTTGTTAGAAAAGCTCCAGATTTGTCTTTAGTATTGACTAATCTAATGTATATGCACAAATATATTATTATATAGCTTCCTATTTATGAATTTAAAAGATAGATCTGTGAGAGGCGTACTTATGCTGAGCACTGCATAAAGTTTTATATTAATTGATCATGCTTAATTATTATAATTGTTATTATTAATGATTATTAAAAGTTTAAACTTTATTTTGAAGTACAATTATTATTATTATTAACAAACTATTAACTATGACTTTTGCCTCAATAAACACCTAATTTGCTGATTAATGAATAGGTAGAAGGTCAAAGGTTAGTTTTAGGGATCAGGGACGTAGAGCATGCAGAATATGTATTTTATAAGTATTAATACACAGGCAATATATTAAAAAAAAAGCCAGGTAATAAGCCACTAGATAATAGTGTGAATGTGTACTTACTGTAATCTAAAGTGTTCATTACAATGAAAAATAATTAACATTGCAATAAAATATCACCCTGTTACAGTTTTATAAAATCAACATTAGTATTAATTATTATTATTATTATTATTATTATTTTCAAAATTCCAAATATATCCTTTAAAACATAACATCAGGAATCAAAATACTTCATAGGACCCTGGATATGACTCAACAAAACTAGAGCGCTTCCATTATAAATCACTGGTGCTGAAAGCAGATGACAGAACAGAACAGCACTAAACTAGAGCGCCCACGCTATCATCACTGAAGGTGAGAGAGAAACACGCAATGCCAAAAAACTAGAGCGCTTCCTTTAAAATGCACCGCTTCTCACGGGACGCTATGTGGGACTACCCAGAAGCCTTTTGGGTAAAGCTAGTTGAAGCCATCTCAGCACTATCTACTGCATCACTCTAAAAGCCCTATTAAAGAGAGAGAAAACCGCAGTCGCAAAATTACCTTTTAATGTCCGACATGACAGAATTAGTGCAGCTGCTTTATAATAGTCTCAGCAATGCAACACAACTAGAACAGCGGCGTTAAACACACACGACTAGAACGGCTCAAGTTTTTAACTTCATTGGTTTACAGCTGACGTGTCGCAGCCGAGTACTGAAGCGTTAAACTCAGCCTTGTGATGATACTGAAGGTAATTCTGCTTCTTCTCTGGGACGGAGAGAGCGATAAGCAGCGGCTCATAATAGCGTTCTCATCTCTGCTCTCTTGGAGATGAGCCCGGACATAAATACAGGTAAAAAAAAAAAAAGAAAGCTGGAATAATGGGCCGAGCCTTATCTCCAGGGGTGTTTTTTATTGGCTGCTCTGTGAGCGTCTAATCATCTGCTGCGTCAGGACACTGGGACACACAGAGACATCCGATAAAGCACTAATGGAGTCGCTAGATTAACATACACGAGAGCCAGCCACAATTACAGCTTTGTCTTTTTAATGCTCTTTCAGAAAGCAATGGTCAGTGAGTTGTTGTTCAGTCTAACTCATTGGAATGATACAAAAATATTCACAAGGTAAGAGATTTAAAGGGTACCCCTATATTACAAGATGTAAAATAAGTCTCTGATGTCCCCAGAGTGTGCATGTGAAGTCTCACCTCAAAATATTACACAAATAATGCTTTACGACTCTTTGAAACTGCCGCCTTTTAGGCTTTAATCCAAATTAATGACCTGTCCAATTTGGTGACTGTCACTTTAAATTCAAATGAGATTGTACTCTTTTCAAAAGAGGGAGGAGCTATGCCTGTGCATCACCATAGAAGGTCGTCTAAGGAGACTACTGTGTTCATTTGTGCATCCTAAAACTCTACATTCAAAATTCCTCTTAGTCGCTGACATTCTCTTCAGCAGGTGCAAAGCTAAAAGTCAACAGCTGCTTCTCACTCAGGGTTGTTTATGCTAATGAAGGAGAGATCGTCGATAGTGGGTGGGGCTTTCCACCTCTGATGACATGTACAAAAGGAGAATGTCAATCAAAGTGTTTCTGCAGACTGTTTTTATCAAGTGTGATTATAAAAAAAGGGAATGAACACATTTTTATCCCTAAAGGCTGGTTATATTCACATACTATCGCCACACAACTGTGCTTAAACCCCTTATAAAAGTGATTTTTGCATAATGGGTCCCCTTTAAGAAGTGTCTTCTGTTTACCAAGGCCATTTATTTAAAAGAAAAGTAGTACTGTGAAAATTACTGTAATATTTAATCATCTTTTTTTCTACTGGAATGTATATTAAAATGTATTTCATTCTTGTAAAGAAAAGCTGAATATTCAACAAGTCTTTTATATAAATCTTCATAATATATACTCTATAAATGTCTTATTAGGTTAGAGCAAATCAATGAATCCTTGATTAACAAAAGCATAATTTCTTCTTCTTATAGAAAAAAAAACCTTTTGAAAAGTAGCACATCAATAGCTGAAAATTCATTAAAGCAGTGCCTTTCGAAGATTTCAGGTGGAATGAAGATCCAACCTGAACTCTCAAGTGCCAAGTGTCTATAATTTAATTTTACAAAATACACCAGAATCAAACACACATTATATTCTAATAAACACTTTCTCATAGCATATGTTATTCTAGCATCATGCTAGAATAATATATTAGGAATGCTCCGATAGGATTTTTACAGCCGATACAGAATGCCGATTTCTTGTCGTGGTGATCAGCCGATACAGAACACAGATTCTGATACTTCTAGCTTTATATAACTTTGCCATTGCATGAAGCACATTTTCCCTCTAAATATAATAGGCCTACTTAAAGGGCCATGAAACCCCCCTTTCTCAGCAGGGTGTTTTCACACCTCTAGTTTGAAAAAAGTCAGGAAAGTTGGGCGTGTCCAGCTCTGGGAGTGTGGGAGTGTCGGGGGAGGGAAAGAGGGTAGGATTTGCATAGAAGGGAGTTTCCATTTGGGCACGCGCTGATTTCACAGGCAAAACATACACACAGAGGCTGATTTGATACCGCACGGCGAATGGGAGAAAAATAAAATCCTCCGCATTTCTCTGTAACTTATGTACTCGGTAGGTAGCGTCAGAAAGCCGTGTGTGTATAGACTATCCTGTCACAAAACGCGGCGAAAATCCTGCACGACGGGAATAGTTTGTGTTTACATGTTTAGACTCGGAGAGCAGCATGTACAGCGGATCTTTCAGTCCATACTATAATATTGCAGTGATATTAACATACTGTAAACTTAGTAACTCAATCATTTTGACTATGGTATGTCTTTAAAACTGAAAGAGCACTGCTGACCACTGCACACACTTACCAAATCTGTAGACAGACAATCAAACTGGAGCTGTGTCTTTTTATTAAAAGGAGACGAGCGGCAAATCCGGATTTCACCATTTCCAGATGCGAAAAGCTCTCGGGTAAAAATGTTCCTTACACACGCATTTCTGTCGCGTGCACTGTAATCCACACATGAGTCCAGCTGCTCTCTCATAGAGGGAAAATGAAAACAAAACCTTCGTTACAGCACACTAATAAACGCAACACCGACGACCCATGTCTCCAAATTCTTGTTCTTTCACTTGTTTTGGCAACACAACGTGGCGTCTCTCTGCCGTCTGAACATTGTAAACAGGTAAACAGTCTCCGGAGCTATCAAGCATATTAATGAAGTTTCACGTCATACACAATAGAGCGCGCTGATTGGTTTGAAGCACGTCTTTGTCATGAATTAATGCCGCACCCTCAGATACGTCACTATGTTCTCGACAAGACAGACAGCCACTCTCCAGGCTGGATTTACACCTAAGTATCTCATGGCCGTGACGCAGCTTCAAAAATTCGTTTCAAACCATAAGAACGAATTTGCTCAAAATAATGCAAAAACAACCAATTTTCACTTTTTTGTGCAATATATGTGTCCTAATAGTGTTTATAACAGCGTGGGACACAGATATGACTGTCAACAGCTCAAAAAATGTGTTTTGGTGTTTTGTGACCCTTTAAGTGGAGATTATTCTTTAACTAAGAGAATAAATGAGGGATGTTGCATATGATCGTTTCTTATGACCATTTTACGTGGACATATCATGGTCAGAAGCAGGAAATAGGTCTATAAACTACTGTTTATTGCAATAAGTACATTACAAGTTAAAAAAAATATATATTTTTACACTTTTTTTATTTCCCTAATATTCCCTGTCAGGTTTTAGTAACTTGCAATATTGTCAAAAATACAGAACTTTCAGCTCTTATATGTAAAAAGATCTAAACACATGCAAGGTCACTCCCATATTTTGCTCATCTCCAACTATTGATAGCAGGACAATGACAGAGAGCCCCACAGCAGCTCGAAAGGGGGATTTGCACTCAAGATCTTTACTGATCTATTAATTTAATCTAAAAACACTGTGCCTCTCAAAATCTGTTCTCTTGCTCAGTCACTCTAGTTGCCATGATTTCTGGAGTATTTTATCTAATTTGCAGGTGTCGCGGAGCCGAATATATGAGTATGCGGGAGACTGGAGCTTCTGGGAGAGGTCATGGTTGAACAATAGATAAGGGAGATCGCTCCGCTCATGTCATACCATCTCAAAACATTGGATATACAATGGTTACAACAAAGGGACCATCACTTGCATGAGTCATGGCAATAAACTGGGTTGGCACCGCATCTGTATGCATTTTAGCTACTGTGACACAGCGATCACTCACACACCCCACCCATCATTTATCTCCTTGCATGTTGTAGCTGCTGATGTATAATATACAGGTTTGCACATGCGTCTCCTCTGCTTGTAAACTCATAAACAAACACTTGAGATTGGTTTATAAGATCGGCTAGATCAGCGAGTACCGATCGAGTCATTAAATGTGATTATCGGCCTTAATATATATATATATATATATTCTCAAAAACTACATCTGAATTAGGGGTGTGTTTCCGAAAAACTCGTTTGCCAACTAAGGTCGCAAGCTCCGTCATTACAAACATAGTTCATTAATTTGCCATTTCCCAAATCCCTCATTCCATACAACATTCACAAACTGTGTTGCAAACCTGTATGCTTGCAACTACACCTCAAGAGCTGTAGTTAGAAGCATAGTTCCTGGCTGTGATCTATTTCTAGTTACCCCCCTCCCCCCATGTCCTATTATTTTCCAACGTTCCAACATTTAAACTTGGAATGAGACTTGGAACATTTATGCCATTTTAAACGCAGCCATGGATCATGGCGAAAGCTATACACTACCTCACAAAACCTTACTGTCCTAATTAAATAATTAAAAATTAAGGCATGATCATATTTTATTTTGGTCAAATAAGCGTAATCTAGAGGCCTTTGCCTTTCATATAAGCCACTTCTGATAACAAATGATCAACTAGAAGTCAAGTTATTATTTGTTGTTCCTAAAACTTGGATAGGCGATAAGACTTTTGTCAGGTAGTGTAGGTGACCTATGATTTAAAAGCAGAATCTATGTTACGTCTCCAAAACAAAAATATATAGGATACGTTAATAGTTTTGATTTATAGTAGGTTATTTATTAAGAAATTAATCTGTACTGCATTTGACATACGCTAGAACATTTCTACAGTGGTTTGAATGTGTCAAAGTTGTGAAAGTAAAGCAAAAAATTGCGTAACTAAAAATAATAAAATAATAAAAGATTCTTTTTTAAATGTGTGTGCGTGTGAAACAATATAATTTGCACAAAAAAAGAGGATTTTCTCTTAGAAGTTGTTACCCCAACACACCCCAGCCCCCATTTAGAGCATCATTATGGACGTTATACATTATAACCCTGCAGGCACAGGACGTCAACATGACTTCATACTGCCCTTGTACCCCAACGTCGCGGGGAGGTTGGATTTTATCTTTTTATTTTATTTATCAGAACCCAATGTCAGGCTGACGTCAACGTCCAATATAAAATCAACCTAAAAATCAACCAAATATCAACGTCTAATCATGTTACACCTTGACGTTGTGAAGACGTTGCCACTATGACATCTATCAGACGTTGGATTTTGGTCACTTTCCAACACAACCTAAAATCAACCAAATATCAACGTAATTTGACGTTGTTATTGGACGTCAAAACAATGCTGTCCTTAGACGCTGGCTAGACATTGAATTTTGGTCACCTGACGTCACGACCTTAATCTAATCAAATAGTAACATCTTATGATGTTGTGTGCCTGCTGGGAACTAACATGATTCAAATGATGGATCTGTGACAGAACAACTACGGTAATAGGAAACACTCGTCACAACATTGTTCTTTTCCCAAACGATGCATCGTACTATGGTAGTTCAGCTGCGACTTACATGGTTCTTTGGGAAACACATCCCAGATTGAAAAAGATGATCAAACATCAACCGCATATATTAAATCCGCTAACAATCCCAGTTATAAACCTCTATGTAGGTTTGATAGTTCATTTAGTGAAGTTACTGTAGTTTTTACATGCATTTATGTGCTGTTGAATGTCTGATAATGCTAACTAATATGCTTCTATCACTTTTTTCTGCTTCATTTTTTACTTGTTTTCCTGTGGCGAGTTTACACTCTTCAAAAAGATGCATAATATCACCTCCTGTTTGCCAGGAACTGTTATCCCATAAGTAAAAAATCTTTCCAATGGCAGGGAGTTAATACCAGTAACCCTGTACTGAAATAAATCTTGCACGCTATCCGCTGACACACAAACCCAACAACAGTAGCACCTATTAAAAGTTTTGCAAAGCCTATATTTATTTCTCATTTGGAGCCATTTAGTCTACATTAAAACTTCAAACAGCTCCGGCCTGTTTTGAAGCACTTGAACTGCTCTGTCGGCTTTCATTATCGATGTAATGCTCAAACCTGAGCTTTGAATCAATGTTTCTGAGTCAAGAACAAACCTCTTTTTAAGCTTGCCGACAGCAGTTCATGCTCACTGACATTAAAGGCAAACAGAAACATATTCTGAATGCAAAGAAATTAGTCGTGAGCACTTGTGGAGACTTTTTCAGTGACGCTGCACATGTGTGAGATACCTGACACATGCTGGGTTCACACCAAATGTGAATTGAACTAGTCGCATTAGTAAATTACACACACTACCAGACAAAAGTCTTGTCATCGACCCCAGTTGTAAGAGCAACAAATAATAACTTGACTTCTAGTTGATCATTAAGAAAAGTGGCAGAAGGAAGATGAATCATCTGTTGAACTGCTTCTTAATCATCACAAATACTGCAGAAGACCTACTGGAACCCGCATGGAGCCAAGATTCTCACAGAAATCAGTCAAGTTTGGTGGAGGAAAAATCATAGTTTGGGGTTACATTCAGTGTGTGGGCATGCGGGAGATCTGCAGAGTGGATGATCAACATCAACAGCCTGAGGTATCAAGACATTTGTGCTGCCCATTACATTACAACCACAGGAGAGGGCAAATTCTTCAGCAGGATAGCGCTCCTTCTCATACTTCAGCCTTCACATCAAAGTTCCTGAAAGCAAAGAAGCTCAAGGTGCTCCAGGATTGGCCAGCCCAGTCACCAGACTTGAACGTTATTGAGCATGTTTTGAGTAAGATGGAGGAGGCATTAAAGATGAATCCAAAGAATCTTGATGAACTCTGGGAGTCCTGCAAGACGCTTTCTTTGCTATTCCAGATGACAAAAAGCTTGTCACCTATTCAAATTTTAGGAACAACAAATAATAACTTGACTTCTAGTTAATCATTTGGTATCAGAAGTGGTTTATATGAAATGCAAAGACCTCTAGATCACCTGGAGGAAACCCACGCAAACGCAGGGAGAACATGCAAACTCCACATAGAAACGCCAACTGACCCAGCCGAGGCTCAAACTAGCGACCTTCTTGCTGTGAGGCTACAGCACTACTTACTGCGCCACTGCGTCGCCAGTATAGTGTAATCAGATTCTAAATTAAATTAAATGTACTACCAGTTTCCATGTACAGGTTAGCATGAAGTCTTGTGCTCGGAGTCATCATGAACAATCAACAGATGCATATCTGACACTGATTCATCAGCTTTGTCTCTCTCTCTTCCTTTTTCTCATTGGGCTCGCAATCTGTCATATTCCGCAGGTCTCTGCTGAGATGGGAAAAACTCTGACGTTGCCATGGACACCTGGCAGAGAGTTGGGCACTCAGAATTCTTCTGGTGTCTGATGGGCAGCGTTTAGTTCAAATCCTCCAGAGGAGAGACGTGTGTGTAAGTGCTTGGTGCAAAATTACATTTCTGACTCACCTGCCAAAGGTGGGTGATTTTTATTTATTTATTTGACCAATGCAACATTTTGCCATATTTCATTCTTAAACACACATTTTACGGTCTCTGGCAGTGTTTTTTTCTTGGTGTGTTTGTCACACATATCGTCATTCACAGCTGCAGAAAGCTCTCACACACACATCTGTGCTCCCGCATTTCATATTTTGGCTTTCAGCTACCAATAAGAGTTGAGCACTTTTAAACGTGCACAGAATTGAACTGATTTTCATTCAGGAGCAGTGAGAAAACTAACTGAAATTGTGCAGATTTCATCTGTGGCTGATTATATACTAGTCAAAGACATATTGCATTAGGGGTTTTACAAGTCTTGCTATTACAGCATCACCTAAATAAATGACACTTTACCAGGCAAGCTTTATAACCTGGGGGAGGCTGTTAGTGCTGCTGGAGGCACTGGGCTAGTGACGCTTAGTAAATATCTTCGTGACTAATGGATATCAATGGATATCAGGAATGGAGAGAATGAGACTGACTCCTGTGACGCTCAAGGACAGACGAGTCTTCGCTGAGGTCCAGCATTCTCCAACCTCCGGCGCCTAGACTGCAGCTCTGCACAAGACATTTGGCCATAAGAGAAATGGTCATGCCCAACTGAGCCTGGTTTCTCACGAGGTTTATTTAATTCTTCACTTTCGCCAATTGGTAAAGTTTTTTCCTCACCGCTGTCGCCACTGGCTTGCATGGTTCGGGATCTGTAGAGCTGCGCATCAATGGATTTGCTCCTCAGTGTTTGGACTCTGAGTAGTGATTATTAAACCACACTGAACTGAGCTAAACTGAACTCAAACACTGAAAACTGAACTGACACTGTTTCTATTTACTATAATTTTCTATGTGAAGCTGCTTTGACACAATCTACATTGTAAAAGCGCTATAGAAATAAAGATGAATTGAATTGAACTGAATCAAACATGAGACAAGTCATTCTGTACTTGCATTCTCCATTTCAAGGCATAAACAGTCAATATAAATTGCCATACAGGCAAAAGTTCACTTCAAAAACAACCAGACTGCTGACATGATCTTATTGCGATCGCTAATGTGAGTTATTACAGGCTCATAATCACCACATCATCTAATCGGCAAGGCGCATTGACATCTTTTTCTATATTGGACTCATGCCGATGTTTACATTTCAAGCCATTATTGGCCGATTTATTAGAAATTCCAATAATATTGTGCATGCCTGGTTTTAAAGCCTCGTCAGTTTAAACTGCTGATATATAACTCTCTCAGCGCGCACACACACACACACACACACACGCATGCACGCACACACATGCACACACACACACAATGCTCAACTGTCAGTCTGTAGAGTATTAAACTTTTCTTTTCCCTCAGCTGTCAAAACTCCATAAGGTTATTTTAAAAGCACAAACACACACACACACACACACACACACACAGACACACACACACACACAGTCACATAATGCTGCATTAATTGTATTCACAAAGTGTATTAGTGTGAAAATTAACTCAACTCATTATTAATGCAAATCAACAATTGCCAGTGCTGAAGAGAATACTGAAAAAATATTATAAAAGTAGCATTACTTACCAAAAAATACCTAAATATCTGTCAAAATATCTGTTTTAAATAAATGCTACTCAAAGTAGGAGGAAAAAGTAGCTCTTCTAAAAGTAGTGAGTATTACACTGTGAAAATTATTCCAGCTTATACCTTGCAAATTAAACAAAAAATAGTTTACATCAGTGCCATTTTCTTTTAAAGGTGTTTCTAAGTTTACTTTAAATTATTTGCCATTCATGGATTACAAATTTAAAATATAAGAATAATTTAAACACATTACATTAATATACGCACCTTTAATAAACCCAAATAAAGCAAGTCGATGCATTCACATGCGAATCGTAATCTGTGTCTGCCGACTACATTCTCAGGAGAAAGCTGAAGTTGTACAAAGCATAATAGGAGCACTTTAAACGATTCCACTTGGTAGTGCACTTGTCGAGCAGCAGTAGCCAGATCCACTTTAATCCACATCTGCTGCTGAGCGAGTGTTAATTCTGCAGCTCCAGTCTTGATCTGTCCAGATGAACGGTCAGCGTGACCTGTAACACTCTCCACTTTCTATTCATTAGAGCTCTTTAATGACCAGATGATACTGAAATTACCCAAATTCATCAGTGCCGGAGCTGGTGCCACTGTCCTCTAGACTCCTGACACAGATGATTTAGCTGTTTAGAGGTCCCGTGGAGTGCTTTAAAATGTGCCTTTTTTTATTCGAAAGTTGACGTAATCTCAACTGAAACATGACGACAGGGCAGGGCATACACTAGCTCCTCTCCTTTGTAAAATATTTGCCAGTGAGAGTGCTTGAGATAAAGCGCATCAAATTAAAAGCAAATAAAAAGCATATGAAAGGGGGCGGGGCATGTCAGATACTAGAGGGAATTTTAATGGTCAGAAGATTTGATGTGAAACAATGTCAAAAGAATTGTTGATTCATTTAGGCAGATGTGACAAACTGCAAAACTTTGAATGTTTACAGTATATCAAGTTTACATCTTTTAAATGCAAATTTTGTCACTGTTTTGGAGCCACACTAGTTTATATATGTATATATATATATATATATATATATATATATATATATATATATATATATATATATATATATATATATATATATATATATATATATATATATATATATATATATATGTATATATATATATATATATATATATATATATACATATATATATATATATATATATACATATATACATATATATATACATATATATATATATATATATATACATATATATATATATATATATATATATATATATATATATATATATATATATATATATATATATATATATATATATATATATATATATATATATACATATATACATATATATATATATACACCCTTAACAGTGCTTCCCACAGGTTTGAAATGTACTTGCGGTGGTAGACGGATTGAAGCACACCTTTTACCCACATCACATAAATGGTCAACTACATGCGACAAACCAAACAAATATGTGATTTTTAACTATATTTTTATTTATTTACACTGTTATACACTTTTTCTTTTAAATGGGTTAAAGTTATTAAAAATGGCAGTTGAAATAAAAGAAATCACACTATTTCTCTTACTTTTATGCTATTTAGAAACCATGTGCACCCACTGACAGATAAAGGCTGCTATCTCTCTAAAGTTGCTTTATTGGCATGATATTTTGTACAGTATTGCCAAGGCATTTTAGATGTGTATAAAGTATGTAATATATTAACATCAAGTTAATAAAATGTACAGCAAATGATAAATAAATAACGTGTAGATTATTTAAATAAGGCAAATTAGTTGATTAGCCGATTCTAATTGTGTACAAATATTTCGCAGCCAGTATATTTTGTTCTCTCGGAGTGTAAAGTTTATCTGAGTAGTTTAATAAATGATTAATCATTTAATGTTTCTCTCGCGGTTGTGTGTGCGCATCAGCTCCGAAATGATAATGCAAAAATGCACACTAATAACAGAGACTTTAGAAAGCGAAAGCAAATTCCGAGTTCCGGACATTTTAGAAGATTCAGAAACTACAGCCGGACGCATTTTGGCGCAAAAGGGGGTCTCTGTGGGTCTGCAGAACACGTGATTGTCTGTGAGTGTTGACAGTTCTCGCACACGCACAACCAGCAGCAGAAACGTGCAGACCGAGAGATTTTCCTCTGGTTAATCGATCGCGAATGTTTGGCTTGATTGGGAGGATGCAAAAAAGTGTAAAGGATGATAATAACAGTATTGTTCATGTGTATAATACTGTTACACACATGTATATTTGGTGGTCACCACCAAATATACTTGGGTGGCCGTTAATATACCTGGGTGGCCCGCCCAAATAAAGTCTATGTGTGGGAAGCACTGCTTAAAACTAACATATACTGATACTAACATCTTTTAACAGTTAAACAAGAAACTGCTTTCCCAGTAAGAGTTTGACTTCAGTACACTGAAAAAAATGGTTTACTGGATTTACTAAATATTTAAAAAAGGTAAGTGGTTGCAAACAAATTAGATGGGCTGAATTTAAATAAAGTAAATTATAATAGCATGTTGTAAGCATAGTTCTAGTATAAATTAGCCCACTGCTAGCATGTTTCTAGTATAAACTAGCATGTTGCTAGTATGCTCATAGCTGCCATCTGTTACGCATACGGATTGAGAGTCATGCAATTGACAGTATTCTCACACTCTCACACCACACATCCATTTTCTCATGCATAAAAATCTCCGTAAAATATTTGTTTCGTTACAATAAAGACAGTTTTAAAGACTTTTTTGTTATATAAAGATGTTATTCTCTGTGTGCAATCGAATCAACACTGGTGAAAGCAATGTAATCAAAATCAAATTGATGCATGCTTGCAGAAAACATCCCCGTGCTCCTCTCACACCGCTCCTGCTTGACGCTGGGTATGAATCCCAGTTGTAAACATACATAGCAAAAAAATATGCGCTGCTCACGCGCCGATCATGCCTTGTGTTGTGTTGAGTTAAATGTACGTAAATGCACCCTTTTCATAGACTTTCATAAGGATTCTCAGTATACATTTTAAAAAAAGCCAAAGTTGATAAAAACGTAACATGATTATTATTTTGATGGATAAAGCAAAACAATAAGTGAAACGCATTATAAAACGCACTTGGTTTACAAATAAATGTAAAATAAAAATAAAAATCTGACTGTAGTGTAGAAGACTGATGAGCCCGTTTCTAAAAGTAGGCTTTTTGTTGGGTTTTAAACAAACAATTAATGTTGTTGTAGTCGATTGCAAACCACACATTAAACAATTAATTTTACTTGATCACATCGGTATTGTATTTATAAGTCTATATATATATAAATATATATATATATATATATATATATATATATATATATATATATATATATATATATATATATATATATATATATAAAATATGTTAGTATGTTTCTAGTATGGATTAGTACATTGTTAGTTTGGATTAGTATGTTGTTAGTATGTTTCTAGTATGGATTAGTATGTCGTTAGTATGTTTCTAGTATGGATCAGTATATTGTTAGTTTGGATTAGTATGTCGTTAGTATGTTTCTAGTATGGATCAGTATATTGTTAGTATGGATTAGTATGTCGTTAGTATGTTTCTAGTATGGATCAGTATATTGTTAGTATGGATTAGTATGTCGTTAGTATGTTTCTAGTATGGATCAGTATATTGTTAGTATGGATTAGTATGTCGTTAGTATGTTTCTAGTATGGATCAGTATATTGTTAGTATGGATTGGTATGTTGTTAGTATGCCCAATGTAAAGTCAATGGCAGTTTTTTTGCAATGGAAGTCTATAGGACAGTTGCTAGCGTGCCGTAAGTGGTTGCTAGGGTGTGGCTAGTAATCTGAAAGGTCATCAGTGATTAGCAGATTGGTAGTCTGATTAAAATGAGCCCAACCATAAGTCTGTATGACAGTGTGCCGCAAAGTTATGAGGTCACAAAGTTTGGTCCAATGTTAAGTCAATGGGAATTTTCAGAATTTTCTAGGTCAGTTTTCGGAAAACCGTAAGTCAGATCAGTCGGAAAAGATATAGCAACTTAATTTAGTATGATTAGGAGGTTTGGAGTTAGTTTGGTGGTTGTAGTTTGAAAGGTCTAGGAGGAGATGTGTTCTTAAAATAGTCTAAGAAGAATAAGTTTAAGTAGTATTACAGTATGTTAGCCACCATAATAAATATAATATAAGAATAAGTAATGTTCAACTTAATTTGTTTGTTTAAATTCAGCCCATAAAAATTGTTTTCAACCACTTATCTTAAAAAAAAATGTAGTAAATCCGATGACTAATTTTTTTCAGTGTAGTTTACAGGTTAGTATATTTACTCACATTTATGTTGTTCCAAAACAGCAGATCGTTCATGCGTCAGCAGAAATACGACACAAGTTGTTTAGCTGAATATGAACATATGGGCTTTTCTAATGATGGTGAATAAGATGGATGCTGTCAAACTTCAAATAAACAAACATAAAAGTATGATAAAAGTAGTTCTCATGACTACAAAGCCGCATGAATTCAGAAGTCTTGGAGCACAGCACTGCTATTCTAGTGTGTAAATGCTGCTTTATTGTCATTCCTGGAGCTCGACAGTCACCATATGCCTTCATACAATAGAGCACTCAGGACATTCGGCCTCAGATCTGCCTTTGTTCCCTAGAAGAAAGTAAGCTGTGCAGGTTTGGAACGACATGAGCGCCAGTAAATGATGACAGAATGTTCATTTTTTTGGATGAACTCTCCCTTTAAGAGAACAAAGCTGGAGAAGCTGGATTAGAGCTGCTTGTCTCAGACTGAAGTCTTTGGTCTCCATATCTGCACAGAGCCAATCAGACAGAAGAACTCTTATCTGCTCCTCCAGCGAACACACTCTTCAATTACACACACACATATCAGAGCTGTCTGTCGATCTGGCTTTACCAATGCAGAGAATAAGGTGTGCAAGGTGTGTTCTAAGGTGTGTAACCCTTACAAAATCACATTATTTTAATGTTCTATGTGTTTACTTTTTCTTTTCCAAACTCAAACTAAATGTGGGAAAAATTAAAAATATTGATAACTACACTTAGTACAGTATATACGCTCACTGGCCACTTTATTAGGTACACCTTACTAGTACAGGGTTGGACCCCTTATTGTCTTCAGAACTGCCTTAATCCTTTATGGCATAGATTCAACAAGGTACTGGAAATATTCCTCAGAGATTTTGCTCCATATTGACATGATAGCATCACGCAGTTGCTGCATATTTGTTGGCTCCACATCCATGAGGCGAATCTCTAGTTCCGCCACATCCCAAAGGTGCTCTATTGGATTGAGTTCTGGTGACTGTGGAGGCCATTTGAGTACAGTGAACTCATTGTCATGTTCAAGAAACCAGTCTGAGATGATTCACGCTTTATGGCATGGCACATTATCCTGCTAGAAGTAGCCAGAAGATGGATCCACTTTGGTCATAAAGGGCTAGACATGGTGAGCAACAATACTCAGGTAGGCTTTGGCGTTGACACTATGCTCATTTGGTACTAATGGACCCAAAGTGTGCCAAGAAAATATCCCCCACACCATTACACCACCACCACCAACCTGAACCATTGCTACAAGGCAGGATGGATCCATGCTTTCATATTGTTGATGCCAAATTCTGACCCTACCATCCGAATGTGGCAGCAGAAATCGAGACTCATCAGACCAGGCAACGTTTCTTCAATCTTCTATTGTCCAGTTTTGGTGAGCCTGTGTGAATTGTAGCCTCAGTTTCCTGTTCTTAGCTGACAGGAGTGGCACCCGGTGTGGTCTTCTGCTGCTGTAGCCCATCCGCCTCAAAGTTGGATGTGTTGTGTGTTCAGAAAAGCTCTTCTACATATCTCAGTTGTAATGAGTGATTTTTTGAGTTACTGTTGCCTTTCTATCAGCTGGAACCAGTCTGGCCATTCTCCTCTGACCTCTGACATCAACAAGGCATCACTGGATATTTTCTCTTTTTCCGACCATTCTCTGTAAACCCTAGAGATGGTTGTGCAAGAAAATCCCAGTATTGTATATCAGCAGTTTCTGAAATACTCAGAGCAGCCAGTCTGGCACCAACAATCATGCCACGTTCAAAGTCACTTAAATCACCTTTCTTCCCCATTCTGATGCTCGCTTTGAACTGCAGCAGATCGTCTTGACCATGTCTACATGCAAAAATGCAATGAGTTGCTGCCATGTGATTGGCTGATTAGAAATTTACGTTAACGAGCAGTTAGACAGGTGTATCTAATAAAGTGAGTGTATTATTATTATTATTATTATTATTATTATTATTTTTATTATTATTATTATTATTATAATTATTATTATTATTATCATTATATGTTTTTGAAATTATAAAATAGTCCTCGACTAGTCCAAGTGTTGGTTTTGTCTTCAAAATATACCTGAAACATTAGTAAAGTCTGACATTTCTTATATTCAAGGGAAATAAATGATTAAAATTCTAAATTATGCTTATCTAAAAACTTAAAAATAGGTTTAGTGGATAAATATATATTATTAGGCCAGTAAAAAACACCAGATATCTATGGTGAGTCCTGTGTGTGTGTGTGTTATTTTACTACCTGCTGTTTTTTTTTTTATTGACTTTACATCATGACATCCTACTGTCCTTGCAAATATTTCGCCCTCATAATTCTGGTTTATGTCTTTTAAGACATATGTCCTTATAAATAGGTAAAAAATCAGGAAGTTGTGTATCTTGTTTTACAAATATAAAAAAAATAAAACAAAGTTTGAGTTTTGATGCCCTGATTTAAAAAAACAACAACATTTCAATCTTTATCTGAAGGATGTAGTATAAAAGCAAAGTATAGTACATATAAAGCACATTTTTTCTGGTTTGAAGAAACTGTCCTTGTAGTTCAGATGTGTGTGGAATTATAATATAGTCCAAAAGTCGGATTTGTCTACAAAATGCACCCAAAAAAAATAGTAAAGTCTGACATTTCAGATATTAAAGTCCACATAAACTGGAAGCTGCGACTGTTTTTTGGTCCATATTGTGACGCAGTTCCTAGGGAAACAAAATATTAAACGAGAAAACAATGGGCGTGGCTTGTTTTTTTCTACTGCGAGCTGATTGGATGTAGTAAAGTAGGTGTTTCATTCAGAAAGATCTGGAAAATGCTTTGGGGAGAGTTATTACAACCTAACAGACTCCTCCTCCTCCTCACGATTTTTGTTTGTTGTCAAAACTGACAGCTGGAGGGGCGTGGTTAAGTATGTTAGCCACTCCCAATACCTCAGACAGACCTAATCTGAGGATTTAATTAAACAAACAGGAAGTGCATTTTCAGGTTTTAATGTTAGATTACAAGAGTGAACTATTTTATTTTCTTAATTTGTACTTAATGACATGCAGAGATTAATCGTTTAACACTAAACTAGCAATGCAAGCTAACAAAATCAATATGTCTAGTTTTGATTACATGTGTACTTTAAAGAGAAATCTATGATTAAAATTGTAAAGTATAAACAGTGGTTTGGGTTAATTGGATAGAAAATATTAGGCCAGTATAAAAACAGCAGAAACATGGTCAGTCCTCACAGAGTTAACTCTACAAGTGTATGTGTGTGTGCGCTGCTCAGCGGGTTCATTTACCTCTATCCATCTAAGAGCTTCAGAACACATCGGGAAGGTATTTCCAGAGAAATATCTGCTATGAAACATTTATACGTCATCCGATATCAGGATAACACCTGCTTCTCATTACCACAACAGAGGGCCAAAGATCACAAACACACACACACGCAGGGAAGGAAACCTGTAGGACCTTTGAGAAGAAGAGACAAAGAAAAGGAGAGCAAAGAGGAAGCGAAGAGAGTAAAAGCAGAATGAGAGGAGAAACAGATGAGGGATGAAACTGAGAAAACACATCAGTGAAAAGCATGCTGAAGTGCATATAAATGATGATCTTTGTGAGAGAATCAATCGTGTGTGTGTGTGTGTGTGTGTGTGTTTCCTGCTTCACACACATTACTCAGACATGATTCAGTGAAAGCAGAACACATGAAGCATCAGAGCTGTAAAGTAAAGGTCAACCACATGTAAAAAAGAGACACAGCCGTCTGTGATTTTTCTCTCTTCTGTCATCATCTCTGTGTATATCTGTTCATGTAATGGGCACACAGTCAGATAAAGTTAATAAAAAAAAGAACACAGCGGCTATCAGCTGTAATAAACACAAGCTTTTATCAACTCCATAGTGTAACACAAACCACATAAACCTCAGTGTTTGTGAAAACATCAGCCCAGGCTTATTAGAGATACAGCAGGGAAAATAAGTATTGAACACATCACCATTTTTCTCAGAAAACATATGTCTAAAGGAGCTATTGGCTTTTAAAATTTTTACCAGATGTTGATAACAACCAAAGAAATCCATATATGCAAAGCAAAACAAATCTAATTAGTTTACAAATGAAGTTATGTGCAATAAAATGACACAGGGAAAAAGTATTGAAGACATGAAGGGAGGTGAAGAATGGCAGTGAAAGCCCAGACAGCAGCTGAAATCTCTCAGTAGTTCTTCAGCAACCCTCTGCCCTTCCTCAGTGTAAATGAATATCAGCTGCTTCAGTCCAACATCTACATTAGCAGGAGGATGAAGATGAAACCAGGGTGGACATTTCAGCAAGACAATGATCCAAAACACAGCCAAGGAAACTCTCAGATGCTTTGGATTCATGTCAATGTCCAATGGAAAATACAAAATAAAGATTATATATATATATATATATATATATATATCATGGTTTCCGCTACATTCATTCTTCCATGGCGGGGCGCCACACCAAAATTCATCCCGCCACGGCTATATTACAGCTTCCCATTCAAAACATTCAGTCATTGTTGTTGTTGTTTTTAATAGCAGGTTATAATAGCACCAAAACGTATTAAAAGGTAAGTGAATTATAACAGCGAAAACTTTTCTTTAACCGCAGTAGTGCTGTGCGTTATTTGTTTAACCCTTTACGGTGACATGCTGGCTGACTGACAGGTGCGTGTGTGAGACGTGAGACCAGCAAACACGATGTATAGCTTTCAGTTAAGATGAACACCGTTTCCATAATTATACTGTATAGATAAAGGTCTATGGTTCTGCATACAATGACTTTATCTGGCTGGAATTTATAGCGGTTTCACTTTACTTCAGGACTGTTCAGCTACTTCAGCTGTTTCACTTTACTTCAGGACGCATTAATGCCGCTCTGTCGGTCTACCGGAGACATTCATAAATATTCCTAGCAAATCTAATAAGTGTTGGAGATGTACTCGTCACATAAACGCACTAAATCGCACTTGAGCAGCTTATATTTCAGGGTGTAAAGTTGTGCACGAACAGAGGAAATCAGCACGCAAGCAGAGATTCGCATGCTCGTATTACATAAATGCGCTCACAATATGTGTCATTGAAATAACACCCATAGGTAGTTGGTACATCCGTGTAAAAGTCCTGCCGCCACAGCTGGAAAAAATCCTAGAGGAAACACTGTATATATATATATATATATATATATATATATATATATATATATATATATATATATATATATATATATATATATATATAGAAGAGTTCAGATGCAAGACCCTCTAAATCCATCTGACCTCTTTTTTTCTAGCATTTTCTATCAGGCTCCTCTGATTAGGTTAAAACGTTTCATTTTATAGCTAATGATAAGGGTATTACCTAGTAAATAAAATACTTTTTTTTTTAAAAAACAATGTCACTTTGGACAATTCTTTGGTTTTTAACAAGGTAGATTTTCTTTTGCATCATAACGAGCTAAATCCACTTGTGCTTTTTTTGCAAAAACCTCTAAATCCACCTAATGAGACAAGACAGTGTACTTAGCTGATAATCACTAAAGATGCAATTACAAATTATTTTATCAAATATAAAACACATTTCCAAAAACCACCTAAAATACATAAATCTGTCAAGTAAGTGGCAGTTCATTCCGCTGTGATAAACCAGGGAAAAAGCAGAAGGAAAATGAATGAATGAAATCTGTCAAGTGCGTGCATTAATCAATAACATTAAAACTGACGTTAATTAAATCTTAACAATCTGTTGTCATTTCTGATATTTGGGATTTAGATTTAATGTAAGTAGAGCAATGTAAACATTGCAAACATTGTAAACTAAGATTACAATAATGTAGTGTAAAAACACTACAACAACATCTGTGCATTGTCCATTAATCTAAAAAGCTTATCAGACGTATAGGTATTATGAAGTAATACAAATAATGTATAGTTTTATACATTATATTTATCTTTAAAAAAATAGCTTAAATTAGCAAATAAAACACAAGGTAGGCCTACTGGACAAAAAGAAGATGTCTCTCAGACAATTTTAAAAGCTGTCATTCATTCATTCTCACTATACGCAAGGTCTTGGTCCCTTGTTTATCCTCATAGCATCCATGTGGAATAAAAGAACGGCATCTTAACTCTGTGTTTCGTGAAACGCAGTTGCCGTTTAATGTATAGTAAATCAGACTCATTCAAAGTAGTATTACTGCGCAAAAAAACATTATGAATGCATGCGACACTTCCGACATTCACTGACAGTCGGACAGGCTCATCCAGTTCATCAAACTCTGTCTTTTAAAATTGAAATCGAAAGCAGAATAAAACACCCTCGTATCAGTGCACTGCTGCATTGAAAACATATGATTCGATTTGCGCCATCTGATTGGTTCTCGGGATATGGCGGCTTTAGCTGTCAAAGGCAAGTGGCGTTTAGCGGCTTTTGCCAACAAGCTGTTATTTCTGAATGAGCTGACCCTAGGATTTAGGTGATTTGAATCAAATCTATTTGTTGAACGTACCACGTGCCTAAAGCATTCACTCAATGTCATTATCTCATTTTTGGCGGAAGTGGCTGCTTTTGCATCTAAACTGCAATACGGAGTACCGATTCCTTGTCATGGTGATCGGCCGATACCAAGTACCGATTCTGATTCTTCAAGCTTTATGAATTGAAATGATTAGCTATGCAATTTGAAGACATTGCTCATGTGTTGTAGCACTGCTGATGCATAACTCAAGCACGCACGTGCATCTTTCCTCCGAGTTTGTTGTAAACTCGGAAAGAAACACTTGCGATCGGTTCATGAAATAAAATGTGATTATCGGCCGATACCGATCTCCGGCTGATCGATCGATCAGAGCACCCCTAATATATAAAAAAAAAAAATAATAAATATATATATATATATATATAATAAAAAATATAAATAAAAAAAAGGCTGCACGGTGGCGCAATGGATGTTTTGCATCCGCTGCATAAAACATATGCTAAATAAGTTGGCGGTTCATTCCGCTGTGGCGACCCCAGATTAATAAAGGGACTAAGCTGAAAAGAAAATAAATGAATGAATAAATAAAAAATATATATTTTTATTTTTTTATTTTATAAGTTTGAATAATATTGAGAATTTATAAGATTTAATTTGCTTTTATTATGATACCACAGTATATATTAACAGAAAGTGACTCAAACTTTAGATGCCTGCAGTGTTGACACACTGAACATTAGGCTATCGGCGCTGACGTGGATAACATTTTTAAATATTATAAAATAGTATTTTTAATGTACAGATCCAGTCAGAAACACATCACTGAAAAAACTAAAACAAAGCAGTAGCCAATTATATGCTGTACTATAGTAATGCCATTGCCCTGTCAACATGACCTCCCTCAAAAATGTATATATGATTTGTCAACCAATCAATGCACAGAATCTGTTAGGCTGGGTTTTCCCTAGAGCTCTCATTATAAACAATACTGCTGCTGTTTGTTGTGGAGACAGAGACACACTTTCTGTTTTCCTGCATTATTAACTCTCTTACTAACTTCTAAGCCTCTTCATCTTTCCACAGACTAACACATTCATCTGTACCCGCGCAAATGAGGCTGAGCACCTCATACGCTTTCTTCTTAGACTAATATAGGCTCATATAAAGCAGACGCCGGAGAAACACTAATAAGAGCAGGTGCATTTGTGAAGAGCTACGACAATGACTCTCATATAAAACACACAAACAACACTGACAGTACTTCCTGTGAACACTTTGTGTGAAATGTCGTCGCTTCTGGAGGTCCTACAAAACAGGAAATCCAAAAAATCCATTATTTATTACCATGTTATTTTAGAAAGTCAGATTAAAAATGGTATAAAAATGAGAATAAACTACATTTCAGAAAGGATGAAATTAAAAATGAATTAAGATAGAAATTAGTGTTTCTCACTGTTCTGGAATCAGTTGTTTTGTGATAGCCTGTGCAGATCGCTGGAGAACTACACATCTACCACTATATGAAATACAACTCCCAGAAGTATTTGCACTCCCACACCAGTTCCTGATTCCCCCCGATTACACACACACAGCTAGTAGCTCATGATGGACTAGTTACTAGCACTATAAAGACATTTACACACACACACACTCTTGACTGAGTTTTGTAAACTGTAAGTGAGCCTTTCTTATGCTGCGTTCACACCAGACACGGAAGAAGCGTCAAGCGCGAGTGATTTACATGTTAAGTGAATGCAAAGGCGCGAAAAGACATCCTGCGGCACAATATGCACGAATGAGGTGGCGCGAATTACGCGATTCACATGAATGAAGCAGCGCAAGTTGAGCGTTTTGCGCGATCGACACGCTTAACGTGTTTTGCGTGAATCGCTCGAGTTGGAAAAATCAGAACTTCAGCGGACAGTGGCGCCGCATTAACTAATCAGGAGCATTCTCTTGTAGGGACGTGATTATGACGTAGAGCCTGTTGTTGGTGTCCCGAGGGGAAATCCTCCTGCCGACACCGGACAACAGTTGATCAAACTGGGCTCAATTTAGTCAGAAGCACCGCTGAAAGCCTCTATCATCCAGATTAAGTTTCTGAAGGAGTTTATGGGCTCACAGAGCTGGGTGCACCTCTGAAAGGATGTAGTGGACTCAGACACGGCTCCAAACAAATCAACGCTGTTTTTTAGCCTCCTTAAAGCACACAAACACAGTTATTTTCTCAATAAAATACAAGTTTAGCCATTTAGCAACGAAGCTAGAGTCATCAGGCAGACAGAAGTCCTGCCCCTGACATGATTCCGCGTCTATTGTGAAGCGGATTTGAAGCGCGAATGAAGCGAATTTGACGCGCGAATGAAGCGAGTAAACTCAAAATGTTGACGCATCTATTTACGTGCGAATAGCGCGATTTATCCGCACATGCCGCATAAGCATTTCCTTGTCGTGTTTTGGCCTTTGCTTTGTCTTACTGTTTATGTTGTTTTGCCGCCTGTCCTGACCATTCCCCTGTACTCTGAGTACGTTTTGGATTATCTGCATGCTCCTGTCTGTCCCCGTTTTGACCTTTTGCTTGCCTAACGACTCTTTTAATAAACTGCATTTGGATCCTCAACTCCGTTGCCCTCGACCGCTACATTACAGATGCAATACTTGATGCTTCACAAGCTGTTTCCGGCCACTTATTTTTATGCACATTTTGGAATATTGCAGAAAAACTGCTTAATGACAATGCCAATATGCAAATAAATTCTAAAAAATGTGCAGTATATGAGTATGACACTCACAAATATGAGTATGATAAACATTTTATCTAATATGAAAAAATTTGTATAAACTACGACGGAAGCACATTTACTGAATACATTTCAGCATACATATAAAAAAAAAGTAATGTGACTTTGTTTTAACAGATCGTTTGATCACAAAAAAATGTGTGTGATGGGATGCATTAACGGCAGCAGAGCAAGCACATTGTAAATCATCTGTAATGTTGTTTTGCTCATTCTTAAATCCCTCAGCCAAAGTCTGTCATCACAGTGGTTCAGTATTATTTTATATTATATTATTACTACCTCCAAAACTGTCTTGAGCATCTTACGCCTTCAAAAGCCAACGTGCATTCACTGCATTTCGTCTTCGTATATTCTTAGGCGCAACTCATTTATTAAAAAAGTAGAAAAAACCCACAGTGGCTTTTTCTACTGCTGAAAACTACAGTTTTGCCACCAGTTTATCAGGAAGTGATGATTTTGTTCTCTTTGACTCATCGGGCTCTATTTTAACGATCTAGGCGCAAAGTCTAAAGCGCATGGTGCAAAAGGCGTGGTGCATGTTCTAACAGGGTTGTGCTTATTCTCTTAATGAGTTATGGGTGTGTTTTGAGCATAACGTGCATTAAACCAATCAGAGTCTCATCTCCCATTTCCTTTAAGAGTCAGGTGTGTCACACCATTTGCTTTTTACATGGCGGACTTTGTAAGTGGAAAAAATTAATGCTTCACTAGAGAGAAAACTGTTTAACTGAGCGTCTGCAGCGTCAAGATAAAGAATGAGCCTCATCCATTCGGCCTCTTTACTTTCTCTTTACTTTACTTTTACTATTAAATCCTTTACTTTCGCAATATAATAAACAATACTACTACTACTACTACTAATAATAATAATAATAATAATAATAATAATAACAATAATAACATTATACAAATGCTAATTTCCATGAATAAACTGAAGAAATTACTGTTGCATAAAAAAAATAGCAACAAATTGCGCCAAACATGTCTTGCACCTTATTGCGGTTGGTGTATGATAGGACCCATTGGATAGTAATGCTACTTAATTAATGCTTAATGTGATATTCCAGTTTTGTGCATAATTCTAATTCACATCTTTGGATGGAAACACAGCTACTGAGGTCCAGTGGATTGCTGAATGATGTCATCCCTATTAGTGTTTAATTAACTAGTTTCCCAGTCTAATGTGGTGTGATGACGTCCAGTCAGCTCAGGCTGTAATTGTGCAGGTGTGTGTTTGATATGAAAGGCCTGCGCTGCTTTAATAAATGCAGGATTTGTAAAGAGGCCGTGCAGCAGGAGCAACAGCGCCGTGTGTGTGGGGAGATTTTAATGAGTCGGGTAAAGAGTTGTGCTGAAAAACTGTGTGTCTGTGTGTGTGAGGGCAGATATTTGTAAATCTGTGATCTTTGCCCCTGTGCTCTTGTAATGAGATGCAGTTGTTATCTTGATATTAAAGCTGTAGTGAGGATGTTTAGTACAGCAATAAGCATTCAAGGCCATGCATTGCAGCAATTATAACAGTTAAAGCAGTAGTTTCACTAAAATGCTCGCCTGTTATACTAAAGAAATGAAGTCACGTAAATGTAATTTCAGTAAGTCTTAAAACATTTATTTATGGTTTAAATTAAAACACTATGGTAGAGTAACTGGCCTAACTGTTATATCATCAAACAATAGCAAACCATACATGTAAATAGATAGAGTGGAAAAAATAAGTATTGAATGAGTGAATGTTTTTCTTAAAAAACATATTTCTGAAGGTGCTGCTGATTTGAAATGTTCACCAGATGTCAGAAACAACCAAAGTATTTCATACATACACAGAAAACAAAGCTAATTAGAAAAAGTGACATGAAATAATGACATGTATTAAACACATAAAGAAAGGTAGGCGTAAAAATGCATGGAAGGACCGGACAGCAGAATTCTCTCAGTAATTCTTTAGCAACCCTCTGCCCTTTCTCATTGTAAATGAGTATTAGCTGCTTCAGTCCAACATCTACATTACCAGATGATGAAAATAAAACCAGTGAGGACATTTCAGCAAGACAATAATTCCAAACACAGCCAAGCAAATTGACAACTGCTTTCAGAAAAGAAAATAAAGCTAGAATGGCCCAGCCAATCACCTGACATAAACCCAATAGAAATTAAAGATTAAAACCCACCGAAATGTCAAGATTCTGATTGAAGTCTGGGGGGAGGGAGATCACACCTGATCATACTCTTTACAAGAGGTGAGCTGCTATTATAAAAAGCCTTTTATACAAAATATTAAACACATTAAATACTGTAATTCAGTACTTTCTCCTTGTGTTATTCCTTTGTTATTACACATAACATAATTTTACATTGTTTTGTTTTGTATTTGTATGTTTGGATTTTTGCCAAAATCTCAATTTCATGTCAACAGCTCCTTTAGAAATACTGTATATTTACAGGAAAAATCCCGATAAGTCAATACTTATTGTACCCACTCTATATTACAAGCAATGCAAATGATTAACACTTTATAATAACTACACACTGTGAACCATTTATTAAGCATTAGCAAATACTTAATTCATTATCTGTTAAGCATTAACACTACATTAATAGATGTTAGATGTTATAACTGCAGATACAAATGTTCTATTCTTAACTTATAAGCACATGTATAATGTGCTTAATGACTGTATTTTCATACTTTGCTAATTATTCTTTTTTCATTACTAAATTAAGTATTGCATCATTTACAAACCAGTTATTTGGGATAAGTTGCTGATTTGAAAAGATTATTCAGAATGAGTAAATAAATGATTAATAAACTATTTAAATTAACATTTATATATCTTATTATTCACGCATATGTTAATAGTTAATTTGTATGTTATTAAATGCTTTATTAACTTAACTTCATCCAGATTTGTGACCTAATTTAAAGTGAGGACTATTTATACTTTATAAATCCCTTATAAATGACAATTAAAGGTTCGGGTATGTTCTAAACAGGAAAAAAAAGAAAAGAAATTACTTTATTTCTATTCATTTGAAGATACACAAATGAAACTGTATCTAATGAAAAATAAATCTTTGCAATCTTAACTAAAATATAATTACTGTACAGTTTAAACATCGCTAAATAACATTGAAATGTTGCATCATAATATATTGTTATATTATTATATTGTTTTTTATACAATTTGATGTTATATTTTGACACTCCTGTTATTCAGCAATGTTTAAACTTTACAGTAATTCTATTTTTAGATAAGATTGCAAGATGTATGGTTAATTTGATACTGAGCCTTTAATTGTCATTTATTGGAGATTTATAAAGCATAAATAGTCCTCACTTTAGGTTAGGTCACAAAACTGGATAAGGTTGAGTTAATAAAGCATTTATTAACATACAAATTAACTATTAATATATGCCTGAATAATAATATATAAATGCTGATTTGAATAGTTTATTAATCATTTACTAACGCATTCTCATTCAGATCTGAATGATCTTAAACACCCCCAACTACTATTAAATACAAATGATTTGTGAATGATGCAATACTTAATTTAGTCATGAAAAATTGATCAGTAACAAAGTATGACAGTACAATTAATATAAGCACATTATTTATGTGCTTGTAAGTGAAGAATAGTGTATTTGTCTCTGCAGTTATAAACTGCTTACTAACGTCTATTAATGTAGAGTTAATGTTTAACATAATGAAAAAATGAATTCACTATTTGCTAATGGTTAATAAATGATTCATAGTGTGTAGTTATTATAAAGTGCCTAATCTGCTAAATCTAAGTGATACACTATTATGAACTTCATTATTTTCTGTAAAGCTGCTTTAAAACAATGTGCATTGGCAAAAGCTGTCTCTAAATAAATCTGAAATTTGCTGAAAATCATGGCTGGCTCTCTCTTTAAGGGATGTTGTTATTCAGCATATGAAGCAAAGTTTACCATTAAAGCTCTCAAATCTCCTATGCAGCCTCACATCACACATATTCAAATATGCCACATAAAGATGTAAAACGCCAGGTTGGCCCTAAATGATGCCAAATGGCATCAGTTTGTGCATCTCGTCGTGTTTAAATATTCATTTGCATACACATTTGCATGGATATGAATATGCATGCATAAAAAGTGTGAATAAGATTTGGAGATTTACAACAGGGACCATCCCTGCTCACAGATTGATGTCTGCATGAGTCACTTGCATACAAACACACATATGCTGTGTGATACTGTACAAAAAAATGACATTGCTAATTTTACCTACATGTATTTTGATTTTATTTAATTATATCCAGTGGTGGAAAGAATAGTGAAAAATCATACTTAAGTTAAAGTACTATTACTTGATTTAAGTGAAGTTTATTTATAAACAAATTTCGAGAGGATCACGTGCTTATGATTGTTCTCAGCTGTTCCAGCATCAGCTCATGATCGATTATCCAATCAGATGATTCATAACTCACTATCAATAACCAGAGTTTTCTTTTCTCAATATCTTCATCTTGAAGAACCCCCCACCCCCCACCCTACTTTCCCTCCTTTTCAAACGGGCGACACAGCGGCCCAGTGATTAGCACTGTTGCCTCACAGCAAGAACGCCTCTGATTTAAATCCCTACTAAGCCAGACGACATTTCTGTGCGGAGTTTCGCTTGTTTTCCCCGTGCTCGCGTGGGTTTTCCCCGGGTTCTCCGGTTTCCTCCCACAGTCCAAATAACACGCACCCTAAGTAAATTGAACACACAAAATTTATACCATAGTCAAGCTCTCAGCGAGTACACCTCTCCTCAGTCATCCATATCGGTCACTTAGCTACAAATAAGTCAGGGGGAGTCCTCTAGATCTACCTGAGCTCAAACTCCCCTCTCGCCCTGCAAACGGGAGGGAGCCCAGGGCTCGAGGATCTCATAAGCTCAGGGCTCTCTCCCAGGACAGCATTCCAAACAAGCTTTATTATCAATCATCAGCTAAGTGTGAACTCTTCAAAGTACTATTACTATAAAAAATGTAGTGAAAGTAGAGTAAAAGTTTCTGTTGTAAATTTTACTCAAAGTATAAGTAAAAAGTAGCCTTTTCAAAAGTACTCAAGATTAGCGAGTAGTGAGTATTACGCTGTTAAAAGCTGATGTGTTTACATGTAATTTGTGGATGTGTGTAACATTCTGTAGTGCATT
Source organism: Danio kyathit (assembly GCA_903798195.1). NCBI lineage: Eukaryota > Metazoa > Chordata > Actinopteri > Cypriniformes > Danionidae > Danio > Danio kyathit. Next base: position 4,701,086 of record LR812532.1, read on the forward strand.
TAGTTACTGCCCAGCAGGCACACAACATCATAAGACGTTAATATTAGGTTCGATTTAGGTTGTGATGTCATTGTCTAGCCAGTGTCTAACATTGACAATGTTATTTTGATGTCCAATAACGACATCAAATGACGTTGATATTTGGTTGATTTTAGGTTGTGTTGGGAGATGACCAAAAGCCAACATTGAGCCAACATCTTAAACTAACGTCATATTGACGTCAAATACAGACATTTATTCATCAGGTATGGCAACCAAAATCCATCATCTGATAGAGGTCATAGTGGTAACGTCCACACAATGTCAAGCTGTAACATCATTAGACATTGATATTTGGTTAATTAAGGTTGGACGTTGGACATTGATGTCAGCCTGACGTTGGGTTTTGACGTCAACTCAATTTTTATTTCCAAACAAAATGCAACTTCTTCACAGCGTTGGGGTACAACGTCAATCTGACGTCATGTTGATGTCTTGTGCCTGCTGGGTGTTTAAGGGCATTTCGGTCATCATACAGTAAACTTCTGACATCTCAACAGTGACATGCATCTAAACAGTCCCTGGGTCAATGCGTGTAAAGATTCTGGACATCTTCTTGGACACTTTTAATGCTTCCAAACAGCTGCAATTATAAATCGCCCATGTCTTGGGGTAGTTCCGTATGATGCGATTTACCTTCTGTGTACGATTTGATTGGACAGGAATCACAGGACTGATTTTTCTAATCATCATAGACAGGAAAAAATAAAGGTTGCAGGTTGAAGGAAAGTAGTGGAGTAAAAGTACAGATACTGCACTGAAAATGTATTCAAAGGAAAGTAAAAGTGCACATTTATAAAACTACTTAGTAAATCGCAATTCCTGAGAAAAACTACTCAATTAAACTTTGTAATTAGTTACTTTACACCACTGATTATATCACCTACTGTACCACAACTATTGTGGTAATCTGTATTGCGATTGTATTATCAGTTTTTATTTTAGTGTGTGTGTGTTTGAGTGTGAAGACACTAGAGGTCATATATATGTGTGTCACACTGTCAGCTGTGGGATGTGTTGTGTTGCGAGAGTGAGAACTCTATTACCACACAGACACACACACACTCTTCACACTCACTCTGTGCCACTTGAGAGATAGAAGTAATTGTGAGTGCTGGAGAGCCGCAGACGCAGAGATGAGCCTCTTTCTCCTCCTCTATAAACTGAGAGTGATGACCTGTCTCTGCCTTCCATTTCAAAACAAACTCAGCAGTTCAGGCCCACCTGAGACCCCCTGCCCCGCTGTACTGGATGTGTGTGTGTGTGTGGGTACAGAGTATGTCACACACACACACACACACTGCTGCAGTACTCTCAACATTAAAGCCTTGTCACTAAAAACAAACTGTGGTCTGTACTCTTCTGAAACATTCATTCATTGTCCTTTAGCTTAGTGCCTTATTTATCAGGTGTCACCACAGTGGAATGAATCACCAACTATTCCAGAATTTGTTTTAAAAATAGCGGATGCCCTTGCAGTCGCAACCCAGTACTGGGAAACACCCATACACATTTGCATTCACACACTACAGTCAATTTTGTTTACCCAATTCACCTATAGTGCATGTGTTGTGACTGTGGGAGAAACCGGAGCACCCTGAGGAAACCCACGCCAACATGAGGAGAACATGCAAACTCCACACAGAAATGCCAATTGGTCCAGCCGGGACTCGAAACAGCGACCTTCTTGCTGTGAGGTGACAGTGCTAACCACTGAGCCACCGCGCCGCCAATTCTTCTGAAACACACAACTCAAATACTGTTCATCACTCATTCATGTAACATTCTATACCACAGTTCAATGTTTTAACCATCTAAACAAAGCATCGAAAAGGTTGTTGGAGTGTTTTACATACAACTAAATTACTTATTTCAAAATTCACAATTTTATTTGCTATTTCTTTGTAATTATTTCCGTAGTGTAGCCGTTTTTTATTTATTTATTATTTTACATACTGTTTTGAGCTGAAAAACATTTGTGCTTTTGCTTGGAGAATGTAAAATTAAAAAAAAAATGCAGCTAAAAGGCAATCTACTGCATAAAACAAATGCTGAAATAGTTGGTGGTTCATTCCGTTATGGTGACCCCTGATAAATGAGGGACTAAGCTGAAGAAAAGTGAATAAACTAATATTTTAACATTATTTATGCAAATGTAACTGCAGTATAAATGCATTTCTGACATCCTTGAGCTGTGCGTACACTGCATGAAGACATTTAAATGTCATTTAATTTGCAACTTCAGCGTCATCTCTACAGCGTAAAGGTTTTAATACAAAATTTTTATAATATTTTAATAATAAAGTCACTTAATAGCTTCATAATGTCAGGGATTCAAGTGCATTCCAGTGAAACTCAATTGTTTTTATTTGAACTGCATTTCACCAGACTTGGAGATATTTGGCTGAATAAAAAATATGCATATTTGACGTTTTTGGTGTTTATTTGTAATACTTTTTTTTTTCTTTTTTTTATTCCAATTGTCCCCCATTTTCATCCTACACAAATGCCCACCCTGTTAATATACCAACCCAGGCTCATTCGGATTACGTACCCCATAAACATTACTGGAGAGCACCAAAAATGTCCCAGGAGGCATGTTTTTTTTTGCAGTTTTAGTTTTTTACGAATCCACCAGAGGGCGCTGTGTACGCTTTTTCAAATCTCAAAGTTCTCTTGCGAGTGTCATTCTCCTGCTATTCTCACGTAAATCCACCAGAGGTTGCTGTCAACTAACTGACCGACCGACCTATACCCACACCCACCTCCTTTCCTAAACCCAACCGATAGTGTTTTCAAAAGCACTGATTGACCTGCGCCCATCCACTTTCCTGAACCCAATCTACAGTGTTTCGAAAAGCAATTCAGAAAAAAAAAAGCCCAAGCGGCAGCCTGATTTTTACCATGTTTTCAGATTTTACCACATTCTCACCTTGTTATTCACTTGTTTGTTTTCTTTTTTGACTTTTGTTTTTGTCTTACCTTTTTCTCGACTTCACCAGACTCGAACCCCATCGTCAGTCAACTCCGCTCAGTGTCTCAAATCCTCTGGCTACATAATTCTTGATCTCCAGAAATGTATAAAGGGATATGTTTTTTCAGAATGAGCCTTTGTCATAGCAAGCAGATGATCCCAGAATGTTAGTCCAACAAGCTAAACTGCATGTGGACAACAATATTGCAGAACATATTCATAATTGAACATACTTTACACAGTCAGGCCAAAGAACATGAAGTTTCATTATGAAACATTACCATGATGTTCAGTAAAGCTGTTTTGAAAGGATCTGTATTGTATAAAACATAAGCTCCAGAAATGCGCGCACACGCTTTACAAATGCAGCACACTTCAGCTGTAAGCCATCAGACGAATAAGTGTTCAGTTTTATCGAAGAATAAGTACCTGGAGAAGCACTGTGAGGAGATCTAGGCTCTCACACAAGCTCTCAGCGTTTTGATTGGCTACGAGAGGATGTGTGACTTTAGAGAGCACCGGATGTAATTACCCGAAATAACCCAAACCCTCTTAATCAACACAAGAGTCACCAATTGCTGAGCTGTAATTAGACAACCCAAAGTGAGCGTTAGCAACTGTATCTTCGGAGAACACATGGCTCGTAGTGTCTAATTAATAATTTACACCTCCACGTCTTGGTTCTTTAATCCTTCTCGGCACAATGACGGCCACACACCGAAAATATCACAGCAACGAAAGGTTGGCCAGGCCGTCAGAAACGCTGACATCTTCATGTAAGGCTTAAAAACTGTACATGCACAGATGATCCCAGGGACAGCGAGACAGAGAAAAGCATCCTTTCATGTGAGAAAGACTCAGATCGGAGGAATTTCTCCTGCCGGCGCTGCTGTGACAGCTGCCGCTTCGACACAGTCGCAAACCCCACAACAAGCGCTGCACCACAGGAGACTAATTGAAACCGTCCGTCAGGTAAATCAAATGAACATGATCTCAGCTAAAATCCAAGTATCTGGGCTGAAAATGCTCAATGTGTGGGTTCTTTTAAGGTGACTGTCAGTCCGACTGAAAATAACTGCAATTAAAATGAACAGCAGAAGATTGTAATGAAAAGAAAACAACTGTTTATCTTGTCAGAACAATTGGAAACAGCATTGAGACCATTATTGGATGCCTAGATGGAGCGCAATATAGTGCTGGTTGGCTTGAAAGCAGTGCACCCTCCCAAATTTTTAACACACTAGTCTGAGGTGTGCACCACGAGCCCATCCAGAGGATCTGTAATGAGCCGATCTCGTGACTTTGTTTTGATGAGATTAACTTTGGAAAAACACGTTCACATGATGCATTTGAATGGGGAAAAACGAGAACAAGGGCAAACTCCCCTGTCCTTCTCACCTTTCTTTTCAGCACTACTTTTTAAAACTTTACAAACAACTGAAGCACGGCCGCGCGCAGCCAGTGTTGCCAGATGTAGCTGACTGATTCCAGCCCAAAAACTATCCAAAACGCAAAAAAAATGCAAAAAATGCAAAAAATCTGGCAACACTGCGCCCAGCAGGAACGTTAACTCGTGAGAGAGAGCCATTCTCCACGTTAATTGGCTGAGAAGATGTAACGTAAGATGAGATAGAAAACGTGTCTAACTCCGCCTTCTCCTGTCACAGACAGCAGACACAAGATGCAGCTATCAATAAGTATAGAAGCTTACAATGAAACTCATTTTAAATGCCATAAATTTCTGAAATTATCGTACATTACAGGATTTTTTTCATTATTGATCGTACATCGTACAGAGGTCGAAATTATCGTACAAATACGATAATTATCGTACGTCTGGCAACACTGTGGAGGACTGCATCTATACATCTCTGCAATGACTCAAATCACTTATTAATAAAGTCATCTGGAATGGCAAAGAAAGCGTTCTTGCAGGACTCCCAGAGTTCATCAAGATTCTTTGGATTCATCTTCAATGCCTCCTCCATCTTACCCCAGACATGCTCAATAATGTTGATGTCTGGTGACTGGGCTGGCCAATGCTAGAGCACCTTGACCTTCTTTGATTTCAGGAACTTTGATGTGGAGGCTGAAGTATGAGAAGGAGCGCTATCCTGCTGGAGAATTTGCCCTCTCCTGTGGTTTGTAATGTAATGGGCAGCACAAATGTCTTGATACCTCAGGCTGATGATGTTGCCATCCACTCTGCAGATCTCTCGCACACCCCCATACTGAAAGTAACCCCAAGCCATGATTTTTCCTTCACCAAACTTGACTGATTTAGTGAGAATCTTGGGTCCATGCGGGTTCCAGTAGGTCTTCTGCAGTAATTGTGATGTTTGGGATGCAGTTCAACAGATGATTCATCTGAGAATCTTCTGCCACTTTTCCAAATGATCAACTAGAAGTCAAGTTATTATTTGTTGCTATTACAACTGGGATTGACGACAAGACTTTTGTCAATTAGTGGATATATAAATAAAAAAAAAAGTCATAATATTAAATAAGCATAAGACATAAAAATATGAACTCATCAACTGTGTTAAATGCAGTAATAAGGTCAAAAAGTACCTTGTACGTCTGCATTTGTATTTAGCCAAGTATCATTTATTATTTTAATAATGGCTGTCTCAGAACTTTATATGGTCGGCATATAATGGGGTATAAATATCAGTTCAATCTGTCAGACTTACAATGTTGTTACTGTATTTTTTAAAGCTCTGGCCACCACAGCTGCAAACTATTTCAGTGCAAAGCAACAACTTTGTAGAAACTGTCTAGCCAGATTATCATTATCATTATTTATTTTCTTTACAAACGCTTACTGTATTCAGTTCTATCGTTTGGCATTTACACAGCTCTGTCTAATGTCAAATGCTTGTAAACAAAACTCATTAAATTGTGAAGCAAATGTCAGATGTTGTTGGTGTTGAGGTGAAGCTGATACTAATACATGATATTACTAATAAAATGAAAACAGTGTTGCTCGACAGGACAGCGGGAGAGAAAGTGGGAAGATGCCATGTTTCCAATGTTAATTTGAGAAACTCATTTAGATCTCACGCACACACACTCTATTAGCCTCAGAGTTTTTCATCTTGTAAGCAACACTTAAGGGTGAGCTGTTTTGTCTCAAGCTACTGTAGTAAACATCTACTAGCAACAATGCATAATGAATCACCCTAAAATCAAGGCACGCTGGGATGGGAGCACTAGAGTAACCAGAAGTAATAGCCCCTTACACAGGCCCTTTCTGAAAATATCGGTAAATTTGTTCCGGCAATTTTCCGGAAAGAGAAGTTGTAACATTACTGGCAATTTGCCGGAATGCTGCTCTGTGTGAACGCAGAAGAAAACTGCCGGAGAGCGTGTTCACATCTAGAATACGCTGACGTAGCCAATCAGAACACTCAGACGCATTCACGTCCGCGCTGTTTATGAAGATAAAAGCCTTTGAATATTTTTTCAGACACATTTAGCTGTTAGATGTTAGTCAGATAACATTTCTACTGTATGTTCCTTCTTAATGCCAACAGTGTAAATAAATATCATTAAGATGCTTATGATAAGCCATTGATTGTTTACCTTCAAGTTCTGCTGCCTTCAGTTGCGTGACGCGTCACGCTTGCACGTGAAGCAGCCGGTGAGCGCCAGCACACACACATATTATAAACATCTCCACATGCGAAAGTGTTTCTCTATATGTTTTCATCGAAGTTGTTCACAATACTTATCCATCCACAGAGTTTGTAATGTAGTCAAATGTTTACAAATACAAGCGCAGCCATTTAGAGCGCATTTTTGTTTAATAATGTCAGAATTTAACGATAGAATGGATGTGTGAACGGTCTTTTCCGGAAAAATTCCGTAACGTCTGTGGCTGTGTGAACAACGCTTTTTTGAATTTACCGGTAAAGTTGTTCCGGAAATTTTCCTGATATTTACCAATATCACTGTGTGAAAGGGGCTAATGACAACTACACACTGTGAAAAAAACCCAAGCACATGAAATTGTGTTAGTTTTCTGCTGTAACAATGGTTAGCTGTTTGCTGAATGCAACTGAATGCAGGGTATTTTAAAAAAATTGAAAGGGATAGTTCACCCAGAAATGACAATTCTGTCAACAATCACTCATTCTTCACTTGTTAAAACCCTATTTGAGTTTATTTTTTCTGATGAACCACAAAAGAAGATATTTTGAAGAATGCTGGTTGCTGGCATCTATTGACTTGTATATTCTATATATTTTTTCAGTGGAAGTCGATAGTTTATAAGGCTTCACAGATTACTGTATATGTGACATTAATGCACGTTAGGCTGACTTTAAATGCTTTTTAAAGAACCAGCATACTTCAAAATATCATCAACACAAGAAAGAAACTCATGAAGGGTTAAAACCACATAATGTTAATTTTTGGATGAACTATCCATTAGTAGGGATGTAACGATTCACCTTGAGCTGGTTAAAAAATCTATTCAAATATGTGATGATTCAAACAGGTACAAATGTTGAACGAATCGCAATACATTTTTTGAACAGAGGGGGCGATGTGTTTACATGCGCAAACTCGCTTTACCTACACATTTCAGCTTTTTTTTTCTATTTTGCCAATGAGGTGTTTGAAGCCTGAATGAATGTTTTGATCAAATAATTTGAGAAAACCTCTAAAAGATACATTCATAAATGAATCACCCCTTTAGAATGATAAGAAATAAAATTCTCTGGTCTGATAAGGCTAAAATTGAACTCTTTGGAGTGAATGCCAGGTGTTACGTTTGGAGAAAACCAGGCTCTGCTCATTACTAGGCTAATACCATCCCTACAGTGAAGCATGGGGATGCTTTTCAGCAGCAGGAACTGGAAGACTAGTCAAGATAGAGGGAAAGATGAATGCTGCAATGTACAGAGACATCCTGAATGAAAACCTACTTCAGAGTGCTCTTGAACTCAGACTGGGGCGATGGTTCATCTTCCAGCAGGACAATGACCCAAAGCACATCGCCAAAATATCAATGGAGTGGCTTCACTACAACTCGGTGAATGTCCTTGAGTGGCCCAGCCAGAGCCCAGACCTAAATCCTATTGAAAATCACTGGAGAGATCTGAAAATGGCTGCACACTGTCCCTTCCCATCCAACCTGATAGAGCTTGAGAGGTACTGCAAAGAGGAATGGGCAAAAATTCCCAAAGACAGGTGTGCCAAGCTTGTGGCATCATGTTCAAAAACACTTGAGGCTGTAATGGCTGCCAAAGGTGCATCAACAAAGTATTGAGCAAAGGCTGTGAACACTGATGTACATGTGATTCTTCAGCTTTTTTTATTTTTAATAAATTTGCAACAATTTATTATTCGTTTTTGAATAAATTTCAAAAACTCTTTTTTCACATTGTCATTATGGGGGATTATGTGTAAAATGTTGAGGAAATCAATTAATTAATCCATTTTGGAATAAGGCTGTAAAATAAAAAAATGTGGAAAAATCAATACTTTCCGGATGCACTGTATAATCTCAGAAAAACAAAAAATAGCAATGTCAGGCTTTTCTAAAATCTTGCAGCCATAGACATAATAGACTCTCAAACAACAAGATGAGAAATGATACAAGAAACAAGCCCGGCACTTGAGAATACAGACTGAATATTTAAAAAAGAATCTGTCTGATTTATCAGAGTACATGATGAGCCTTACTAGCAACCATGTGTGTGTGTGTGTGTGTGTGGATCATTAATTTTGTGAGTCAGTTTCTTTCAGCAGGTGTAATGGGACACATCAGAGTGATGATGAATGACTGTGTCACCTGTGCGTGCGCGCGTGTGTGTGCTAAACGTCTCCAAGCATTTAAAGCCAGCCTAACATGCATTAATGTCACATATTCGCATCTGTGAAGCTTTATAAAGCATTTCAGACACAATTCTTGTCTTTATATGTTTAATTTAGCTCCCCAAAGTCAGCTTTTATTTCCGCTAATCACTCAATTAGCCAAACACACTGTCTAAATGCCCATAATGCATTGCAGCTAATGCGATTCCTGACTCATTTGGCTGTATTAATTACTGAGTGTAAATGATTATAGATGGAGAAACGATGAACATTATAATCGTTAAGGAGAATTAGACTTTTATTTTGCTGTCTGCAGGAAGATGGAGTGCCGGATGAATGAGTGTGCGCGTGTTTGTCGGGTTACTGTAATGGCTTTTATAAGACGAGCATACAGCAAGTGATGGAGGTGTCTAAAAAAAGCAGATATAAAATGAAAAGGGAAAGCAGCAGCCTGCGTTCGACTGCAGGAGCAAGCCGAGAAAGAAAGCTGAGACGAAAGCGCTGATCAATCAATGACAAACCCAGAAAACGACAGAGAAATACCCCTGAAATCTACAGACACAAGCCTGAGGGCTTCCCCTGCGCACACACACACACACACACACACACACACACGTATTCACAGAAGAGCAGGCCGAGATGGAAATAAAAATATATAAATAAAATAATAAAATTCTGGGGGTGGCGCAGTAGGTAGTGCTGTCGCCTCACAGCAAGAAGGTCGCTGGTTCGAGCCTCGGCAGGGTCAGTTGGCGTTTCTGTGTGGAGTTTGCATGTTCTCCCTGCGTTTGCGTGGGTTTCCTCCGGGTGCTCCGGTTTCCCCCACAGTCCAAAGACATGCGGTACAGTTGAATTGGGTTGGCTAAATTGTCCGGAATGGGTGTGAATGAGTGTGTATGGATGTTTCCCAGAGATGGGTTGCAGCCGGAAGGGCATCCGCTGCGTAAAACATGTGCTGGATAAGTTGGCGGTTCATTCTACTGTGGCGGCCCCTGATTAATAAAGGGACTAAGCCTAAAATAAAATAAATGAATGAATTATTTGATGATGAACTATTGTCTTAACATCCACCAACTGACTTGTTTTCTACATTATTTTTATCAGACAATATTGTGAAGCTTGACCCATTATTGATAATTATCACTACTATAACCTGTCGGGCTTCTGAATAATCACGTTGTGTTAGGCTAAGATGATGTCAACATGCAGATGTCAATCCATGAGGGCTGCATTTTTAATTAATTTGCATTTTGCATGCATAAAACACGGAGCTCTCAGTCAGTCTTTATTGTGAAATGTTTTTTACAATAAATATCAATGATCACGCCAATTTATCTGCAAAACCAATAATTAGAGGTAATCACTAAAGCAAAAGAACTCCAGCCAGGTTCAGTACTGTGCATTAAAGTGAGCTCTTTTATCTCAAAGATCTAGAAAATTGCATTTCCAGTGATATAAGCCCCTCAAAGTAAAACAGAAATGCCATTAACTCCATTAAGTTTCATGAGAGCAGCTTGGAGGAATGCATTAAAGCAGTTGATGTAAACACCCACACCTGCTTCTCCACCCACAGACCATGAACCGCATGCTGTCCATCATCTACATACAGATAAACATCAAATTAGGAAAGCACACACACAAACAAACATGCAAACACAGAATGAGCATGTTGCTGCTGTATGAATGTGCTTAAGTCGCTTACATCCAGTGTTCAATGGAACAGGAGCAGACGTCTGATAACGAAGGACTTTCTGCATGTTAATACAATCAAGGAGGATTAACGCACACGCAAACTCAAGGGCAGGTGGAGAATGAATTCATGCCAACAGTCTGGATTAGTCTTGAGACGTTCAGTGTTCTAATGAAATGGGTCATGCATGTGTGTATGTGTGTGTGTGCTTCACATATAACCTGTAGCACACACACTGAGAGTAATAATATCCAATTACACATAAGAAAATGATTGATTAAACTAGATCTTTGCACTGGATTTGAACAGAATGACTGTAAAATGCTGCTGATTTGAATTCGTTTCAATGCATATATTTGTTCAGTTCTGCAAATGCATTAATAAAAGAGTCTGGATGAATAAAGCAGGCTTTTGTAGTGTGCTCTAGAGACCAGTTTTTGCGTCAACCGAAAATTTGTTATGTGCCGTGACACAAAGCTGTCATAACACAGACACTTATTATTCAGTAATAACATCAATTTGACGGCTGTGAACTTGTTGAACGGCACTTCAGCTTGATTTGGAATTAATGAATTAGACTGACTTGATCTGAATAATGACACTACCCAGCAAGCATTATTTTTGTGTTTAAAAAAAGTCTAATAGACATCTAGGGCAGCACGGTGGCTCAGTGGTTAGCACTGTGGCCTCACAGCAAGAAGGTCGCTGGTTTGGGTCCCAGCTGGTTCAGTTGGCATTTCTATGTGGAGTTTGCACGTTCTCCCCGTGTTGGCGTGGGTTTCCTCTGGGTGCTCCGGTTTCCCCCACAATCCAAACACATGCGCTATAGGTGAATTGGATGAACTAAATTGGCCGTATGAGTGTGTGTGTGTTTGTGAATGAGAAAGTGTATGGGTGTTTCCCAGTACTGGGTTGCGGCTGGAAGGGCAACCGCTGCATAAAACATATGCTGAAATAGTTGGCAGTTCATTCCGCTGTGGCGACCTCTGATAAATAAGGGACTAAGCCGAAGGAAAATGAATGAATAAATATTAGACACCTAACATTGACAGCTTGGCTACAGCAAGGCTAAATTTGGGCTCTAATAAACATCAAAGAACAGACTAAAACTAGACATTAAATACATGTAATGAATGACTCAGAATGACTCTGAGTTTAAGTCAGTTACTGGGCAAACTGGTAATAGCAGAAAAGCTGTCCACATGGACATAAGCCATAGATATGTACACTACATATCACATAGGGACCCTGAGCATGCGTCAATAGCGCCGCCACATTTGTACAGTGCTCTCAGGACAAAAGTCATTCAACCGCACTAGTCAAGACAGTGTGCCAACGTGAAGATGCTGGACTTTAGCTCTGTGTAGGGCTTAGTAAGGAGCAAACAAAGAAAACAAAGCACAAAGGCAGAACATTTCATAGGTAAGATTTCCTTTTTTACGTTTTTGTATGTTATGAACTTTTGTGCTTAAAAAGTAGTTATTGATGATAATACAGTCACTTACTGCATTCAACATAAGGCAAAGGAGCATCAACTCGCACTAAATACTAAGCTTATGCTAGATTTGTTGAATAAAATAAGCAAACAATGTTATAAAATATATAACAAGATGCTGCAGTGCTAGAAACTTGTATTATTGTCGGCTAAGTGAACGAGTCGTTCATAACGGGGATTCATTTACAAACGAATCGCTCCCTCCGTCAGAATGAGAAGTGTAAGCAGGAGAAGGGGTGTGTTTCAGGACTCGGATTAGATCAAGTTAAGCAGAGAGGGAGGATAATGCATTTCCATGCACACAAACACACACTCTTTGTCGGCAATGCCAGTCACATTAATCAATGTAGAAAAGTGATGTAAAATGATAATTTTTTGTAATTTAAAAAAATATTTGCATACTGTCCACCGGGAAAGCTCGCGATCATAGATATATGTGTATATGTGTATATCTCTGGCTTTGGATGGCCACAGTCCTCCACTGCACCTTGGTCCTGCATTCATTTCAAAGGAGCGCTACCCTGTACTAAAATGGCGGCTCTATTGATGCATTCCTTCTAATAGACAACAGCAGGGTAGGCGACATCTAATGTATATATCTATGGATGCAAGCGGCCAGCTGGTAGTGCAAAAAGAAACAAAAGACGTCAGTGACGTCATACAGTTCGTAGACGATATGCAGCCATACATTGCTCTGGCTACATAAATCACGCTCTCCAGAAATGTAAACGGGGGAACATTTTTACAATGAGCCTGATAATGTATTGTAAGTGTTACTGTAAAAAAAAATGCAATTCACAGACGGTACACTTTTTGAAAGTGAAAAACAAGCCATCTTAATGTACAGTGAAAAGCCAGGATTTGTGTGTGAATGTGTGTGATTATTGCAAAAAATGATTTTCTTACTTAGATTTTCTGTCTTATTTCTAGTCTAAATATCTCAAAATTCTTAAATGAAAAAGCATTTTCTAGACACGCAAAACACATCGTCTTGTTTTAAGAAATAATATGTCAAAAATGAGTGAGTTTTTCCTTAAAACAAGTAAAATAATCTGCCAATGGGATCAGCAAAATAATCTTACGTCAAAAGAAAAAATACGATTATTTTGCTCATCCCATTGCCAGATTATTTTATTGTTTAAAGGAAAAACAAAACTCATTTTGGCATATTTTCTCTTAAAACAAGACCATATTTTTTGCTTGTCCAGAAAATGCTTCTTGATTTAAGAATTGTCAGATATTTGGCCTAGAAAGAGACAAAAAAATCAAAGTACGAAAAGCTTTATTTGCAGTGTTTGAGCTTCTCTGCTGCACGCTGACAGTGATAATACCTAGTTATACACGGGATGACAGTTAACTTAAGCAGATTCTTACATGCTCTGCAGAAAGCCTGAGTGTCGAGCTGTGATGCTGGAGAGCTGTGGGAGGTTTTCCGGGACATTGCGGTGTGTCTGATAAGCGGTTTCGAGTGGTTTTAAGTCAGTGTGTGGGTTGGAGGGTGTTCTGGGTCGTTCTGCACTGTCTCAAGTCTCTGTGATCTTCTGGTCTCTACGTGGCTAGGGGTCTCTCCTTCAGTGGATGTCTGGAAGATTTCTCTCATGTTTTACAGTCCAGTGGTGAAAACAGCCCCTCTGATCCTCTGCTTTTCTATTAAGGTGCTATATCTGTGCTAATCCAAGAGTAATTTTTGCAATCTCTTTATTAAATGTTGTCTATTGTTGACTTAAATCTAGAATACAGAATGCTTTAGGCTGTTTCCAATTAGCCTATCAACATTAACCAAACACATCGCTCAACTGCAAAGTAGAAAGGCTGAATCTGACAAGGCAAACTGTTTAATTCTGCTCAAAGATGGCATAAAACAATTACATGATATTAGGGGAATGTAATTTAATGCAACCTATACAAAGTAAGCCTGTTTAAATAATAATAGTATTTATTATTATTTGTATTATATATGTTTTGTTATTTAATGTATTATTTATTTGCTTTTTATTTATTTATCACTATTATTTATTATTATGTTTAATTTGTTTGTCACTATTTATAAGCATGTCTTGTTTGTCGCCATCGTTAGTCGTTATTTCCTAGATTATGTCCACCTGCTCCTTGTTTAGATCAGTGGTTCTCAACCGGTGGACCCCCCCCCGGGACACTCTCGCGGGGGGGGGGCGCGAGTTGATGGGAGAAAAAAAAACTGGAATTTTTTTTTTTTTTTGCAAATTTGTGATCTTTGTTCGGATTCATCAGCATACCTGTCAACCCTCCCGTTTTTCCCGGGATTCGACCATATTAGACCGTTCTATGCCGCTATCATTCCGTAAAGGTATTTTTCCGTATTTCTCCCGTATTTTCAGTGTTTCTCTGAAGGGTGGCAAATAAACATTAAAGAGCAGAGCCTCCCTGTACGCAACCCATACCGCCCAACCACAAGGGGCCGCTCCTTGCTCTTAAATGTGAGGCTGTTCTGTGCTTTCGCTTTGTTTAGGCATAAAAACACAGACATAAATATAAAAACAGCGGGATTCCCTTTCCTTTTCATTACAGATGCCGTCTCCCCTTCATATGCAATCCTCAAAACAGTCATATAGCGGTGCGTGACTATCAGCTGACGCGCTCCATAGTGATAAATAGACGCTGTTTCCCAAACGGATTCTGTACACGTAATTTGAAGCGGAGGCTGGGTTTTGGGTGCGTGTTAAACAGACATATACACATAATTAATGATAATAATATCTAAAGATGTCGATCTTGGTGGGGGTTTTTTTCAAACACAATTAATTTTGTCCTAATGAGCATAAAGTTTTGAAAGCAATCGAATGCTTTCATTATGACGTCAGATGTGTGCATTTTTAAAGGGACACTGTTATTTAATGTAATCAACCAAAAAAAATAAATCTAAATAAATAAGAGATTCATTCGTTGCTCTTTAATCAGAATGTGTCAGTTATACAGTGAAGAAAAGGTTAATGAGATTTGATAACTTCATTCTATTTCATTATAATAGCTATTAATTTTATTAAGCTGAACTGTTTGCTAATGTATTTGCTGCTAATGTATACTATTTATTTTTCCTTTTGTAAATAATAATAATAAAACATATTACTGACCATTTAACTGTTTGTTTACAATGAAACAACTCCAAATGAACATATTTAGTAATTTGGGGATTATTTTAAAGGGGGGTCGCGGTAATCCCTTATTATGGTGGGCATATCCCTGATTTTCACATCCCAATGTTGACAGGTATGTTCATCGGATCTATTTTTGCTACTAAAATAGACCAAAACAATCATTATTTAATCAAAAATATAAGTGACTTAATATTATTAACTTGTTTGTTGAAGTGTCATATGATATCAGTGTCACATTTTCAATCATGAGGTGATGGTAAATTAAGTGATGGTCGATTGTCAGCTCTCTCGATCGTCAGGTCGTTTGATGCATGTTGCTGAACTGTATTCAAATGTTATAAATATAAAAACACCACATTTTGAAATGTAACTGCAGTATGTCAGTTTAGTTTATTTGTGTGTGCTGCACTCATAGATTTTAGAAAACGCGCTCATTTGTTTGATTTCTCCTCGAGAAGCTGCACAAGCCTCAAAAGTTTAAGGTCCTTGCACCCTGACTGAGTCCGAAACTGTCGTATTCGTTTTTTCATATTCGTCATTTGGTGGCTCTCAGTTGTCAAAAACACCCCTCAAAATATTTGTTACGGATGCGAAAAATGCAGAAAATCGAATCATCCGAATTAACGAACGGAAGTTGCAGTCAGAATATAGGCTACAGTTAAAGCTTTCCTTTAGTTTTTGTGAAATGCACGCATGCATGCAGCCACGCACACACAAACATGTTTAAATACATTTATGTTGTTAATAAATAAATAACAATAAATTGTTGTAACAGCAATATCTCCAAGTTTAGTTTTTCACTGTAAAAATGTAATGATTTGCCAATGCAAAAAGAGTACCACTACCTTTTCCCCCCACTGATTATAACACAAACAAATCATCCTCCTGGCAACTTTTTTTTTTTTTTGTCAAAAGCGACAAATCCAGTGACTTTTGCTGGTGTTTTCGGAGACTTTTGTGGTGTTTGGAGACTCGAAAGCACGAATCACTCTGCAGTTAGGCCTACTGTGCTCAACGAGCAGCGAGTGCTGCAGTGAGCCCCTCTCCCGTCCAAAAGCACTCACAGGCGGTCAGTCTCTTAGTAGCCGCTAAAAAAATGCCGGTTCTTTTTGACTTCGTGCTGAACCAATCCGTAAAAATGATAAATCTTATCAAATCATGGCCGCTAAACACTCGCGTGTTTGGGGTCCTCTGCCAGAAGATGGGGTCAAGGCATGAACAGCTGCTTCTGTACACTGACAGCATTGATGCAGGAATATCCTGAACTCTGTGACGTCGCCTTTAAGATTCTCATTCCTTTCACTTTGACATATTTGTGTGAGGCAGGATTCTCAAAAATGACCACTCAAAACGAAATACTGCAATCGTGCACAAATCGAGGATGATTTGAGGCTATGTTTATCAATCATTGAGCCAAGAATTGAGAATCTTTGCAAGGCAAAGCAGGCTCAGATCTCACATTAAAATCACCTACCTGCAAGCTTCTGTAAAAAATGCAGATGATGCCTACTATTAGGCCTAGTAATAATAACAATAATAAAGCATTAATTAATATCAGAGGTCTGGTACCAATTCCCAATTATAGCAATAGCCTAGTAGTGATAATAGGTCTATACTGATGATGATAATAATAATAACAACAACAACAACAATGAAACATGTAACCTCATATAATTAGAAATATGGGGGGGGGGGGGGGGGTGCACTGGGGCCCCAACTGCAATGAACCAGCTTTGGGGGGGCCCGGCTTGCAAAAGGTTGAGAACCCCTGGTTTAGATGATCGATTATGCTGTCCAGCGGTGTTTTCTCAGCTGGAGATTACTTCCGGGTTTCCTAACAAACTACAACTCTCAGAACTCTCTGTACCCATCGACTCTTGCAACAGCTGACAACAGATGTGCAGATCCACATTAAGGCTGCACGAATAATCGAAAAAAGATAGCAATCTTGACTCGACCCTACACACGATCTTAATTCAGCTTTTCTACGATTCAGCCAATTATATTTTCAAGGTCAGGAGAAAAGCGTAAAGGCGGTCAGACAAGTCTTCACATTGTTTTATATACGTTCGACACCTCCAAATGGTGTTAAAAGTGTCACATACTGTATTTATAAGATATAATTCAGCAAAAATGTCATTTCTGTCTTCATGTAATGACGTATTCGTGGCCGCAAAATCATACATGAGCTGATCCACTGTTTGTTTACTACCGTGCCTGCCAATGATGTCTACTTTAGTGAACAGAACCTGCATAGGCTGTGAATAACAGGTAATAAAGTTGCAAATAATGTTCAGGTTGTTGCAAAATGAACTCAAAGTGACGGCAGCCATAACATGAGCCATACATGTGAGTCAAAAGTGAAAACGAAAGAGTGCACATTTAAATGATCATATCACATTTTAAAGTTATGATTACAACAAGCATTTGATATGATTTTTTTTCTTTCATAACGAACACATGAAAATAAATGTATGAAAAATAAATGTTTACTGGGTCAGTATAACTCTTGGTCAGTATAACATTATATACTCCAGCCTACAGTATATAATGTTGAATACAGTGCATCCTTACACAGTACAGCCTTATTCCAAAATGGATTAAATTCATTTATTTCCTCAAAATTCTACACACAATTTCC
Source organism: Danio kyathit (assembly GCA_903798195.1). Classification (NCBI taxonomy): domain Eukaryota; kingdom Metazoa; phylum Chordata; class Actinopteri; order Cypriniformes; family Danionidae; genus Danio; species Danio kyathit. Next base: position 4,718,882 of record LR812532.1, read on the forward strand.
CCATAATGACAATGTGAAAAAATTTTTTTTTGAAATTGTTGCAAATTTATTAAAAATAAAAAACCTTAAAAATCACATGTACATCAGTATTCACAGCATTTGCTCAATACTCTGTTGATGCACCTTTGGCAGCAATTACAGCCTCAAGTCTTTTTTAATATGATGCCACAAGCATGGCATACCTGTCTTTGGGAATTTTTGCCCATTCCTCTTTGCAGTACCTCTCAAGCTCTATCAGGTTGGATGGGAAGCGACAGTGTACAGCCATTTTCAGATCTCTCCATTCACAGAGTTGTTGTGAAGCCACTCCATTGATATTTTGGCGATGTGCTTTGGGTCATTGTCCTGCTGGAAGATGAACCGTCGCCCCAGTCTGAGGTCAAAAGAAATCTGAAGCAGGTTTTTATTCAGGATGTCTCTGTACATTGCTGCATTCATCTTTCCCTCTATCTTGACTAGTCTTCCAGTTCCTGCTGCAGAAAAACATTCCCACAGCATGATGCTGTCACCACCATGCTTCACTGTAGGGATGGTATTAGCCTGGTGATGAGCGGTGCCTGGTTTTCTACAAACGTAACGCCAAGCATTCACTCCAATAAGTTCAATTTTAGTCTCATTTTAGAGCTCTTTTTTCATTATGGGGTATTGTGTATAGAATTTTGAGGAAATAAATGAATTTAATCCATTTTGGAATAAGGCTGTAACATAAAAACATGTGGAAAAATGATGCGCTATGAATACTTTCCGGATGCACTGTATAATGCAAGAGGGAATATGATAATGACAAATGTTTCATTTCACCAGTGAAAAATGGTCTAATAATGTTGTCAATGACAAGTGACAAGCATTTGTCTCAACTCTAGAATTATGAATAATTATATTCTGATGTAATCACTTTACAGTACTGTGAATTAACAACTAGGACATATTTAAAGTCTATACAAAATGTAGCATTTAACCTACACATAGGCTTAACATTATTATTGTTGTTTTACCATATGTTTGGGAAATAATAATAATAATAATAATAATAATAATAATAATAATAATATGCTACTCATATTAACCTTTATTTTACATCTACAGAATCGTGAGAAAATCGTGTGTCAGAATTGTGCAGCGCTAATCCACATGTACTTTACCAGGAAAAGTCTTGCAGGCAATGGTCAAAAGCAAGAGCAAACAGGAGCATAAAGGTAATCCAATAAACACAGTTAAAATACAGGCGAAAGCTCAGGCTAGGTGGCAAAGAATCAAAACGGTAGCAATGTAAGAATCAAAATACAGTAAAACGCTTTGCAATGTTCGTGGGAAAAACAAGACTCAGCAAAGTGACCGCGAAAGTGAGTGGTAAATATAGTCCATGTAGTCAGTGAAGATGAGCTACAGCTGTGTCTGTGTGTGAGTGTCCAGATTATTGTCAGCTGTTGCAGGAGTTGATGGGTGCAAAGAGTTCTGGGAGTTGTAGTTTGTTAGGAAACGAAGAGAAAACATCGCTGGTGATCACAACATATGCAGTGTTTCAAGGAGTCTTTTTTTAACAGTTTTAACTTGGTGCATATTACTTTATGTACATTACTATTTACTAAGGTACAGTACACTTATATTACCATATCCTTGCTGCTTTGACTCTAAAGTGACATACTTTGACAAAAAGCTGATACTGTCCCTAACATGTTCAACAATTAAGATTTCACACCAGTTACGTTAGTAAAAACTGGTTTTCAATACATTTCTGATGCAATGTATGTAGATCTGAATGCAATGCAATCAATTTGATGTTCCTCGTTAATCATGAGTTGTACTAGATTTAATTGTGACTGTGTATTCTTTGCCACCTTATCTTAAATTGCTCTGATGGGATTTTTTCACCCAACACTGGTCTGATTATAAAGTCCCAGAACACTAGCACACACTAAAGTCTACTACCATGAACTAGCGATTTAAACCAACCACTAACCTGAAGTATGAGTCATTTAGTGATAGTGATGTTGTTCTCAGCACTAATTAGCTCAGCTGAGAGTAAAGAGGGAGAAACATCTTTGATGACGATCACAGACTACATCATATACATGAAACCTGCACTTCAGGGCTTTTTCTTAATGATTAAACTTTGTGTGTGTCTGTGTACTGTAGGTTTCCAATTCCCTTCTGCATTACCTTAGATCAGAAAACAGATAGTTTGGCCTCAGACTTGTCAATATACTGCTACGATTGTGCTAAAATTGAAATTGACATCCATTCTCTCTCTCTCTCTCTTTCACACACACACACTCGCTCCTCTCACCTCATTTGAATTCCCGGCTGCAGCCGGAGTGTTCAAACACAAATTTAAAACTACACGCTGTTCTTACACGAGCTGTTTTCTGCATTTGATGTTTGTTAAAGTTGAATTTCAGCGGGGAAGAACTTGCTGAGATCAGAGGACATGCATTACAGCGTCCAGCTCAATATAAACCTGTTTTCCACACAATAAACAACCTGCTCGTGCGCCTTTGAACTTCTAAAGCACATTTCACCACACAAGCACAGAAGTGCCGCTCTATTATTTGAATATAAAATAATTTTCTTCATTCTGTCTCTAATCTCTATTTTTCCCTGTCCCATGGCTCTTCATTACTACGGTAACACCTCAGACGTCCTGAGAGAGTTTTCTAAGGTTAATGTTTTCTGAATGGAATGCAAATATCATGCAACCTTATGGTAGTGTAGTATTGTACAATCCATAAATTATAGTGATATGCTTTTGGTCAAAATCTAAATTTCATTGAAATATTTATAATGTTATTGAAAGATATTTTTATACTCACCAAAGCTGCATTTATTTAATAATAAAAAAATAAATAATCTGTAATACTGTTAAATTTTATTACACTTTAAAATTGCAGTTCTGTATTAATATAATAATTAGCGCTTGGCAAAAATGAATTGTGCTTAATTACATATTGTATGTATTATATGTATTATGTATATAAATGCACACCTGCATGCATACATTTGAGAAAATTCATTCATTCATTTTCTTTTCGGCTTAGTCTCTTTATTAATCTGGGGTCACCACAGCGGAATGAACCGCCAACTTATCCAGCAAATGTTTTACGCAGTGCATGCCCTTCCAGCTGCAACTCATCACTGGGAAATATTTGAGAAAATGTTTATTTATTTATTTATTTATTTATATATATATATATATATATATATATATATATATATATATATATATATATATATATATATATATATATATATATATATATATATATATATATATATATATGATACAAATTATATATAAATTTACATATCTATATATATATATAGATGGCAAAAATAAAAATTTAAATACTTTTTCCATGTATTATATTACTTAGTTAAGTTTTTATTTGTAAAATAAAAGTAAATGCCATTCTTAAGATATTTCCATTCAGCAAAAAAATCCAGAAAACAAATTAGAATACTTGCGTATTACAAATATTAAATCAAAAAGGCTCTCAAAGCATGCGTCCACAACCAAAATGCTACCTCTGGTGGACAGTAGCAGCCTCTAAAATGGTCGCAGATTCAGAGTTCCACATGAGGCAGATATTAATTAGCAAATAATATAAATATTACGAACGTAAACATTAGGTGAGCAGGTTACATTGTAACCATGTGTCCTAACACCACGCTATGTGAAGAGATGCAAAGTGTTAAACAATTTGGCTGTTTGCACCTGACAAAACACGACAGAAATGTAAATACAGCCATTTAGAAGCACAGAATAGTGCACTCACTGCACTCCAGTGAAATGACAAGGCTTATAATCTAATTGATACATATTAAACATCTCTAACATGATTAAATGTAGATGCTGAATCACTGATATGTGTTGGTTTTAAGTCACAGTTCTAAAGTTCAATTTCAAACGGTTTATTTTATTTTCAAGATCTGAGGTGAACTATCTGCTGCTGCTTTCAGTAGTATGGCAATAAACGTCTAGCAAAACCCTACTATAAGTCTAGTAAAATTGCATTCAAACTCACATTATTAGCATTTACCACAGAACTAAGCACATGAGGTGTACCTGAGGTGATTACTGTCAGCTTGTCCTGTTTTTCAGCTGCAAGAAATAGAAGCCGTTTCTAAAATATACATTTTAGGTGTTGGTTAGGACAAAAATATGGAAAATATTCCTTCTATCGAGTACCCTTGCTTTTAATTAGAACACGACTTAATCAGCCTTTAGGCTCGATAGTCAGCCTTGCTCCTGTTGGTGTCGTCAATCTGGCAACCTGCGCTTGCATGTGTTTTGAACCAGGTGTGCAATACCTAGTTAAACCACTGGGTGTTAAACTTACTGCACCTTTAACCCTACCAAACCCGAACTCAAATCAGTACAACACACACTTACATTCCAAAACTGCATTAGATAAAGAAACACTTCAGAAACACATTCAAAAACCACAAACCATTAAAAGCAGACACGCAATTTCATGATGGAATATGCAATAAAAAAACTAATAAAACGTCAATCAATGTACAGTAATTTGATATGCAATAGAACAGAAAGTCTTGGTCAGAAAGCACTAGAAGGAAACTCCCAAATTCTTGCTTCAAATTGATTACAATTTTGTTTTTTAAAACTACTCTCAGCCCACTCAAAAACAGACATTTGGTCTGCCATTACCGCGGTAATGCAGACCTCTACTGTGAAAGCTTGCCAAAGCCAATGCCAAATGGGTGGAACTCATTAGTAGAAGAGCCTAATTCACTAGTCTTTCTAGTGAAGGTAAAATAAAGCTAATCATTGTCTGCCGCAGTGTCTAAAAGCACATTATCATCATCAGAGACAGTTAAAGTAAGTCTCTGGTGAACTGAAAACAAAGCTGCACATACACAAATACTGCATTACTGTAGCTCTCTCTCACACACACACACACACACACACACACACACACACACACACACACTAATGCAAGGTTTTAAAAGGTAAAAACACTTACCTGATGAAAAGAACACAGTGGAGCCATTAGAGCATGAAAGAGAGAAAAGAAAAAGCATGTAAGTTTTGCAGTTATTGTCATGTCTGAGATGTTTTTACATTTGCCCGATGCTTTCAGTGAAAACATACATTACGTGGGGAACATCTTTCATTCTGTATTACTGAGTAACAGACAGATTTAGGGTAACAATAAGTTCGAAGGTGCACAGAGACTGACAGTACGATCCAGGCTGGAGTCCACTTTAGTTTCTTTTTGTTGAAAATAATTAGTTGTATTTGTGCAAGCAGACTGTGAGCAGCCTGACTAAAAATCTGTTACACGCTTCAAAAACCCGGAGAGAATGAAGAAAAGAGCTATCAGAGTGAAAATCACACACACACAGACACACACACACACAGAGAGACATAACATGAAGCAATATCTCGCTTAAAGCTGCAAAGAGTCATTTCTGCCCCAACAGACGTACCAAACACAACTGAACAGTCTGTTTTTGTTCCGCAAAACTCTGTGTCTATCAATGCTCGGACAAAAAGGAAAAGATGGCCCAAAACAGACACCATTGAGAACATTACTGCCCACATACTTTTTTCAGCAGCCTTAAAAGTGTTTTCCCATTCTTTTTTCCCTATAGGGATTTTTAAGAAGTCTTTTGTGAAAGCATTATAAGATAATGAAAATAAAAAACAGATATGAGATGAAACACAACATTATACATTTAGATTTTGGGTGATAATAACATGATGATTATCATATATTAATGATGTCTCACAAGCACGGTGATATTGACCTTACATAATGGTAAAAAATACAAACTATGATAAAGTTAGCAAGTAGAAAATGTATTTTAAATAGCTTAGTGGTAACGTTTGCCTTTAGTTTTTCAATATGGTAAAGCATGTAAAACTGATGGCTCTATATTTTTATTAGGCTGCTTAATGAAGCATACTATTTTTAGAAATGTGGTACAACCTAATTATAAGTATATTAGGTAAATATATTAAGTATGATAGTTTATATTGCAATATATTATTATGTTAGAAGTAAATATGAGTATATTAGCTCTAAAATAATATAAGGAATGTAATGTAATTTGTCAGGTAGTGTATATATAGTATATATAAAACACTACCTGACAAAAGTCTTGTCGCCTACCCAAGTTAAAGGCCTCTAGATTACGCTTATTTCACCAAAATAAAATATGATCATGCCTTGATTATTAATTAATTAGGACAGTAAGGTTTGACTTTGCGTAGACAAAAGTCTTGTCACTTAACAGAAATAATGTCCAGTATAGAATATAAAGTCATGCTGCAGTGGAGAAAAAGTTAATATTGTGTCTGACTCCATCATGAGCTTGGAGGACTGCATTCATACATCTCTGCACTGACTCAAATCACTTATTAATAAAGTCATCTGGAATGGCAAAGAAAGTGTTCTTGTAGGACTCCCAGAGTTCATCAAGATTATTTGGGTTCATTTTCAATGCCTCCTCCATCTTACCCAAGACATGCACAATAATGTTCATGTGTGGTGACTGGGCTGGCCAATCCTGGAGCACCTTGACCTTCTTTGCTTTCAGGAACTTTGATGTAAAGGTTGAAGTATGAGAAATAAAAAAATACATATACAGTTGAAGTCAGAATTATTAGCCCCCCTGAATTATTAGCCCCTTGTTTATTTTTTCCCCATTTTCTGTTTAACGGAGAGCAGATTTTTTCAACACATTTCTAAACATAATAGTTTTAATAACTCATTTCTAATAACTGATTTATTTTATCTTTGTCATGATGACAGTAAATAATATTTGACTAGATATTTTTCAAGACACTTCTATACAGCTTAAAGTGACATTTAAAGGCTTAACTAGGTTAACTAGGCAGGTTAGGGTAATTAGGCAAGTTATTGTATAACGATGGTTTGTTCTGTAGACTATCGAAAAAAAATATAGCTTAAAGGGGCTAAGAATTTTGTCCTTGAAATGGTTTTTAAAAAATTAAAAACTGCTTTTATTCTAGCCGAAATAAAACAAATAAGACTTTCTCCAGAAGAAAAAATATTATCAGACATACTGTGAAAATTTCCTTGCTCTGTTAAACATTATTTGGGAAATATAAAAATAAAGAAAAAAAATTCAAAGGGGGGCTAATAATGCTGACTTCAACTGTGTTTGTGTGTTTGTGTATAGTATAGTGAGTTTAAAGGTCCTGTGAAGTGCTTTGAAATGTGCATGTTCGATGTTTGACGTAATCTCAACCAAAACATGAAGAGTGTAGCTCCTCCTCTTTTAAAAAAAACAGCCAATAGAGTTTTGTTTTATCCAAGCTCTGCTATTGAGAGTGTTGAGCTCAAATGCATCAAATGAAAAGCGTCTTGAAGAAGGCGGGATATGTCAGATACTAGAGAGAATTTGATTGGTTAGGATTTAATAAGAAACTGTAGTATGAGGTGACGCAAATAAAACCGTTAATCCATTTAGTGACAAACTACAAGCTTTACATGTTTATATCAGATTTAAACTTATATATGCAAATTTTGTCACTGTTTTGGAGCCACACTAGCTTATAGATATCTTTAAAAAATAACAATACTGATACTAACATCTAAAAAACTATTTTAATTTAATGGGACCTTTAAAAGCATGCATTTTAGGCTGAGATTCAGTCTGCTTTGATAAAAAATAAAACTGTCTAAATTCAGTATGAAGCCGTAGCTTTGTTTAATGCTATCAAATACTGTCAAATACCATACCATAAACCAGGGGTCACCAATCTCGGTCCTGGAGGGCCGGTGTCCCTGCAGGGTTTAGCTCCAACTTGCCTCAACACACCTGCCTAGATATTTTAAGTATACCTAGTAAGACCTTGATTAGCTTGTTCAGGTGTGTTTGATTAGAGTTGCAGCTAAAATCTGCAGGACACCAGCCCTCCAGGAACAAGTTTGGTGATCCCTGCCATAAACCGTTCCTAAAGCTTCCCAGGTAGCAAAGAATTCTGGCCCAGATTTGGCATTAATCTGGCCCATCCACCACTGGCATACAGCATGTGGGCCAAACATAGCCCAGGTTTGGCAGAGGTGGCACCGTCTTTAAGACAGCACACAATACTTGGGCCAGATATAAATTGTAGTATTTGGCCCAGATGTTAATAACTGATATGTGGGCCACGTAAACTTGGCCTATCTTGACCCAAATTTAAAACACCTTGTTATTATTTTTAAATAAAAATAAATAAATTCTACCAATCAGGTTGCTTCAAGAAAAGTGTGCCTAAAGCGCAATGATTCATGGGTTTATCAATTTCAATTGCAGTCGTGACACACCAACATATCTGGCCCAGTTCAGGCTCAGTTATGGGTTATTAACTTGGCTGAGACTTGCCCCCGATATGGTCCATGTTTGGCCCTTGTCTGGAAGCCAGACTTGGTCCAGTCATGTACCATAATTCACTGCGGCATGTGGGCCAAGCAAAAGCTGATTGTGTGGGCCAGAGCTGGGTCAGAGATATTTTGCTATGTGGTTTATTTCATTTCTAACTGTTCATTCAAAGTAAGATTTTGTATAGTGTGTTAACTGTGCTAACCCTGCTTCAGAAAACAGAATGTTAGCATGTTGACAACAGCCCAAACACCCATCACCATCAAAAGATCACAGTAAACATCGGCTGACAGTCGGGTCAGTAATTCTCAGAGAGAGAACAACATGTTGAAAGGACAGCTGAGCTTTCAGCCTCTAATGTGAGCTTATGTGTGTGTGTGTTTGTTGTACAGTGATGCTATTAAGACTTCGGTGTTTTCCTGTAAAACGCAGCACTCACAGGTCTCTGTCACCGTGTGTACGCGTGAATGAAGAGCACAGAGATCAATAATCCGAGTTGTTCTGGGTTGCCGATAGGTGCAGGACGACAGTCGCCATGGGAACCAGGTCAAGGGGCCAAATAGGAGCATCACCGGGTGAACACCAGAGCAAGTCAAAGTTGCTAACAGGCTAACAGGGAATAACACAGGCACAACTGTGGGGAGATGACACAGAGAGACGGATGGAATTGTTTCTCAGGAGGATGAATGGGATTTTTACCATTTCCAGGGGGTAGTGGGTGACTTTATAGCTGTCTGAGTCCAGAATGTCTGTGTTTTTCTAACCCCTGATCAAATTAGCTACCGTTATTTTACAAAAGGGAGGTTGTGTGGTGATTTAATTGCTGTCAAATCCACATCTCTGAGCTTCTAATGTAGATCGATCCAAAAGCCATTTTGTAAATCCTTTGTAAACACACTGTACAGCTTCACTTCATTGTAATTAGCATCAGAAAGGTGTATTAAAAACAAACACTTCTATTGCATAATTGGTAGAACTGTACTGTATGTGTACTAAAGATCATTTACCTATATTAATACTCCTAACACTTCCTGATATGATATACTGTGTCTGCGTCAGATATGAGCTCTGCGACGTCACTAGAAATGCTGTCTACACTGGATGTTGCGCAGCACATCATGGCATATTCCAGACAGTAAAATTGTGTTCTATTACTTTGTGTTCTCTAAGTGCTTGCGTTACTTCTGACATGATTGACCAATTGTTTTGCCTCTGTAGCCATCCAGTGTAGGAAGCTTCTAGATCAGAATCAGAATCAGTTTTATTGCCAAGTGTGCTTCACACACACAAGGAATTTGTTTTGGCAACAGAAGCTTCCAGTGTACATAAAGTGACAAGTGACAACACAAAATTAATATGAGAAAAGAAAAAGGCGATAAACATTAGACATTAAACAGAGATGCAGTACGTAGAAAATATCTGGATGTTGAATTGTATGTACAGATATGTTGTAAATATACAGGTTATAAGGTGCTGTGTACCAATGCGAATGGAGAAAGTATTGCATTGTATATTTTTATAAGGTGCTGTGTACAAGTGCGTAGATGTTTGGATTGGAGTCAATGTGACACTGTTCATGTTCAGTGTAAGCACATGCTGTCTCTCTCTCTCTGTTCCTCAGAGGAATCTCTATGATTTTGCTGCAGAAGGAGTGATCCTGCACTGTAAAATATATTCGTATTTTGTGATTCCCAAGTGTTTAGCGTTTATTTACAGTTGTGAATTGCTTTATGGGATGTTGATCTCTGCTTTGTTGACATTTGATGTTGAAAATTCAACTCTGCAGTTTAACAAAGTGACTTTTATTGATATTTTATTAGTATTAAATGATAGTTCTGATAACAATAGTCTGTTAAAATAACAGAAAATTTACTGCAGTTTATGACAGTTTTTGTAGCATAATATATAACATCAACCCAGACAATATAGTACTTAGTATAGTACTATTATTGGTTAAAGGTTCAAGACACCCTGGAGTACTTTTTTTGAGATTTTAACAGATTTGTTTGTGTTGAGCATCAGTTAAGACGACATTAGCACCTGTCAGCTTTAATTGTGGGGACAACTGGATAATTTTGAGCTTTTGTCAGCTAACTTTATCTTCCGGGTTTAAAATAATTTTCGGTGACGTAGCGCAGATTTGCTAGTGGAGTGACGATGCGTCGTTTTCTCATTATTATTCATAGCAGAGTTTTCTTATCCAATGAGAAGACCCTGTTTCTTATTATTCATGAGAGCACATGCTTTCCGAAGGTAAGGCAGACCTGCCAAGCTGTAAGACCCAATAACTGGGTGAGACCGTGCACAGCACGGGTCATATGTGCTTGTTTCCATGATCCACGGGGTTTGTTGCATGTTATTTCCTCACGATTCTGTCAGGGCCGATACAGCAAAGCTGTTGGTTTGCAGCAAGCATTTTTGTCGGGAGAGCTGTATGAGAATTGGAGAACACCAGACTTTGTCTTTTATCAGTTGAGTTTGTTACCATTCAGACACATCGTCTATATCTGTGCGGCTGTGTTCGCACATGTTTAAAATCCTCTGGATTACCTGCAGGGCTAATGGTTAGAATAGACAAGGCAAGAGACCTGCTGCACTGCTGTCCACTGTGTGCATTCAGACACGGAGATTGAGGAGGAGAGAAGTCCTCCTCATTTATACTATTTATATAAACACGATGTGGAGTTTGCATGTTCTCCCCGTGTTGGTGTGGGTTTCCTCCGGGTGCTCCGGTTTCCCCCACAGTCCAAACACATTAGCTATAATGGCCCGTTTCCACTGAGAGGTACAGTACGGTATGGGTCGGTACAGGTCACCTTTATCAGGTTTGCGTTTCCACTGCTAAAAGGGTACCCTTTTGTAAAAGGGTCAGAAAGTTTCAGACAACGTATTTTTACTCAAGGAAATGTCTACAGTAAAGCTGTACGGGTCGTTCACATATCATATGAGAAGCACTACTCACAAAACAGATGCTTTATACACATAAATACTTGTGTATAAATGTTCATAATTTGATTATAACTGCAGATTAATGATGCAAAATAGCCTATTGTAACGTCTGCAATTATATGAAATAAATAAATAAATGCAACATATATGAACACATACAGCCCCTTACAGTCTCCGATATGTTACCAATTACAGATAAACTACACACAGCATACATTTAGTCCTTATTTGGGTTAAAAAAAACAACACGCAATATAGCCCACAGCCAGAGCAAACCTCTCATCTGTGTCTTTAATCTTCAGCAGCACATGTAACCTCTTTTAGAGAGTAATTCTGTCATTCCGAGTTCATAAATAGTCCAAAAGGCGATGATAATAGTTAATCATGGCAGTTTTGTCGGGCTTCTTCTTTGTTTTTTCGCACTTCACTCTCGCATTTGTCCCTTTCTGACAGGATCGGATATCAGAGTTTTTCAATGATCACAAGCACGTTATTAATATGAGCTCAAGAAATTTGTTGTTTAAAATATAGACGCGCTGCAAGCTCTCTTGAGAAAGTAAAATCGCTCGCACTTTTAGACGAGCTCGTAAAACAACAACAGGACACGGCTGATTTTGTTCTTCTTGGCTTTGTGGCTGTTCATCAAGATGACGACAAGGTTTGTTTGAGCTTGGGTTCACCATGGCTTGTTATTATATGTATATAGTGTTACGATGTAATGTCTCGGCTGTGTTTTTAAAAATGACGCTTCCTTTGTTTTCATTCTCCTGCTTCTGCGAGTGACGTATCTCCGCCTTTTGGTACCCTTTTTTTGTGCTAGGTACCCTTTGCAAAGGGTAACCAAAAAGTGATACTGTACGGTTTGCTTTTAGCTACCCTTTGACAGTGGAAACGGCCATAAAAATGTACCGAACCATCCGGACCGTACCACTCAGTGGAAATGGGCCATAAGGGAGTTTGGTATGCTAAATTGTCCATAGTGAATGAGAGTGTATGGGTGTTTTCCAGTGATGTGTTCGCCTGGAAGGGCATTCCCTGCGTAAAACATATGCTGGATAAGTTGGCGGTTCATTCCGCTGTGGCAACCCCTGATAAATAAAGAGACTATGTATTTTAATGAATGAATGAACGTCAAGAGAACAAGTCAATTTGATTGATTTCATTTAGAAATGTCTAACGCAATCTCACGGCAATTCGTAACTTTTTGAGTTAGTGGCTAATTCGTATGAATTTGTATGATATAATTCGTACAATTTAGTATGATTTGCTCATCACCCAATGACGGTTAGGTTTAGGGGTGGGGTTGGGTGCCACGCCTCCTTTTTAAAATCGTACATTTTCGTACCACTGAACTCCTACTCGTTGTATAAATTCCAACGAATTAGCCACTAAACTGACAAAATGTAAAATACTTACGTTTTCTTGTGAGATCAGGCTGAAATGTCATGTAAAACTAATTTAAACTATTGTCATTTATTATATTTAAATAAAACATGAAATACTTTTGAAATACAGCTTTAAAAAAGTCAACAGGGATGCATATTATTATTAATTAGGGGTGTTTTATAGAAAAAACATAATACAACTATCCAAGTCAAGTAAATTAGTAATATTAATTTGTTTACAGGTTTGACTTAATCCAATGCAAGCTGAGTGTTGTTTTCATTGTTTAAAAAATTAACAATTTTAAGATCATTAACTGAAGAATCACTCAAATACAAACACACACATGTAAATGAAACCTAGCATAACACTCCGCCTCTTATAAAATTAACACTTAACCTTAACACAGGACAGTCGTTAACTTTAAATAACACGTTTACAGCTTCAAATAATAAATATCTTTGTGATTTACACCTTCCCAAGTCATCCATGAAAGCAACTGACACACACACACACACACACACACACACACACACACACACACACACACACACACACACACACACACACACACAAACTCTCCATACATCACATTCACATTAAACATCCATCACTCTGATTCTTCTGATTGGCTGCTGCCATCCATCAATCAACAGCTGACAGGTGGTGTTTGTGAAGGCAGGCAGCCCCGCCCTACTAGTTGTCATAGTGACCCCTCGTTGATGGACAGCTTGATGGATGGCCGCAGCGTCCACATGGCCACCCGTGAAGCAGTGTAGGATTATGGGCACTGATAAATGCCACATATCAACGCCACTCACACTTACAAAACAAAACCTGTTCTAAATCGCACATTCAGGTTGGCCTTTCTAACCAAGATCATCGAAGGGGAAACACACAGACACACACACACAGAAAGCTCTATCTGTGTCTCTCTGTTATTGGCCTCAAGCTCCATTTAAATGTCAGACACTTTCCGCTGAAACTGTTTCTTTTATATAGCAGGAGCAAAGCTGTGCAAATGTTAATAGGTTGTGTGTGTGTGTGTGTGTGTGTGTGTGTGTGTGTGTGTGTGTGTGTGTGTGTGTGTGTGTGTGTGTGTGTGTGTGTGTGTGTGTGTGTGTGTGTGTGTGTGTTTTACCCAGTGATAGAGTGCGGTTCGCAGAAAAAGCAAAACACTGCAACACTTGAAAACGCTGTTAACATCATCACAACCATTTCACAACATTACACCCATCTTTTACTAACAAAGGGAAATGTTGTGCTTCAAAAACAAATCTTGAAAAGTTTTAGCAAGGAATGAAAAAATAAGTTGTCAACATCGACTATTATCACTCAGAATTTAATATATATAAAAAGAATCACTGAACTGAAATCACAGAAAGGTTTTTCTTGTTAAATATACTCCAGCAAAAAAATAATAATTACAATGTAAGTGTAAATAACTAAATGTCCATGTCAATCTAATTGATGTGTATTTCAATATTTACTCAAATGTAGGGTTGAGCGATAAAAACGGTATCGTTATTTATTGACCGAACTTCATTGTCAATAACGATAAAAAAGGTTTGTATCAAGTTGCTATGAAGTGCTATAGTTTTATTAAAATGTGTCCATGTGTGTGCATTTTTCAGGCACGACGGACCTAGTTGAAAAACATCTGAACTTTCTAGAATGCTGCGAGCGCACCACGATTCATGTAAGTAGAACTTACTAATCTGCTTCACACGTTGTATGGAATATACACATTTCAGAAATAACGGCAGACTAATTACCTCAGACAAACACAGCGCACTCAAACACTGCAGTGCTTTTTACTTTTCTCCATAAACCATGGCTACATTACAGCTTCTCATTCAAAACATTCAGTCGTTGTTGTTTTTTTAAAACAGCGGGTTATAATCAGGTAAGTGAATTATAACAGCGCGAACTTTTCTGTAATCGTAGTAGTGCTGTGCGTTATTTGTTTAACCCTTTAGGGAGACATGCTGACTGACTGACAGGTACGTGATGCGTGAGGCCAGCAAACATGATGTAGCTTTCAGTTAGGATGAACACTGTTTTCATAATTATGCTTAAAATATAAAGGTCTATGACTCTGCATGACTTATCTTGCTGGAGTTTAAAGCCATTTCACTTTACTTCAGGAAGCATTAATGCCATTCTTTAGGTCTATTGGAGACATTTATAAATATTCCTAGCAAATCTAATAAATGTTGGAGACATACTCACTGCATAAATGCACTAAATCGCACTTCAGTTTATTTGAGAGCGCAAAAGACGTTTTGTGCATGAACAGAGGAAATCGGCGCTCAAGCAAAGAGATTTGCATGCTCGTATTACATTAATGCGTTCTCGACTTGTATTACTGCGTCACGACATTTGTCACTGAAATAATACCATAGGTAGTTGGAAGATTTGTGTAAAGGGCCTGCCGCCACAGCTGGAAAAAATCCTAGAGGAAACACTGAACTTGTATCAGAGCTGCAGCAATGGTTTGTCCGTTTGTCATCCTCTGAGTAAACAGTTGATGGTCAGCTAGTTACGAGAGTTGGCAGGGGAGCACAAGGGCAGAACGCAAAGCGAATTGAAAATGGTGAAAGAAACCATGCGCTCTTGCTTTTCATGTGCGAGTTTTGGGTTGCGACATCACCACTTCAGGTCAGAATAACAACACGCTAAAATGAGTACCGTACAGCAGCAGTGAGGAGATTGTAACTAAAAACGGATGTAAGGATTTCGAGTGGCTTTTTGGTTTCTTTTCTTGTGCATCCCAGCCACTAGCTCCCCATCTGAACATCTTTTTAGCATAGTGAATAATGTAGTCATTCAACTTCACAATTTGTAATGTTGCAGTGTGTATTTGAATAATGATGGCTGGTTCCTTTAAGCCTAGTTCACACTACAGGATTTTAAGCATCAGCAGATCGCTGTGCAGTTCACACTACATGACTTGATTTTGTGTCTTTTAGTCACTGTGGTGTTCACACTACGCGACACTACGTAAATGATCCACAAGAGGGGGGTCACACACTACAGGATCTGACAACAACTTGTTCGCCAACAGTTCAGTCAATCTACCAAACCACAGCCAATGAAATTTTGAGGGAGGATTTGTCAGAAAAAGCTGAACACTATTGGCTGCTTGTGTGCTGATTACATCACTGACAGCGTTTCAAGCTTTCAAGGGAGCATTTAAAAACATCATCAGTCAGCTGATGCATCAGCGGATCAATCACCCATCTGCAAAGTTCAAGTGGAAAGATATACAGAGTGTTTTAATTTTTTTAATTTTATAACTCTTTGAAATAAAACTAACATACAGTATCTATAACACCCTGACGTTTTCTAAATATCTGTGTATTTCTTTCTAACATTGTTATTTTTTTAAATTACAAAACAGTAAAGAACTGAGCATGTCTACCTTTAAATACCATATTGGTCAAAATGACTGCATGCATATCTGCTTCTTTTCGCTGTGACTTTATATATGCATGCATTTCTTTACCTAGCAACTTCCTGCTAAAATAAACAAAACTTTCTGATAGCAAAAACATAAATTTACTTCAGATATATCTTCCAAAACAGCATATTCTGTGCCTAATAATAGCTCCTGTTTGAAAGTGAAAATGAAAGCGAGGCTCAGACCTCATGTTCTAGTATCTTAACTACATGTTTATAGGCTGTATTATCAAAAAAGATCATATTTTTAAGGGTAATGCTGTCATAAAATATGATGACAGACATTCAAAGCTTAATTTTAATATCCCAATAGAAGTTTTGAATGTAAATATGATGTGAGAAAGATCAGAATGACCATTATGGTAATTCTAATAGTTACAGAATTCTAGTTCCACTGTTATTATAGCCTACTCTCGTGTCTGTGTTAACACCGAATGAAGCGAGTGCATGCATGCCCATTCTGGCCAATCACAGACCTTTCTGTTCAGCTCCTGAGCACACAGCCATTCAGCTCATGCTGATATGCTCTCTCATTGGCTGCAGCTCGTCACTACATCTGACCACACGTGGGGTCGAGTTGGCCGACTGCTCTGGAATATTCAGCATGCTAAATATTGGATTTTCGTCTGCGAGGTGTCGGCGACGCTTCAGCGAGCCTCTTTGACGTGTTGTTCAGTAGTTCACACATAAAGACTGCCGAGCGCCGTGCACCCGCAGATTTTTCCCCGATCACAGCCTGATCTGTCGGCGAGCTCGTTAACCTCCAAATCGGGCTCAAATCTGGCTTAAAATCCTGTAGTGTGAACTAGGCATTACTTGAAAGCTCAGATTTGATTATCATCATTAGTGTTGTTGACAGAGGTTTACTGTATCATAATTGACACCTTAAAGTTTGCTTTGGTTGTTTAGCATTTACACTTCACCATTGCACAAACTTTGTAACATTTTATTTATCAATTTAAGAGTCTCTTTAACACTTATGTTTATTTTATTATAAAGAGATCAGACAATTTTGTTTCAATATTTTAGTTAAAACTATTTGCCTTAGTAATGTTGGTAAATTAAAATAAAGTGGTTAAAAAAACTAATAATCCTAAATGGATTGTTAAAAATATTCAATAACAATCAATACCGAATGATATTAAACATGATAACGTGATAATTGTTTTTGCTGTATCGCCCAGCCCCACTGAAACATCATTAAAAGTAAAGGTTAACTTATTTAATTAACACAATAAATTAAATTACATGAACTAATATTACATTATTGTACAGTATTACCCATTCAATAAATCAAATAATACAGATAACACTTTACAATAAGGTTTTATTTATGCTAATTTCATTAGAGAAGACAAACTATCAAATATCAATATTTCAATACTGTCTTAATGTTAAATTCCACATTTACTAATACATTTGTAAAAGAAATAATAGACATTTTATTAACTAACATTAACAAAGGTTCATAAATGCTGTAAAATATAGTATTTTAACTGCTGCATTAACAAATTTAAACCAATGAGATTAGTTAATACTGCTGTGATGCTTTAGTGAACAGATACACTGCTCTGAAAGGAAATCTGAGTTACTGCAGTAACCTTTACCAGCCAGAAGTCCCTGAATCTGCCCCGCCATTCCTGCTGTTTTTGTAATTTGCTTCCTGTCATTCAAAATGACACGTACGAACATACACACAGCAGACAATCTACAGCAGTGCAGGTCTCTGTGCGCCGTATCCTATTACAGCCTTCACACACACACATACACTTGTATACATGGTTTACAGGGAAAATCCATAGGTGTGATGTATTTTAAACGGTAAAAAAAGATTGCCATATGGCCCCACCGCTAAATCCAACCCTCACATTAAATCTGTGGCACATTTTGATTGCCAAAAGAGCTTCTTTAGTATGAATTTTAAGCGTGTTGAATTGCAGGGACAAGAGGTACCACCATAATAGAGTATAAATAAGTCATTCCATGTCATTATACATGATAATGAATTGAATTCTATTATACATTACACACTCACTGGCCACTTTTTTAGGTACACCTTAATAGTACCGGGTTGGACCCCCTTTTGCCTTCAGAACTGCCTTAACCCTTCATTGGATAAATTTCAGCAAGGTACTGGAAAACTTCCTCAGACTTTTGGTCCATATTGACATGATAGCATCACGCAGTTGCTGCAGATTTGTTGGCTGCACATCCATGATGCGAATCTCCCGTTCCACCACATCGCAAAGGTGCTCTATTGGATTGATATCTGCTGACTGTGGAGGCCATTTGAGTACAGTGAACTCCTTGTCTTGTTCAAGAAACCAGTCTGAGATGATTTGCGCTTTATGACATGGCGCGTTATTCTGCTGCTGTTGTGCGTGAAAATTCCAGTAGATCAGCAGTTTCTGAAATACTCAGACCAGCTCGTCTGACACCAACAACCATGCCACGTTCAAAGTTCCTTAAATCCCCTTTCTTCCCCATTCTGATGCTCGGTTTGAACTGCAGCAGATCGTCTTGACCAAGTCTACATGTCTAAATGTATTAAGTTGCTGCCATGTGATTGACTGATTAGAAAATTGCATTAACGAGCTGTTGGACAGGTGTACCTAATAAAGTGGCCGGTGAGTGTACATTATAATGAATGAACTTTGTCATTCATTCATTCATTCATTCATTTTCCTTCTGCTTAGTTCCTGCTTTATGAGGGGACGACACAGCGGAATGAACCGCCAACTAATCTGGCATATGTTTTACGCAGCGGATGCCCTTCCAGTCACAACCCAGAATTGGGAAACATACAAATTTGTGTCCCAGCTTTGTTTTTGTGAATTGTGGGGACATTCCATAGGTAAAATGCATTTGATACTGTACAAAATGTATTTTCTATCTCCCTACACCTACCGATTATAGGAAACTGCATTTTTAAAGAAACTCTAATATCTGTTCTTATTCTTCATGATTTATAAGCCTTTTGAAAAATGATGAATTTGTCCTCATAAGTCATCTTCTCCTTATAATACCCAGGTCATTGTACAAATCTGTGTCCTTATATGTCACAAAAACACACATACACACACACACACACACATGCTTGCACGCGCGCACACAGACGCAGCAGAACTGAAGTCCTTCACCTCATTGATTGTCCTCTGGCGCGGTGCTCAACTCACCAATACATGCTCACTGACTCCTGCATTTCACATCCACACAGCTTTTCCTTCATCCACACACACTGTAGCTTTTCATTTACTCGAAGCCGCAAAACACATGGACATCATTGACAATCCAAATCATAAGTCTGGGCCTTTTTCTGTTCATGTCAATGTTTAACGTCTTTCCTTCGTTCAGCTGATGTTCATGTGATGGATGTTCCTGAAGTTTCTCCCTTATCAGACTTCCCTTTGACTCCCTGCTGTGCATCGATTGTGCGATTTAATCTGCAGATTCACTGTGACATGTTTTGGGATATTACACAGCTCGGTTCTGCTACTACTGTCCAAATAAATATGGATTCAAACAAATATATAAACGACTATTAAATGTGTTCGAAGTAAACAGCGGCACAACAAACATTTCAAATAGCCATAACACAACTATACGTCATTTAAAGAGGACCTATTATGCAAAAATCTCTTTTATAAGGGGTTCAGACACAGTTGTTTGGCAGCAATGTGTGAATATAACCAGCTTCTAATGGTAAAACATTATTAATTGTATTTTTTATAATCACACTTGATAAAAACAGTCTGCAGAAACACTTTGGTTGACATTCTCCCTTTTGTACGTGTCATCAGAGGGGGAAAGCCCCGCCCACTAGTGATTATCTCTCCCTCATTAGCATAAAACTTTAGTCTTGTTTTTGAATCTGCCGCTATGCTGACACACAGGCATTTGTGTCTCCGCCCTCTTTTAAAAAGAGCACAATCTCATTTGAATTTAAAGCAACAGTCACCAAAATGTCACAAATTTAGGTTCAAAGCCTAAAAGGGTCAGTTTCAAAGTGTTATAAAACATTACGTGTGTGGTATTTTGAGCTGAGACTTCGCTTAACATAGACTAACCATGTTCCGTACACTTTCCGCTATTCAGCGAACTCAAACGAACACTCCTCCTTCATTTAAAGCCAGATAAGCATGGTTGTGTGTTCATAATCTGACCGAAAACCTACTGCAAAATCCAAATTTTGATTGATGTCTTTTGGACCAGTAGTTTTTTTTAGAAAAGATGGGAAAAGTACCGCCTCCGGCAAAAATGGACATTAAGTCTTATTAAAAACCAATGTCAGAATATACTATTATTGTGTTTAGCTTGATGTTAATGTTATATTTAATAACTTTTTTATGAAAGTTTGAAATGATATAACTATACAATCATTTAATTTGTATATCATGTTTATTTTATTGTAGCATGACAATTTAAAATATTAAAACATTAAATTTATGCAAATTATTGCTAACTTGACTGACCTTTTCAGAATATAAACATCATAACTGGCGGAGAGTTGCGCCATGCGGTCATCACCCACAACTGATGCTTAAATATCCCCATTTCAAAGCATTTATTCAACAAGAGATCATTTATTTAACAATTTGTGATACAATATTAATTTCATAAAGACTGTAATACTGTGTGATGCATAAATTAAATGCAAATGCATATTGTCGTTGCTCTAAATGTCTCCCTTCCAAAGCGACGCTCGCCTCTTTAGCTTGCCCACTGTCAATTTTCACGCGCATTAGGTGGACATAGCAAACTTACTGAATTTTCTCTGAAACATATGGTAGGAGGGTCTATGTTATGCTTGGAGTGAAAGAGTGAGAAATAAAGATTACACAGATATATAGCTTGTCTACAACCCGTAAGTATTTATTCAGAGATTGGCGTTAAAAGGTAACATCGTTGTGTACGGAATATGGTTAGTCTACGTTACACACTCTAGGGATATCAGAGACTTATTTTACTCCTTGTAAAAAAGGTGAATAATATTGTAGTTCTCCTTTAAAGTCTGTGTAAACTGGAAGTTGGTGACACTTATTTTAGCATGTTGATGTACGCAATCTTTTGAGCATATGCAATCCAATACATATACAATTGCAATCAAAATTATTCAACCCCATTGATCTAGAAAAAGAATGCTTTATTGTAGTGTAGATGTCTTATTATTGCTGTTCACAGTACCTGACGGTTTTTAAATATAGTTTGAATAAAATATTATAATCTCAAAAAAGTCTCTGAATGATGCTCAAACAGTCTTAGAATTCTCTGAACACATTTTATTAGTTATTTCTATCGTTTTTCCACTTTTTTTAGAATTTATGAAACAAGCTTTAACCTTTAGTGAATTAATATGCGCTAGAAGAACAAACATGCAAAATAACTAAAAGCAAGTCACCAGGCGGCACAGCCCTCCCTTAGTTCACTCATTCAGTTACTGGAATACTGATCACCTGCAGCCGTCAGCACTATAGAAGCACACTGTGTCCAGATCTGTACTGCCTGCTCTACACAATAGTGTTGTTGAGTGGGATGTTTAGTGTTTCAGATTACCATATAGTCAGCCCTCGAGATTGTCAATATACAAGATTTTTGTCTTATTGGGGAGAGGGCAGTGCAATAGTGAAATTTGATTTAATTTACGTTTTTTTTTTTTCTTCATGTTTTTCAATAGTTTTTTAACTTATGTGTTTACTTATCTTTGTTTTTTTTTTTTTAAAGAATTTACATTACTACATATCTCATTAAATGTTTATAACTGGACATTTAAATCATTGTTTATAATTCTCCAAACAAATTTAACCAAAATCTGTGGATGTGTTAACTGAAAAATTATAATCAGAAACATTTAGATTTAAAACCTGAAGGCTGTTTGTCTTTTCAATAGATTTGCTCCTTACTGTAGTTTGCTTTTGGTAATGTTCTTACAGTGATTAAAAACATTTAGGACAATATATTTCAACAGTGTAATACAAAGACCTGTTAAGACTCATGGCACAATATTTTACAAACTTTTCAATTGTGATTATCGCCGACATTTTAAGGTCCTGTGAAATTTAAAAATAAGTTTTTTTATGTTAGTATCAGTATATGTTATATGTTATACAGTATATGCTAGTGTGGCTCCAAAACAGTGACACAATTCAAATTTAAAAGATAAAAATCTAATATAAACATACAAAGCTTGTTTGTTTTTTTTTACATTAAATGTTTCAATTCAATTAATCTTTATTTCTATAGCTTTTACAATGTAGATATGCAGATATTTGGGACTTGTGGAGCTGCGCAACGATGGATTTGCTCTTCAGTGTTTGGACTTTCAGCAGTGAAAATTAAACCACACTGAACTGAACTTAACTGAACTTCAACTCTGAAAACTGGACTGACACCGTTTCAATTTACTAGAACTTCTATGTTAAGCTGCTTTGACACGATCTACATTGTAAAAGTGCTATAGAAATAAAGATGAATTGAAATGAATTGAATAGATGTGTCAAAGCTGCTCAACCTTAAATTTCTAGTAAATTGAAACTGTGTCAGTCCAGTTTTCAGAGTTAAAGTTCAGTTCAGTGAAACAATTTCTGAAAGTCCAAACACTGAAGAGCAAATCCATCAAAGTCCCAAATCAAGCAAGCCAGTGGTGACAGTGACAAGGAGCAAACTTCACCAATTGACAAAAGTGAAAGAAAAAAACCTTGAGAGAAACCAGGCTCAGTTGGGCACGACCATTTCTCCTCTGGCCACCTTATATTAGAGTTTCTCATCAAATCTTCCGACCAATCAAATGCTCACTAGTATCGGACATGCCCCACCCCCTTCAAGGGACTTCTTATTTGCTTTTCATTTGATGCACTTGAGCTCGACCACTCTCAATGGCAAAGCTATCATAAAAACAAAATGCGATTGGCTGTTTTTTATAAAGGGGAGGAGCTACTCTATGCCCTGCCCTGTCTTCATTTTTAAGTTGAGATTTTGTCAATTTATGAATTAAAAATGCATATTTAAAAACACTCCACATGACATTTAACGTTTCAGGAGCAAAGTGCAAATTACAGGGGGTTGGGGGGGGAGGGGGTAGACCCCTCCACTTAACGTTTGATGCCCCCTTAAAAAAAATTAAAACAAGATGTAAGGGGGGTCAGGCATTTAATAATGAGAAACAGTTCGCTCTGATCTGTATTTTAAATGATAATGTTAATAATTAAAATAATAGATGATATAAATATACATTTGACCACCCCTATAATAGTTCATTCCATTGTGAATGCATGATCGCACTAATCAGTCTATGCGAAAAGAAAATTCCTTTAACAGTTTGAAACTGCAGATTTAGAGCACCGATAGACATGGTAAGTGTTCACAAGACTGATAAATAGGTGCTTGTTTCTACATATAGCCTGAAAGTAAAGTCAAATTAGAAGCATAGTTTGACCTACAGTAACCTCTGAAACGGCTAATCAGAGGATACTGTAGGTCAGAATACACTAAATATCCCTCAAAACACTGAAACTTAAATATGTATTATTAAATTAGATGTAATTTAAATAAATACATAAATGACTGAAGGATGTATTAGGATCACAATCTAACATTACCAAACAATTTGACCCCCTGATGGTCAGTGTATAATTCACACACTCTTCAGAAGTAAACAAAGAGTGCAAATGTGAGCATGCACACCAAAACGAAAAAAAACACAGAGCATAAAAGTGTCTTTATATATATATATATATATATATATATATATATATATATATATATATATATATATATATATATATATATACATTAAGGGTGTAACGATACGCGTATTCGTATCGAACCGTTCGGTACGAGGCTTTCGGTTCGGTACGCATACGAACCGAACGATTCAGACTAATATCTAAAAAGATAAAAGAGAATAAGTCCCAAATGACGTGACAGGCAACATCTGCCTTCCCCGCCCACCTCCAAACACTACTCTAGTCAGGCACACACTGCACTCAGTGTCGGAGTAAGCTACTGGCGCTCAAACCGAAAGTTATGCCGCTTTCAATCCAAAAAAGCCGGCGGAGCTGAGTGTTGAGATGATGCGGGGTTTGTCGCGGACAAAAGCGAAGGCCAAGGGGCGCTGAGATGATGCAGGGTTTGTTGCGGACGAAAGGGTGGAAACGCGCCGCGGACTGACTGCACTACAGCTAAAGGGCTAGTAACATTAATGTAATCCTCCTATAACCAACAGCGGGTCTGGCGTTTGGGAGCACTTTGGTTTCCCTGTAGACCTTAATGCTTAATCGGTAGTGGAAATTTCGGGTTTTAAGAAAATGTTAAATGTAATAGAGCCTCGTTTCATTATTCCTTCATAAGCCCATTGCCCAGTTGACGGTCAAATCAAGCAGATCTCGTTTATATCCACATGTGCTGCCGTTAATCCGCGAGTCAGGTAATCAAAAAATAGTTTGCATGATATTTAAGTATAAGTGGGTCACGCGTGGGTAAGATCAATTATTGGTGATGCAAACTTTAACCATTTACTCTAAAATATTAAGGTGTTTTAAGCAATCTTGACTGACTGGCACAAATATGCTTTCATTTAAAAAAAAATAAAAAAATCGCTCCTCACGGCTATATGCGGTGAACATCTCCGTTCTCACAGGTTTCTGAGTTTTCTCATCATCAATCACTTTCAGTCTGGGAACATGTTCAGTGCTGCGAATTTTGTTAAGCCTGTACTGCAACATTGTGGTCAAATTACTCGATTTAATAGAGGATATCATGTATTGAGGAGGATATAGGCAAAGATATTGCAGAGAGCTGAGACATATGACGACTTTAAAGATGATATTATGCTTGTTTCGCATTAATGTAGATATATTACATGTTTTAATTACATTATTGAATAAAATAAATAGCATTAT
This sequence comes from Danio kyathit, assembly GCA_903798195.1. Taxonomy (NCBI): domain Eukaryota; kingdom Metazoa; phylum Chordata; class Actinopteri; order Cypriniformes; family Danionidae; genus Danio; species Danio kyathit. The sequence goes on from LR812532.1 coordinate 4,743,928, forward strand.
TATTTTTAATCATCATCATTAATAATAAATAGGCTAAACTAAAAATAATTTGACAGCTTCAGCTGTTCACATCACCGGCACTTTCGGACTTCAGCACCACGTGTCTTTAGCATGAATTGAAATAGACTTTCCCTCCTAAAGGAAAAAATACAATAATTTTTAAAATTGCAATGCGATTATAGTCATGTATTCGCAATTTCACATAAATCAGCATGCGAAAATTTAATTGTTTCTATTGCGCTCTCTCTCTCTCTCAGCAGCAGTTCACGCGCGCTGGCACTACCATACACAGCCACATCTCGTAGCACATTAATTTGCAACTTTGTTGCATAAAAATAGGCTAAATAACAAAATTTAATTAACAAACAAATTAAATAAAATTATTTGTAAAAATGAAACTACAGAAAAAAGAAAATGAAAAGAACTGAAACCAGCTCAAATGTTCTGTTCTGGAATAACAGGTGTTGCGATCAAATTAATTCGATGGAATAATTAACAGAGACAGGCGCATTTTTCAGAAAATAGCCTATTTTATTTTATTTAAAAATATGTTAGGCCTATATTTATTATATAGGCTATAATTTTTTTTAAATAGCCTATATTAATTTACCATTCATTTTGGCTTTAACGAATTATTGAACAGATTATTAATAACTTATCAAAAAACATTTACTGAGCTCAGTGTCAGCCGTCACCGGATAAAGTCCAATCTTTCTTTAATTTTTTGGACTTTTGTTTGAAAGCTTAGTGGCATTGTAGAGGTCCAATTTACTGTTGTTTGATTTAAATTATAGCCTATATATGCGCCAATAAACAAGTCAAAGGAATGAGTGAATTAATAAAATGATTCTTAAATGTCGATATTGTTTTTACTCAAAAAAAAATAACAAATGTTTTATAAAAATAAAAGGAGCAATTTTCATAATTTATACGATTCAGTTAAATATAAGTTGGACATTTATGGGGCCATGTAACATGTTTTTGTGTTTGTTTTTTTTAATTCTAGTGATCTTTAATATATACTGGGTAGCTACGCAAAATATTTTCTAAAATGTCAAGCAGGAATTTGTCGATAGTTTTAATTATGAAGACAAAAAAATATTAAAAATAACAAAAATAAAATGATAAAAAATACAAAGATAAAAAGACCAGCCTTTTGCTAAATATAATAGTCCTTTATATGCTTTAAATCCTGCTATGTGTTGTTTCATATTCGTTTTTATTTCACTTGCTGCATTAGTTATTTAATGTTTGAATGCTGAAAGAAATAACAGCCGTTGTTTAAATCATTATTTTACCATTAAAATGTAGCATATTTTATATTATTATCAACTTTTGATATAAAACCGCTGTGTAATTTAATTGATTGTTAAAAATGAAATAATTTTATGGCATAGCAGTGTTTAGTTGCTTTCGCTTTCGTTCTTCACGGAAGCTGTAACAGAAGCGTGTGCCGCATTCACCTCTGATGTATAGGTTACTCAGCCTGTAGCCTAGTTTGGGATTTTTTCGTTGTGACGATTAAGCAAGGATCATAATGCATTGCATATTCGGCTCATTCTTCAGTAGCCTCAACACAGGCTGGTAGCCTAGACTTAAACGGATCTTTTATAAGAATGAGCGATTAATAGATTAATTGATCGTTAATTTAAATGATCATTGATCACAGGATTTTGTAGAAACTGACATCCCTAGTTCAAAGTAAAAAAAAAAGAGAGATCATGCTTTTATTATGCTAGTTTTCATACAATAAAAAGATTTCAATCAGAGAAATCCTCTGGCTTTTTTCTTTTTTTTTTTTTTTTTTTTTGCTGTATCGAAAACATACCGAACCGTGACACCACTGTGTCGTATCGAACCGAACCGTGATTTTTGTGAACCGTTACACCCCTAATATACATATATATATATATACATAACATATTATTAATCATTCAAATGCGTTTATATATATCCTCACTGTCAAAAATTCTGATTCCGCACTATTCCTTCATTCTGTCCCAACACAAATTAAGCTAACTTTTACAAATTTACGTGGATTGAACATAAAACAATTAAGTTGTCAAAAACTCAAAAATTGTGTTGATGCAGCTCATTTTAAAGAAGTAGTTCACTGCAAAACATGCTTTTCTTACTTAGATTTGTTATCTTTTTTCTAGTCTAAATATCTAAAATCAAGAAGCATTTTCTGGACAAGCTAAACATCTTGTTTTAAGAAATAATATGCCAAAATTAAGTTAGTTTTTCCCTAAAACAAGCAAAATAATCTGCCAATGGGGTAAGCAAAATAATCTTATGTCGAAAGGAAAAACAAGATTATTTTGCTTATCCAATTGGCAGATTATTTTGCTTGTTTTAGGGAAAAACTAACTTAATTTTGGCATATTATTTCTTAAAACAAGATGTTTAGCTTGTCCAGAAAATGCTTCTTGATTTTAGAGATTTTGGCATGTTATTTCTGAAAACAAGACAATATGTTTTGCTTGTCCAGAAAATGCTTCTTGATTTAAGAATGTTTAGATATTTGCACTAGAAACCAGACAAAAAAATCTAAGTAAGAAAAGCATTTTTTGTAGTGTTCAAACAAGCAGCAAAATTCCTTTTTTTTGAGTGCTGATGAATATATATTTATCCATTATTAACACATGAGGAGATTTAGCTGCAATAAAGACCCAGGAATTCCAGAATATTGTGCAAGCACTTCATGTCCAATGTGGTAAGAAATTAATTATAACAGCAATGTGGAGGATGTTAACTGTGACAAAGATGACTGACAGGGCAGTTCTGGGTAAATGGTGACAGAATGCACGTAACTAAGCAACAGACCAAGTGCTGTAGTATGTCCCAAAGCTTGCCTACTTTTCTGTTACAATGCACTTCTCTTCACAAAAAAAGAGTGAATTGGGATGCAGTGCTTGATCTTCAATGGCACATATTAAAGAGCCCCCTATTATGCATTAAAAAAGCTCCTACTTTGGTTTTGGGGTCTCCAACAACAATCTGATATGCATACAAGGTCAAAAAACACTTTCATTGTTTTATAATATGCATTTATTTTTACCTAATTATCCCTACGACTCCCATATGATTTGTTCAGTGATTCATTTGTTTCCAAACCCCTCCTTAGCGCAAAGCTAATCTGCGCTGACTGGTCTGATGACACAATTTGTTGCGATTGGTCGACTGCGTTCAGTGCGAGACAGAGAGAAATGCCCACCACGGCTTATCAACATTGTTGAAGTAGTCAGAGTGCAGAGTGTATGTGTGAGCCCAATGCAGGAGTGCATTACAGCAATGCAGGTAAACACCAGCATACTGCTCTATTCTTAACCACGACACACAATCAGTATTAATGCACACAGTAGCAAAAGCTGAACTATTTTGAAACCCAACCGCCGCAGATGTGTAGGAATAGCTGACGGTGGCCATAGCAACGACAAACGGCAGTGGATTGCAAGCTCACAAACGCATTTAAATCCATAAACAAAGCGGCACACGACACATTTTCAATGTGGTTTTAGACGTGATATGAGAATATAAAGAGTTAACCAGATACAGTACAAGCTATGTGGAGCGATTACAAGTAACAAAACACAATTAAATACATAATTTGCAAACTAGAGAAAACAAGGAGGCAACCATTTTAATCGCACTTATGTTACTTACACTTGTGAAATGGAGGAAGAAACTGATCCATGAACTGTGTACTGTAAAGTTCCTGTCAAGCTCTGACAAAGTCCCATACATCAATAGTCTTTTCTGATCCTTCCTTTAACAAACAGTCAATGAATCCCCCGTTGTAAGCGTGTAGATTGCTGAAGCACTTGTCAGAAAAATGACGGGAACACAGCACAAGGCTGGGGCTATAATGCTGAGGTTCATTCATTCATTCATTCATTTTCTTTTCGGCTTATTTATTATTTATTAATCAGGGGTTGCCACAGTGGAATGAACCGCCAACTTATCCAGCATATGTTTTATGCAGCGGATTCCCTTCCAGCTGCAACCCATCACTGGGAAACACCCATACACTCATTCACGCACATACACTACGAACAATTTTAGCATACCCAATTCACCTGTACCGCATGTCTTTGGACTTGTGGGGGAAACCGGAGCATCCGGAGGAAACCCACACGAACGCGGGGAGAACATGCAAACTCCATACAAAAATGCCAACTGACCCAGCCGAGGCTTGAACCAGCAACCTTCTTGCTGTGAGGCAACAGCACTACCTACTGCGCCACCGCATCACCCATAATGCTTAAGCATTTTTGCAAGAATAAACTTCAATCACTGACTCTTCACAGTTTCATCTTTGGGTAGGGAAATAACACTAACTTTCCCCTAACACTTCAGAGCACAGCGTCTTCGCGACATGATTCGACCGGGATCTGCTGCAGTGTTTGTCTTCTTTCTATAGTGTTTGTGGGCAGAGACTGGGGTTTCAATTTTTCTGGGTCTGCGCTCGCAACAAATGGGTGTGGCTTGAGTTCCATATTGACGTCATGCCGATACGGCTAAGGACATTTGAACCACTCTGAGTCAACTCTTTTATAGATAAATCAATAGTTTTAAACATGGTGCACTTTCAGATTTAAGCCTTAGATATTTCACTTCACTTAGAGCTGTTACACACTGCATGAAAGATCATTTTCAAAAACCCATAATAGGGGCTCTTTAATAAATCTCTTTTGTGTTTTCACCAGTCTATAGAAATCATGGCTTTGCTACAAACATTCAGGGCCAACAGCCTACTTTAGATAAGCTTATGCAGTCAGTCTAATAAAATCAGGTTGACTACAAAAATGTGATCCTTGGTTGTCAATTACATTTTCAATATATCAGATTTATAAAATAATTATAGGAGATTTAGGTCTGAGCTAGGTTTAACCACTGCATAAAACACTTGCTTAGCGATTCCAGGACAAGCTGAATAGAAAAACTGAATGCACAATATCTGAACTGGAATAAAACTACCACTGTTTTTTATTCCAATCAGTTATACAGTTAATGTTGTGCTAGATGCACCAAAATTCAGGAGGATTGTGAGGGAAGCGCTGTTAAAGGATGTTTTATTCTCTCAGATCAACACATTTGTGCATCACGAACACAGTAGTGGAGCTTTTTTACATCGAGATTGTGAAGAAAACTTCATCAAACACAAGTGGGAAAAAATCAAAAAGGGGCCAGTGTGAGAATATTTCAATACAGAAGACGCTGAGATTTGCTGCTGCGCTCTGAATTAGCAACACAGTTTGATCCATGAGAGCTAAAAGAAAAATCTGAAACACTTGAGTCTATAAAAACACTAACAAACTGCAGAGATTTCTGCTGGCTAGCTGCAGTTAAACAATACAGCCTTGTGGAGTGTATTTCATTGTGACAGAAATAGAAATCAGGCAGCGCCTTGAAGACTGTGTTGGGTAATCTGTGTCTGGGAAAATGGGTGACCAAGTACACAAAAAAAATCTCAGTTACTTTAATACTTTAGTTGTAAATAAAACAATACTTTAAAAGCTAATATTTATTTACTTTAAAATGTCATGTTTAATTCAATGTGTTACTTGCAATTTATTTGTAAACATTTAGACATTAAAATGATCTTTCTGAAGTAGGGCTGCACAATATATCGTTTTAGCATCGATATCGCATTTTGATCATTAACAATAGTCACATCTAGTCTGTGACTGTATGATGATGATAAAAGCATACAGGCTACAAGTTGCACAATATTGGAAAAAACTGACATTGCAATATTTTCATTCACTGCGATATAAATGCAATTTCACCAGATGATTTGAATAACTTGTAAAAAAATTCATAATTTTAGATTGACTGAGATAATTCTGAATAAAAAAAAAAAAAAAAAAAATTCCAAGTAAGGTTAAACACAACAAAGAAAAAGTGGAGACAACTTGTATTCAGAAGTAACAATTAAATAATCACTGTATAACAATAACAATAATAATAATAATAATAATAATAATAATAATAATAATAATAATAATAATAATAATAATAATAATAATAATAATAATAATAATAATAATAATAAAGGGCGTCATAATGTTCACAATGCAGCTAAACAAGACTCAGCAATGAGAGTCTCAAAGTAAGCCGTATATATGTGTAGTGTAATTAATCCATGAGCAGCATCAGCTGTGTGAGTCTAATCAATGGAGACTTGGAGCAGGTGTGTGTGTTGCATGACTGGATCTTGCAGCCCATATAGCGGCAGATTTGTAGTTCTATGCAATTGGTGAGTTTAGCAGTGATCTGTAAGGATTAGATCGCTGGTGATTGTGACAGGAACATGTTTACTCACCTTTTTTGAAAACTAAAGTCAACTAATTGCTTTAGAGTCAATTGATTTATTCACTTTATATAAACTCAACTAATCTCTTTAAAATCAATGAGTTTATTCACTTTTAAAAAATAAAGTCCACTAATCTCTTTAAAATCAATGGCTTTGCTCATTATTTGAAGTGAAGTCAACTAATCGCTTTAAAGGGAATGTTTACTCACCTTTTTACTATTATAACACTGTATAATACTATTATAACACTGTATTGTTTTAAGTAAGTAATTGTCTTTAAGCAACAAGCATTTAATTTATTGTGCCCAAATGGCTTAAATTTGCTTCAAATTATTACAGTGACAGGCCTTAAAAGCACGTGCAAATAATAAACTTCCACTCTAAGGTTAAATATTGACATTATTGTTGTTAACTGTAATGTCTGGTCAACTATAATCCAGCGTATATTGCAGATTCCTGCGATGTGATTATTGCAGACTCACACATTGCGATATTGATGCTAAAACAATATACTGTATTGCGCAGCCCTAACAAGAAATTGTACTGTTTATAACTTTAATAATGATTAATTTTACTGAATTATTCATACAATGAAGACTATACTGTGTTATTTTACATTTGGTTATTCAATTATTGTACTCGGATACTGTTAGATTGTTCCAATATCATTCAGCCCTATTCTGAACTATTATCTTGATCATCAAATGCATTTTATTTCACAGCTTTACATAACAGCTGTATATTCATCAGAAATCTAACAGCTAAGCAACTATCACTTAACATTGCTTCTATTCACAGACACTTCAACCTCCACAAACTGAAGGCTTGAGAAATCAGAATAAAGTGAGAGCGAGAGAGACACGTGAGAAGTGATACATAATTCAGTGTTTCCACTATATTCATTCTGCTGTGGTGATCCGCCACACCAAAAATCCCCCCGATCCCCCCCTACTGCGGGTGCAGGTTCTCAGTGACACCACTGGCATCATTCACAGCTGGATGAGACGGAGTCAAAGGGGTCACAGCGGTGGCACCACTCGCGTCTGTCTGCATTTCAGAATGCTGTTTAAGATCCTGGCGCGCCACTGACAACTTCCCTTTAAATAACATGATATTTGTTGTTATGATGTGTAAACATCATCACCCTTTGCTGAACTATTTTGTATTGTGCGTACAAAAATACTTTTGCTGCTTTTTCAAACTACTTATTTAAAATGCAACCCAGGCTCATTCTGATTACGTACCCCTATATACATTTTATACACAAAATACCTTTTTGTTTTTGTGAATCCACCAGAGGCCGATATGTACGCTTTTTAATATCTCAAATTTCTCTCACGAGTGCCATTCACGCCTGCTGTTCTCACTTAAATCCATCAGAAGTCGATGTCGACTGACTGACTGACTGACTCAAGCAATAGTGTTTTTAAAAGCACCGATTGACCAGCGCCCACCCACTTTCCTTAACCCACCCGACAGTGTTTTCAAAAGCAATCCAAAAAAAAAAGACCTCACGGCAGCACAAAGACAAACCCGTACATAAACTCACACACATTTAAAACAGATTTGATTGCGTTTCGGTTGTTCATTTACGCTAAACTCCTATATAAGTTTAATGCTCAGACAAGACAGAGAGAGAAAAAAGGTTATCAGTTACTGATGAAAACAGGCATCCACATTGCCACGGCAATCAGCCTCATTTGCCATGGCAACGGAATGCTCAGTGTGATGGGAATTTACTTTGATCTGAAGATTAATAAAGGCTTTTTCAGCCAATGCATCTGAGTGTGTGTGTGTGTGTGTGTGTGTGTGTGTGTGCGCACGCTGAGTAAGTGTGATATATTACAGCACTAAAACGCAGTATAAAAGTCTCAGAAATGATGATGACGACACTCCCTGAGAGCTGGGTAAAGGTGATGGATGGATGGAAATATGGACGGCGTGAAGAGTCTCTGTAATGGTGTAATACATCATGACTGTGGTAAGGTAATAATATGAATATTTATGGGCTGTGGGTGAGGATAATGTGAATATTTATGAGTTTGGGTGATTATGGTCTCTAATGAAGTTAATGCTTATTTTGTTCTACAAGCTTTTTACAACTGGGAAAAGCATCAGAGAGAATTCACGCACAACCCCGGCTATGTGGAGCAGGACTCAGGTGACTGTGTGTGTGTGTGTGTGTGTGTGTGTTGAGTACACTAAGGGAATGTGCAAAGCATGCTTCATAAAGGCACAATAGACATAATAGAGGCAGAACAGCCAACAGAAATCAGAACTGACTGTGGATTGGATCAAAGATAAAGCTGGATGTGTGTGTGTGCTTGTGTGTGTGGAGGACTTTAGAGGTCAACATGAACTCGCAGAATAGCATTAGTCAAATCCTCATTTATCAGATCAGAGAAAATGACTGTACTAAATAACATTGATAACATTCATTATTACACTCTAGAAAATGCTGGGTTATTTTCCTTTGCCCAAATGCTAATCTTTTGGTTGTTTTTCCAGTGTTGGGTAGTTTCCCGGTGGTTGGATTAATCACACTGACCGGTGAAACAATACACCTTACACACTTCCGCCAGTGAAACAATCCTTCAGTCCAACTGTCGAAGTTACAGTTTACATTCTTCTCTGTTAAATTAAAGTCTGCATGCTTTTGATTTAATCTATAAAGTCTCTACAGTGCTTTACGAGACGTCAATGCACCATCACCAGATGTTTAACACCATGAAAACCGCTTTTGCAGGTTTATTGTGCAATTAAATCTGATGGTTTCATTTTAAGCCTGCTTATTTTTAGACAAGTTTGTTGCAACAGATTTAATTTAGATGAAAGCTTAATGTTGGTGCATCTTTTTAGTGTATTTTGGTTACACTTTATGTAATTGTACATTTCACACTATTAACAAACCATTAATTAAGACTTTTAGCTTATTAAACTACTAATTAGCTGCTTATTAATAGTTAGTAATGTATTAGTTGAGGTTGTGGGTAGGATTAGGAATGTAGAATAAGATCATACTTTATAAATGCTAATAAACAGTTCAGAACTTAACAATAGGCAGCTAATAAGACAGTAGTAAATACTGTGTATTGTTAATTAAACTGAAGTGTTACTATCACAATCACCAGCAATCCAGGCTTGCAGATCGCTGGTAAACATTCACCTTCACCTGGACTACAATTCTGTCAACTACATTTCCCATCATGCAGCTCATACACACCTGTTCCAGTTCGCCAATGACTATTTATACACCAGATGTGCACACACACATTGCGGAGTCTTGTTATTTGTAACACCGTGAAGCGTATTCTGGTCTAGCTGTGTTTTTGACCCTTTGCCTTGTTTTATTGTTTCGCCTCCTGTCCTGACAATTCGCCTGCCTTTGACCACATATTTTTGGATGACCTGTATGTACCTGATCGCTCCTGTGATCGACCTTTGCCTGCCTGACAATTCTGTTTAATAAATACTGCACGTGGATCCTCAACTCTGTTGTCCAGCGTCTTACCGTTACAGTTACCCATATTTCAATTTTCAACAAGGACTTATAGGGCCCTATCATATACGCCCGGCGCAATAAGGCGCAAGACATGTTTTGCGCGATTTGTTGCTATTTTCAGACCAGCACAACAGTAATTTTCATGTTTTGTGCCATGTTGTTTAAATAGTAAATCCATTTGCGCAACTTTGTGGGTGTGCCGGTCTAAAAAGGAGGCGTGTTGCTATTTTGAGAAACTGAAATAGACTACGCCGTTGACCAAGTAAAAGCTGGTCTAAAGTATAGCACAGAGCACTTTAGTTATTCCCCTATGCAGGTCTAAACGCTTACACATTGCTTAATACACACAGAATGTACAGCAAAACAAATATCTTCAAATAAGAAAACAATTAAAGGATTAAAAGATTACAAACGATATTATTTACTACATAGATTTAAAAACCACTGCCTCCATGCCTTCTCCATGTCCGTTTTATTTTTTACTTTATTCATGACAATTTGCATTTGTATAATGTCATCATTATTATTATCAGTATTATTTATTATATGCATATTATATTTGTTTTAATAAAACAAGCTTAGATTTGTCCACCTGTCAGGTTTTGGAGACGTCTGGGTATAAGAACAGGACGTGTGTTTGGCTATAACTCAGTTTTGAAACAAATCTTTGCACTTAACAAATTAAATTAAATATGTAGGCTAATGGATGTCTTCATTGGAGTGTGTACAAAACCATTTCTTTATCCACGAAAGTAAAAGAGTAAAGTAAAGAGTTAAATGTAAAGTAAAGAGAAAGTAAAGAGGCCGAATGGAGGAGGCTTGTTCTTTATCCTCGCGCTGCAGATGGTCTGTTTAACTGTTTTCTCGCTAGTGAAGTGTTCAGTTTTTCCACTTACAAAGTCGACATGTAAATAGCAAATGTGCCATGGCGTGATGCAACTGACTGAAATGTGAGATGAGACTTTGATTGGTTTAATGCACGTTATGCTCAAAACACACCCGTAACTCATTAGGAGAATAAGCACAACGCTGTTAGACCATGCGCCGCGGCGCAGAGCGTATTTTTCCATCCTTAAAATAGCAAAAGTGGATTCGGACTCACCCTTAATGCTTTTGCACCATGCACTTTAGACTTTGCACCTAGCCCATAATGTCATAAAACCTCTCTATTTCAAATAAATAACATTCATTTCAACTTTCTTTTCATCCAAACCTTAAAATAAAAGTATATCACTGTAAATAAAAAATATAAGGCAGTTTTTTAAAAACTGAAAATAATAATATGTTTCTTGAGAAGCAAATCATCATATTAGAAACATTTTGGTCACACTTCAGAATAAAGTTGCATTAGCTAATGTTTTTATTAACAAAAATAATACTTGTACAACATTTATTAATCATTAGTTCATCATTTAAAGCATTAAAACCAAAATGTTGCTAATGAAAATTGAGCACTTACAATCCTATAGGAGTAAATTGAACACAAATTAAGATTCTTTAAAGAATGCTAACCATTGACTTGTATTTCTTTTTACAATACATAAGTCAATAGCTAAACTCAACTGTGTGGTTTCCAATAATCTTTAGAGTATCTACTTGTATGTATAATGGGAGAATGGAAGAAACCACTCGAATAAATGGTGAAGAAATTTAGATTTTTGGCTGAACTATCACTTTAATTGTGAGTGTATAATAAAATCAATACAAAAGAGTCTGACTTTGCACAGGAGACTTGACTTACAGTAGACTTTTAAAGACCTCTCTTGACCTCAGCATCAGAGACTTGTAAACACGTCTGACCTGATGTCAGGAACTGAACAAGTTTCAAACAAGCTGATCCAGCCTCAACTTCTTCCTTGGAAACACTCCGAGGAAGGATTTTGTAAATGCACAACAACGGAACAACAAAAACTGACACCAGGGAGTTGAGTAAAAACCTTCTGGATCTGTCCATTTTAGAAAGTGTTTGCCATTTTTTGGTTCAAACATTCATTTTTAGATGTGTATTGCACTAGATGCCTTTTAAACCTCCTGCTTTGTTTTCCGTGCATTAGCAAGCCTGAATGGAATAACAAACAGCTGAACTTACACATGCAGAAATAATGAAGCAGTCCATCCAACGGGTCACTGAAACCATGCTGCGTGTGCCTGCTATCGTGGGCAGAAAAGCACTATTGGCCCTTTAAATATTTAATTTTAACTGAGCACGCTCAAAACACAAGAAGGCCAATGTGGGTTTTGTCACAAACACACTCATACAGGGATGCCTATAATATATCTGCCTCTCCAAGCATTTCACTCCAATCTGTGTGCACAGTATGCAGGCTGTTTGTGTGTGAGAACATGCATCTTCTCTTCTTCCCATAATTAATGCAGTTTGTACTGTACAAACAGCAGAAGTACTCCCACAGACATGGGAACGTGTGACAGACTTTCATTATGTAAGATCAAATAAGTCTTAAATTAACTCCACAGTGTGTGTGTGGTTCACCTACACAACTTTACATACCTTACACAGAGGTATACAGAACAATCATACACACATTCATATATTGGATTGAAGCACAGAGAGAGAAAAAAACAATAAAAAAACAGGATTGCAATTAAATTTCTCCACATAAATCTCCCACGCAACTGACTACAACACAGAGAACGGCTCCCTTCCAAAAGCAAAACCCACCGGACTCGAAGCTAAAAACAAAAAACGCTCCTTTTAAATTGATTTAGTTTGGATTAACTAGAATTTAAATTCATGTTTAAAGACTTTTAAGTGATTAACTTCATTCAACTTACACTAAATATAGATAATGCAAGTACATCTGTAACATGCATGGCATATTGGGTTTTTTTTTACTGACTAAACTGTGTTTGTGTGTGTGCTGGCGTACTGTCTTGTGCTTGATTATGAATGGTAGCTGATTTTACAACAATTCAGAACCACATGACCACTGAATGAGAAAAGACCCATTCAACAAAATCTGACTTCATTATAGCAAAACACTGCCCTCAGTAGCTAATCTGCGTCACTCGTATTTTAGTTTATTAAGAGGATTCTCTTTGTTTTGTATAAAAAAAATTTTATTCAATATTTAACATTTTTATTTCAGTTAGAATTACTTGAAAAAAAATTACACAAACATTAACTATCTAACTAATACAAAAATGGTATTTGTTTACAATGACTCTACAAATGCAAAATGCTTGTAGTTCAAGGACTGGTGTTGGAATAATTTCATCAATTCCATGCGTGTTCAATAAAAAAGGTCAGGAGAGGTTTTTCTTCAATGTCAAACATATTAGTAATTTATTGGATACAAATGAATAATTCGATTCACAGAATTCTGTTATCCCCAATGCAATGCAAGGGTTACATTCAGGGGTGCCCAACAGTTTTCATTTCCTGACTTATATAGGCAGCTGATATTAACAGGTGAAATTTTGTGAAATTCATAACTTGTCAATTATTCTCCAGTCTTCCATTGGCCGCGAATGAAGCGGAGTCTGACGCGCAAATGTAGCGGAGTCTGACGCGCAAATGTAGCGGAGTCTGACGCGCGAATAAAACGGAGTTTGACGCGCGAATGAAGCGAGTAAACTCAAATGTTCACGTGTCTATTTACGTGGGAATAGCGCGATTTAGCCGAGCGTTCCGCGTCTGGTGTGAACACAGCATAAGAATAGCAAAGTCTACTAAAGGAGGTTGAGCCTTATCATGTATGGCTCCTAAACTCTGAAATAGCCTTCCTTATAGTCTCCGTGGCTCAGACACACACTTTCTCAGTTCAAAACTAGATTAAAGACCTATCCATAATCCTGGACCAGGATGTATCCTGAGCAGATGCTGTGGCAGTCATGGAGGAGTGGAGAGCATAAGACTGATTCCTGAAAGACTCCAGTGACAGCTTGATCCCGTGGGCCAGCATGATCAAGTGCCAGTGACCTACTCACACCTGCAGCTTCTCCACGATGGACGTCCAGTGTTCTCCAGCCTCCACAGCCTAGACTGCAGCTCTACACGAGAAGTTTGGTCAGAGGAGAAATGGTCGTGCCCAACCACACTGAACTGAACTAAACTGAACTTCAACTCTGAAAACTGGACTGACACAGTTTCAATTTACCAGAACCTCTATGTTAAGCTGCTTTGACACAATCTACATTGTAAAAGTGCTATAGAAGTAATGATGAATTGAATTTAATTATAATTATGTAACTCAGTTTGTAAGAAGTAACTAGTAACTATAACTAATTACTCTATTAAAGGAACGTGTCCAAAACTGCTTACTAAGCATTAAAATGATCAAAACAAGCATGCAAGCAAATATAAAGACTAGTCTGTGAAACAAAGACTGGCATCCAACCAGTGAGATTCCTTTGATTCCCCTGGCTCATCCTCTGTGCTGGATCAGATCTCCAGTAATCAATGACAGTGACTCTCAGCGGCCAGTGAACGCTGCCATTAGAGCAGCAGATTCAGCCCACCATCATGACACCTGCTGTGCGGCCTCAATAAAGCTCTAGCAGAGGAGACGGACGCTCTGCTTTCATCTGATAGCGGACGCCTCCAGTCTACCTGTCCTCTTATAACATTTCATACTCCCTTTGATTGCTTGGTCCCCTGCAGAGTCTCCTCTCACATTGTATTATTGGAACAACATGTCTGAATCCCTTTTTTTAACTCGTGTGGTGGTCTTTTTTGGAAAATGGAAAGGGATCCTTCACTCAAAAATGAAAATGTACTCATTATTAACACACCCTGGAAGTAGTTCCAAGCCTTTGTGAGTATTTTTCTTCTGTTGAACACAAAAGAAGATATTTTGAAGAATCCTGGAAACCATCGACTTCCACAGCAGAAAATACAAAAACTATGGAAATCAATAGTTACAAGTGTCTTTAAAATATTTTTCTTTGTGTTCAGCAGAAGAAAGAAGCTCATGTTAAATAATAGTGAGTAAATAATTTCCTTTTTTGTGTGAACTATCCCTTTAAAGGGCTAATCATTTTTTAAAGCATTTCCCCAAGATAAATTAATTATGTTAGTAAATGGTACTAAAATATTTCACTTTTAGTTAGCTAAATTGCAGTATGTCACTTTATACTCATGTTTTGTTCCATTTTTAGTTTCACCAGCAAAACTTGGTTGGGGATACCAAGTGACGGATACTGTCATACATATTTAAAAAAAAAAAAAATAACATACATTGTTTTAATGTCCACAAATTTTGAAGGTTTTCTGCGACAAAATAACATTCAGCATTTCCCAAAGTTCTTTCACATTCCAAGTTTCAAGAAATGCATTTCTGCAAATGAAAGGGTTAGTTCACCCCAAAAATGCGTCAGCAAACATCTGTCAATAAATACTCACTCTCATATCATTCCAAACACCTTCGTTCATCTTAAGAACACAAATGTTAAAAATATGTTGTTTATTGTGAATCAGTAAAGTGTGATTTTCCACCAGCCATTATAAACTAGAAAGCAAAAGCTGGATATATACTTATGTACTATCTATTTTTAGTCTTATATCAGTGACTTTATTAAGTAAAAACAAAAAAAGGTATATAGTTATTTTTCTCAAAAAAACAACATCATACATTAGGGCTGCACGATATATCATTTTCAAGAGTTCACACTTAGCTGATGATTGATTAGAAAGGGTGTTTCGCATGCTGTCCTGGGAGAGAGCCCTGAGCTCATGAGATCCTCGAGCCTGGGGCTCCCTCCCTTTTGCGGGGTGAGAGGGGGGTTTGAGCTTAGGTAGGTCTCGAGAACTCCTTTGCTTATTATTAGTGAATGCAAATTATGAATAACTATGGGGAGAAATACTGCTGATTAATCGCTCGTCTATGGTGTCGATTTGGATTGGTCAATTTACTTATGTTACATGTTTTGGCCTGTGGGAGGAAACCGGAGAGCCCGGGACAACCCACGCAAACACAGGGAGAACATGTAAACTCCACACATAAATGTCAACTTGGCCAGGTAAAGACTTGATCCAGTGACATTCTTGCCATGAGGCAACGGTGCTAACCACTGGGCCTCCATGCCACCCTGTCAAGGAAAGGGGAGGAGTAGGGGTGGAAGGGGGGATTCTTCAAGACGAAGATGATTAGATACTCTGGTTAGCGATGTAGGAATCATCTGATTGGTGGATCATGCATTAGCTAACGTGGGACCAGCTGCAGTCAATCATAAGCACGTGCTCCTCTCGAAATTAGTTTCTGAATAAACTTTACCTAGCGTCGATAGCGCAATGTGTGTGTCCGCAATAGTCACATGGCAAAATATGCAATTTTGAGTCTGAATTATAGTTTACCAGGAGCTACAGGGTTATATTTAATTATTGTAATTATATAATTTATGCAAAAAAAAGGTTTTCTCATTTAGATTTTTTGTTTTTAGTCCAAATATCTACATTTCAAAGCGAAAACAAGATTATTTTACTTACCCCACTGGCAGCAAAATGTTACTTGTTTTAAGGAAAAACTCATAATTTCTTCAGTAGTTAAAAACAAAACAATATGTGTACTTGCTCTAAGAATTTGTAGATATTTGGTCTAGAAAAGAGACAAAGCAAAGCTTAAAAAAAGCATTTTTGCATACTGATTATTTAACTTCTGTACACCGAGACGTTTTTTGCTCGCATTTTCGGTCGACATTTAACGCCTCGTGACTAAATAAAGTGACAATGTGATCGTGCACACCAACACGCAAAACGGCAGGCGCAAAAGCCTCATTTTTAAAAAAAACGCCTCATGCTCGTTTTTGTTTTGACGCACTGCGTCAAAGAAACTGAAGTATGTGGTGAGGTGAATAAAAAGTGTCAGTATAGTGCGCACGTTCACAAGCAGCGTGCATAGTTTCCTCTGTTTGAAACAAATCACAGGCGAATCAGAGGTAATACGTCAGCAGTGCAACTCAGTTATTAATAGTATAATTCTCATGTTTGGCTGAAGAAACTCTTTAAGCTGGAATGGAAATACATTTGTAAACTGTTGCACATTGTAAGCGAAAACCCCCCTCAGTGACTCATTTTCCAGCAGACTCGCTTCTTTAGTATGACTTCATTAAATCAGAGTTCAGAAAACAGCCTTCAAACCAAAACAAACCCAGCTCAAACAGACCAGCAGCTCTACACCCAAAGGGAAAACATCTCTTCATCATACAGTAACTAAGCGGGAAGCTGGCGGATATATCCTCCGCACCAACCTGGCAGTTTTCACTCAGCCTGCACGAAGAACAGGGGAAATGTCAGGCCATCAAAGGCACACAGGGACTTAAGAGTGACGCCCTTGTAGTTCTTGTTCGTTCAGATCCACCGAGAGCCGTCCAGGGTTCAGAAGCTGTGCTATGACAACACCAAATCATCCAAGAGCTAAACACGCTCAGGATATTCCTCACAGATTTGATACAGAAAACAGGCCTTACTGCTCCCGGAGGAGCCGTTTCCATAAACAACGACTGCTCTCATGAGACGATTCCTGCCACGAGCAAAACTACACACAAGCATGTTGCACACATAACAAACATCAGTATATAAGATGGAGTTATATAGCGAAAAATTAAATTCAATCTTACTGTACCTTATTGTGTGTCAAATATTTGATCTGAAATGCAGTTAAAAGGATGCATTAATGTTTTTCCTCCCAAATCAGGGTTCATATACATTTTTACTACTAAAATTCCATGACTTTTCCAGAACTTTCAAGTAAAGGCTGATTTATACTTCTGTGTTGAGTGAACGGTGTGACCCACAGCACCTGCCTTGCGCATAGTCGTGCATTTATACTTCTGCATGCTGTTTGTGTTGCTCTGGAATAACACTTCCAAAACTCTAGCTGGCAGTAGGTTTTTATATTCCTCTGTGTCGAGTTTCTTCACTGGTGTTTTGTTTTTTCCGAATGCTACCTTAATGTACAACAAGCTAAACTCGCTCATTCAGAGGCGGGAACCGGAAAACATGCAACAATTTTAATCATAAGGTGAACACAAAACAAAAGTTACCATCTAGAGCTACTTCATGGGACTAGACACTTGTAAACACTCGCTCAGACGGGTTCACGTGGCTCTCGGTCCCACCCACACTAGTCGCAGCTCCCAAGCAGACTAATCACAGAGCTTGTACTATATGCGTCGTTACGATGATACATTTTTTGAGATGAATCCTAACCTATATTTAAGTTATTAAGTAATCTAATTTCCATGACTTTTCCAAAACTTTGTGGATTTTTCTGCCTTTCCAAAACTTTCATCAAAATTCCATGACTTTTCTAGATTTTCCATGAATTCCTAAGATTGACCACAGATCTATTATAGAGAAATATGTTCAAATGTTTAATGCAAGAAAAATCTTGGACAAATTCACATCTAACTCACAGATTTTTACCACTTTGTTTTGAACTACACCAGCAGTGAGAAACATTCTGAATCATTTCCCCTGCCATGCGGTAAAAGGACAATACACATGAATAAACTACTAAACTCACGGCGATACATAAAGCATTTTAAAGCATATTAAATGCCACAGCGGGACGTCAGTGAGCATTTCTGCAAAGAATTGCATCTAGTTCCTCCATTATTGCGTCTTTGTCTAAAAGCCCAATCTGACTGTTGAACATGAAAGTAAAATACATTTTCAACAAAAGCCTGTGAGCTGTCAAAAATCTACCAGTTAATGCAAAACTTTTACTGACAAATAAATGTGTATTTCTTAGCCCAGGTAATGTGTGGACACCTGTATGTAAGCGACACTGGAAATTTGGAGGAGTTGCGCTTTATGCAAAAATCACTTTAATAAAGGGGTTTAAACACAGTTGTGTGGCAATATTGTGTGAATATAACCAGTCTCTAACGGTAAAAATTAATTAATTTTATTTTTCATAGTCACACTTAATAAAACACTTTGATTGACATTCTCCCTTTGTATCTGTCATCAGAGGGGGAAAGCCCCGCTCATTAGTGACCATCTCTCCCTCATTAGCATAAACAGCCCTGAGTGTGAAGCAGCCGTCGGCTATTAGAGTTTTCACCATAGCTGCTAAAGACAATGTCAGCGACTAAAGGTCGGCTCACACTGTGCAATTTTTTTTTTATAATCCTGAACAATTATAGCATGTCAGACTGCACGAACATGGCTCCCATGTCACACTGTAAGATCTCAGCTGTCATAACGTCAGACTGAATGACAATGAAGACGGGGCAAACACGGAAGAAAACTTCCTCAGAGTTTGACGTCATCCATCTGTGACATTTTCACTATCCTGTGTTCTGAAATGATTCTCACAGCCATTGTAAAGAATCTGTAGCGCTAATTTTGCCCATAATAAAACCAGGATGAAAAAAAAAACTGTTTTGACACTTTCCCGCGGTCATTTGGCTTGTTGCATGGATTGCGTCATCAGATTCGGCGCTTCTATTGGTTCGTGAATTGATGCTCATCACAGCTGTTCTCACACTGCAGGCAAGTGTTTGAAAACTTCTGACACTACCAGAACTTCATCGGAGGAAATCTGATCACAACGGGCACAAAGCGACTGTCTGTAAATGTCAAATCCAATGATCAAAGATTACAGATTTTAGTCTAGGATTTAAGAAATCTTTTAGGATTTCCCAAATTTGTCTCAGATGACAAAATCGTGGCTGAAAGCTCACAGTGAGCAGGGCTTAAGGATGCTTTCACACTAGCACTTTTGTTCCACACCTGGGTTCATTTGATGTCAGAGTTTGGTATGTTTAGCTAGTTTGAACACTGTCTACTGAACTCTGGTATGCACCTGCAAACCGTACCCGTGTGTGCCTGTGTATCACCTAACTTGGCGACAAGCAGGGCTGACTCAGCGCAAACAAAGTGATAATGTCTCCTCCAAAATCGACTTCCGCAGACATTGTGTGATTTTCTGAAATGTTTTATATTTTTGCGGCAGATGTGGCACAAGTATGTATTTTGGTTTTGATTTAAAAAAAAAAAAAGATTCAGTAAAAGCAGAACTACATTTTGGTGCCTTCACTTTTGTGGGCATCACCTAGCAACAGCTGTACACACAACAGCAGCTTGATGATGCAAGCGTAGCAGGATTTAGAAAAAAAACGACAGTGTGAACACAAAACAGTCAAGAAGGTGGCAAGGGTGGACAATCGAACTTTGGTTCGGACCAGGCAATCGAACCAAGTGTGAAAGCTGGTTTGTCTATGAATCGGTCCACTGATGAATCGCGACTTTGAAATGCTCCAGTGTTCCTGTATCTGTAGTTACACTCAGTAAACAGTGGTGAGTTCGGTGAACTGATGACCTTCACAGCCAATCACAGTCATTTCTGTTAAGCACATGAACACAATGGCAAATCAGCGTTGTTTAAGAACATGCTCAATAGCGCACAAATGTTAACAGGAAATTCCAGTATCGTGCAACCTTAGAAAGCACCCTAAGAGGACTATAAATGTGAAGTTCTAAGATGCACAAATAGACGACCTTCTTCTGAATCACTTTTCTTTTGACATTTTCAGTTTTTCACAGAGATAACGTTCGCATTGTTTTTGATTCTGCCATTATGCTGACACATAGGCATTTGAATTTACAGCGACAGTCACCAAAACGGCACAATTTGGATCAAAGCCTAACAGGGTCCGTTTTAAAGAGTTATAAAGCATTATTTGTATAGTATTTTGAGCTGAAGCTTCACATGCACACACATCAATCTCTTATCTTATATCTTGTAAAAAGGGGTATAATACTTCACACAATCTCTGATCTCTGATTAGAATAAACAGACCCGAGTGAGAAACAGCCGTTCGTCGAGTTTTTACACCATGCCTGCCGGAGATAATGTGAGCGACTAAAATTGAATCTGCCACTATGCGGACACATAGGCATTTGTGGCTCCGCCCTGTTTTAAAAAAAAAGAGCACAATCTCATTTGAATTTAAAGAGACAGTCACCAAAATGACACAATTTGGATCAAAGCCTAAAAGGGTCAGTTTCAAAGGATTATAAAATAATATTTGTGTGGTATTTTGAGCTGAAACTTCACATACACACTCTAGGGACATCAGAGATTTATTTTACAAATTGTAAAAAGGGGCATAATTGGGCCCCTTTAAATCAGTAATGCACTTACCAACCACATACACAATTAAAACTCTATTTAAATGACTGTAATTCAATGTGTTGAGGAGTTAAAAAAAATTGTGAATCTATTACAAATGTACCAAAGCCAAATAATTACCTAATTTTATTTTAGTTATTTTTTCAAAGTCCACTTTTCAATTCCTCAAGAGGCTTGAGTAGGAGAATGAAAGTGCCCACTTTGTGAATTATTAAAGATACTGCAAAACATCACACACACAGACACACACAGGTGTGAATCTACGACCTTGGGGAGCAGCAGAGATAATGACCAATTCAGTCTTGCAGGGTTATAGACACTATAGAAAGAGCAAGAGAAAGAGGCCATAAAGTCTAAAAGAAAAGAAAAAGAATTAGAACTTGAGCAGTAAAAAAAGCCAAAGGCGTTATTAGAAAGTGTTGGACAGACTATAAGACGGGTCATACTAGCAGAGTAAGCACCAAACGTGGAAAAAAAGTGGATGAAGAGAGGTTGTGAATAGGATGTCAGTCGTGCCCAATTCTGACAGACAGCTGAAGCTCAACAGGTGTTCTAGATGCAGACAGGTCAAGTACGCAACAAAATCACTTTAATGAAGGAAGAAGTGAACACTGCATGTGAGGTGAGAGAGTTGATTGTAATGCAGTGTGAACGTGGACAGTTTGGTTGATTAGAATGAGACTGTTATAGAGCTAATATGCTGCGGTGCGGTGCCTGCTTGTTGCGCAGATGGTGTAAAACACATTTAAATTACATTTAATTGGTAGAATAATCAGATTAATTTGAGAAAGGGTTCACAATCCACTGAGTTATATTTCTTTCCTAATAATCCTGCAGCTACATCAGGAATATGCAAAACACTCTCTGATTAGTTTCTGCCGATAAGATAGCAGCGAACTTCAAAAGCATGAAAAGATAATTTAACACAAAATGGACTGATAAATGCGCCTTCTTGTTTCATCATAATCCTAAATCGCTTCGAAAGGGCAAAATCCGTCATTTTACAGTGAATTTCTATTGTATAAATGTTTAAATAGATGCAAAGAAGACTGCAATTTAGTATGCAAATACTAAGACATCAAAGTCGAAGAATCAAAGGCAGACAAACTTAAAAAAAAGAGTATTTATTTGAATCAAAGGATTTGATGTTAAGATTTAAATAAAAAATGCACATCAAATGGAGTTTATGTTATAAACGATAAAAGAATATTCAAACTTAAACAAATTAAGATTATTTTTACACTTTAATTAGAATGTTCTGACTGCAAATGTCAGTTTAAGTCAATAGATATAGAAAACAACAAGCTGGTATAGCTCGTATTATATTTAAAACATTGAAGTGCATAAGTTTAATAGTTTGTCTTAAAATAACTGCAAATTAAAAATATTATATGTTAAAAAGCAATACAATGCAAGAGAATATGTGGAAGAGAACAGCACATTATAATTCACCAGGTGTAGCAGCTCAGATTGCAAAGAGAAATCAAAAATCAATCAATCAATGCTGTAAAAATGACTTATGTTATATAACTTCTGCCCTTTTTAAACATTTTCTCAAGCTATAAAACAACAGCAATGTCCCATTTTTAACAGTGCCAAAACCACAAAGAGACCTATTAGCATCACAAACGCATATCTCTCCCTGTTGAAGTGTGGACGTCCTGCATGTGTGACCAAGTCTGCTTTGGGTAATAGAACACTCATTTCCATAAACCCCACATGCTGCACTTGAACTCTGAAATGTCAGTCTGTAATCAGTCTACATCCAGTTGACCTAATATTCCTTTGTGTCACCCCAAAACCATACCAGTCTCGCTGCTCATCCCATTGAAATACCAATGGGATTTATGAGAGAACAGAAATCTTCTTGAAACCCCCAGTACAGATAAACAAATTCTGCAGAGCATCTGTTCTCTGACCAGCCCTGCTGGACAATTAAAACACTGTAAAATCCAGCTTAAATCAATCATAATGCTTGTTTCTGGAATCTTGAAGAACTTACAATGCATAGTAATATTTATAGGCGTGTGATCCTACACTTGTCTCACGGTTTGGTTACGATTATCTTGCCATTGATTCGGTTCAATTCGGTATCTCTGTGCATTGGCGATGCTTTCCACACACAATTATATATTTTTCTTCACAATACAAGAATTGAATTTCTTAAATATATTTATATTTATACACTATATTATTTGTAAAACAATTTTGTCCTTTAATACAAGCAGTCAAATATATGTACTGTACCTTTAATTTGACCTACTCAAAAAAAACACTCTTTTTAAATGTTTCAAACAAAACTCAAATACAATCACAGAAGACAACATGAGCATTTATAGTAAATAAACTCATGTAAATATTATTCCTCTTGCTTTTTGAGCGCAGTTAGTGCATTTTAATTTCTCGCCCTTGCCTCGTTCGAATAGTATTCTATCGCGACATAGAGCATATACTGTAAAGGCTGATTTTCACCTGGCACAGCGTTGTGGACCTCCGCTGACTGCGTGCGCACCTAACAAAATGGATGAGGCTTTTATACTTGATGCGTTCGCCATTGTGATATTCTTTAAAACAACAGGGGCGGTCAAAAGAAACCCAGCGTAAAGTCAGATGGATAAAGAGAAGTAGGAAGTTTCCGGAACTACGTCATATCATTTATATCATTCAAGATTTTTAAACTAATTGTTTTTATTATTTTTCTAATTTATTTTAATGATTTTAAAGATTTTTATAACTATTTTTTAAATTAATTTTGATGCATCACTTGCTTTTGTTGATATCTCGGACAGTTCTACCTGTTAAAGTTAAATATCAATGACAACAAAACACAGGTTGCTCTACGAATATATATATTTTTAATATGGCAAGAATAAAAGCCCCAAAAAAAGGACACTTACTAAAAAAAAACTGACTTTTTTAAAATAGATTTAGCCCACTCCACAATTCACACATTACTGTCTGACTAGTTTGTGTCCTCATATGCTAAAAAGGCATTGATGTTCCAACATTCCTGACCATTATCACCAATAAAGCCCAGAAAAACAGGCCATCAGTATATTGTAAACTGATAGGTTCAAATAATCTTTTCCAGTTATCAAAGAAATAATTTGTTCGTTAATTATAGTTTTGTAACTATTGAATTGTTTTATATTTAAAATTATAATATATACATCAGTGTATGAATGGTGGAAAAACATATTCTGTAATTGTTTATTAAAACCACCTGGGTCTCCACTTTTGCCATGACCTCTCTTTTTGGTTTTAACAAACTTATCCCTCAAGTTTTTCTAAACTTTTTAACAAAAACTTTCCTCCTTTTCCATGGCTGTTGCAATTTCTAGCCAATAATTATTGTCCATCGGGTTATTCCTTTTCCATAAAGATGTCTGTACAGGCGTACCTGTTTCAGACAAAATCTCTTCAAAGTGATTCATATTTAACTCAAATGAAATGCGGCTCGAGTCTCAAAAGATTTTGTGCGCTCCGCCAGCCGAAATAATGTCACGCACACCCAAAGCGAACCTCCGCCAACTCCGCGATGACGTCACATTTGTTGCACGCACTTAAGCGAACTAGCAAACATTTCGAGTATAAACCAGGCTTCAGATAAAGGACATTAATCTGTAATAACCGGTGATGACCTATTAATGAACTGATACCGAATTGTCCACGTCTGCATCGCAGTGCACTGAAAAAACGATTAATTTTGACACCCCTAAATATTTACATATCCATCCTAAATAGTTCTTGTATTTTTAATAAATCTGTCCCAAATCATAATGTTGAAACAAGTATCACAAAGTTACCCGAATGTTCTCTGTTCGAGGTGGAAATTAAATGTGTTCACTCCAAGTATTACCCACAACCCTTTACATTTCAGTTATGAACAACAAACATGAACAAAAAAAGATAAAATGTGATTTTAAAAAGTACATGAAAAATAGAGGGTGAAGAGGTTTGACTTAATATTATCTAGTCTGTTGAAAAAAAGACTTCCAGTTGACATCCAGTTGTTTGCATAATATTGATCAAAGTGCTACTTCTGTATACCTCCAAAAGTTAACAGTCATGATATGTTTTGTGGGTGGAGCCTACATAGTGACAGTTCTGCAGAAGTCTAATATAAGTGCCTAAAATATTACAACATGGAGCATCCAGACACATGCTGCAATTATTTGAATGTTTTGCCAGCCGAAGACAGGTTGTCTTACACTAATAAGCTAACCTTAGCAGTGGGGTGAAGTTTCCTGACCCGTACTCACTGTCAGGTCTTAGGGTCAAGGATCCAGCTAAATGGCCAAAATAACAGTGGGCAGACAGTTTAATTGTGGATAAACAAGATGTGCGCATAAGAGAAAAGTTCAAAGCATAAACATTTCTTGACATTTTAGTACACTCCACATCATGATTTTGCAAAGTACGATGCGATCCTGGATTAACATTTATGTTGATCCTGGAACATCATTTTATTCAAAAAACATAATCCATACCTATTCCCTCCCCCTAAACCCAACCATAACTATAAAATATCCCTAAATCAGAGGAGAATAATAGTTAACAATTATGTAGAAGTGCATAAACCTAACCATAAGCCTAAACTTAACAAACTGTAAATGCATTTAATTCTGATTAATTCTAAATTCTTAATTCTGATTGGCCGATTGTAATGTTGTTCCAGGATCAACATAGATGTTAATTCAGGAACATGTCCTACTTAGTGAAATCAGGTTGGCACTGCAGTTATGCCATGACACTACTAGGGATGCACCAACATGAAAATACTAGGCTGAGACCAAAACCAAAAATTCTGGATGCACGAAAACCAAAATCTAAAAAATGAAAATGCTTTGTAATTATGAGTATATTAGTGGTTGTTTTTTTTCTTTTGGATGAAAACCAAACATGCCATTTCTGACTGATAATTTCAACTCGGGCTCATTTGGAAAATATGCCCTGATGTACTTTTTTTAAGAACTGAGAAATAGGTGTTCACGGGAATATATAGCTCCATTTTATGTGTAAAGCGAACGCTACGAGGTGAAGTAGACCAGGGTTTGAGTCTGACAAAGGATGGTTTCAGAAACCAGGAAAAACAAAACCCAAAAAAAGCAGTGTGAGATCGCGAAGCACACAGCCATAATGGCTTTTCTCTTCTAGTTTTATTTTGAAAAAACTATTGGCTGGGTTTAAGAAAAGGAATGTGTGGGTCAGTCGATATCAAGCAGATATATTACGCACAAAAAGGACGTTAATATTCACATAAATGTCAACAGCTGCCTATTAGGGCTGGGCGACATGGGCAAAAAATCATATCTCTGTATTTTTAGGAGGAATGACGGTATACGATATATATCCAGTATTTTCCCATAAATGATTACTTGAGAGTCAAAGCCTTTATTAAAAATTTATTAAACAGTTTTTGAGCAAAATATAATTCAAACACAGGGGTTTCCCTCCCTGTCATTATCATCATTATAATTATCATTCTTATATTGTTATTTGTTGAAAGAGTAGCGAGATATTAAAATAGAAAAAGAAATGTTTGGTAGACAAATGCATGTTTTTTTTATTTAACTTTTTTTTTTAAGTTTTAATAATCGTTTAAACCACCAACCGTTTGTACACTAGGCACACACACAAATGAAATCACGTTTTCCAGTTAAGGGGCTAAAATAAATAAATCAATTAAACAGAATAAATAAATAAAATGATTAGAATATAATCGGAATTGAAGTCAATATGCAATAACAGACCAGAATGCGGAGCTAAATGTGTTATAACGTATATGTAAAGAAGAGACCGTCGTGTAATAAATACTGAACTCATAATCAGTGAATATGAGGTGGTTTCACTTTCAAAATGCGATATAAATTCATCCCATTTTGGCGTTTTTAATTCTTTTGAACACATTCAGGTGCTGCGTCAATTTGACAAGGCTTCTATGTTCGTTCTTACTGTCAATTGCGGAGGAAATGATCGATAAACAGCTGTGACAGCTGCAGGTGCTGTGTGATGCACGTGCACACGAGGGGGAGTCAGATTTGTCCGGGGAGACAGAATTCGAAACAACACCGGCACTGCATGTTCCTACATGTCACGTGTAGTGATGGGTCGTCCTGAACGAGTCAATCATTTTTAACAAATCTTTTGTTTGACTCATGGAGCATGCGCATTTGTGCAAGTAGAGCTCATGTGCTACCTTGGAGTGGTTTGTTTCGTGCAGAATGCACACGTGTGGCATCAAACCATATCGATTTGAAAGATGTTGGATAATCCTGCATCGCATTGGGAAATCGATATATCACCAGAACTCGATATACCACCCAGCCCTACTGGCTGTAATGTATTTATGAGAAATGGCACGTATGAGAAAACCTCATCCTAGTGGATTTGTGAAAACAAAAACTGCAAGAAAATGTATTCCCGGGGACATATCTGTCAGTTCTCAAAAATGTAGCCCTGGGCACATATATCCAAGAGCTTTTCATGGACAAAAATTCTGTTCATCCCTACTGAATTCCACATTTTTTGTGTATTACTGACCAATGTAAACCAGCATTAAGCCATTCAATGCACTGATCCATTCAGACAAGGTTAGGACAATCTGATGAAGTTCATAGTAATTATGTGATATAAGTGACAGCGCTCTCATGAGTCTCCATATCTACAGGAAAATTCAGATGGTAGGTTCAGAATTAGCTGAAAACAGCATGAAAGCATGGATGATCCTGCTTTGTATACAGTTCAAGCTGTTACTGCTAGTGTAATGCTGTGAGGGTTATTTTCTTGAAACAATTCATTCCAACTGAGCATCATTTAATTGTTGTTGTTGACCATGTCCATCCCTTTATGGCCACAGTGTACCCATTTTGCGATGGTTACTTCTAGCCGGATAATGCAATATCATAAAGCTCAAATCATTTCAAACCAGGTTCTTGAAGACCATAATGAATTCACTATGCTTAAATGGCCTCCACACTCACCAAATCTCAATTTAATACAGTACCTTTGGGATGTGCTGGAACAAGCATGAATGCACAGCTGACAAATCTATAGTAACGGTGTATTGCTGCCATGCAACTAGGAAAAAATTCTCTGAGGACTCTTTCCAGCACCTTGTTGAATCTATGCCAGGAAAAAGTAAGGCAACTCTGCATGCATAATGGGGTCCAACGCAGTACTAGCAAAGTGTAACTATTGTAATAAAGTGCCTGGTGAGTTGATGTACTTCTACAATGCAGAAAAAGCTTTTCTTACTTGGAGTTTTGTCTTGTTTCTAGTCCAAATATAAAAATACTTAAATCAAAAAGCATTTTTCAGACAAGCAAAAAATATTGTCTTGTTTTCAGAAATATCAACTCAAAATAATTTGAGTTCTTCCTTTAAACAAATCATATCAAAAACAAGATTATTTTGCTCATACAACATTGGCAGATTATTGGGATTGTTTTAAGTAAAAACACGTAATTTTGATTTATTATTTCTGAAAACAAGACAACAATTTATACATTATAAATTTTTAGATATTTGGACTAGAAACAAGACAATAACTCCAAGTAAGAAAATCATTTTTTGTAGTGTAGCAACCTCCACAATATAAACAAACCTCTAGGTAAAATATTATACATTTTAATAATATTTAATGTAACTGTAAAGCTAATACATTAGGCCTATGAACAGCATGGGCCCTATCATAAACCAGGCGCAATAAATCGCAAGACGTGTTTGGCGTGATTTGTTGCTATTTTCAGACCATGCCAACCCTAATTTTCATGTTTTGCGCCACTTTGTTTAAATAGCAAATCTATTTGTGCCACTTTGTGGACTCATGGGTGTGCTGGTCTAGAAAGGAGGTGTGTTAAGGCACATTGTTGGCGCGTTGCTATTTTGAGGAACTAAAATAGACTGCGTCATTGACCAACTAAAAGCTGGATTAAAGTCCAGGACAGAGCGCGTTAGTTGTGTGCCTATGCAGGTCCAAACACTTACACATTGCTTAATACACACAGGATGTACAGCAATACACAAATATCTTTACATATGAAAAATATTAAAGGATTAAAATGATACAAAAATTATTATTTTCTACATAAATATAAAAACCACTGCCTCCATGCCTTCTTCATGCCTCCATGCCTTTTGTTTTGTGTTTATTCATGACAATTTGCATTGTTATAATGTTATTATTATTATTTATATGCATATTTATATTTGTTTTAATAAAAACAACTTTAGATTTGTCAACCTGTCAGGTTTTGGAGAAGTATGCATCATTATATGGGGCATAAAAACAAAACAGGTGTTTGGATATAACTCAGTTTTCACACTTCGTTATTATTGTTTATTTATTCCTTTGCTGGAAATTAGAACTGAATTTAGAAATAGTTTTGAAACAAATCTTTGCACTTAACATTAAATTATTTATTTAGGCTAATGGATGTCTTCAGTGGAGTGTGTACAACACTGTTTCCTTATCCATGAAAGTAAAGGAGTAAAGAGTAAAAGTAAAGTAAAAAGAAAGTAAAGAGGCTGAATGGAGGAGGCTTGTTCTTTATCCTCTTGCTGCAGATGGTCTGTTTAAATGTTTTCTCGCTAGTGAAGCGTTCAGTTTTTCCACTTACAAAGTCCGCCATGTAAATAGCAAATGTGCCATGGCGCGATGCAACTGATTCTTAAAGAAAATGGGAGATGAGACTCTGATTGGTTTAATGCACATTGTGCTCAAAACACACCAATAAATTATTAAGAGAATAAGTACAGCCCTTTTTAGACCATGCGCTAGGGCGCAGAGCATATTTTTCCGTCCTTAAAATATCAAAAGTGGATTCTGACATGTCCTTAATGATTTAACGCTAAAATGAAAACTGCTAAATTTCGCTATAATCCATATTAATAATAACCCCTGTACAGCAGTCCCACAACATTCTGTCACTCAATGACTCTCGAATACCCTGTCAGAAAAGTCTAGTGGCTGTGTCACGGTTGCAGGTTTGTGCGTCTTCCGGAGTGTCTGTTTTGTCACGTGAGTTTGTTTTGTTTTGGTCGTCCATGTGTATTTGTTATGTCACATGTCTTGACGCGACTCAGCTGTCCTGATTAGCCTGCCAGCTGAGACCTATTATCTAGGCTATATATGGGATATGTTTCTATGTTTCTTTGTCAGTTCATTGTGTCTGCTTAGGTTCCCTGTCTGTGCTCAGGACTGTGAGGAGTGGCGGTTTGGACCCTGTTTCGTCCTTCTGTTTTTCTGCCCTCTCTACCAGTTTTCCTTGTTTTGTTATTTTTTTGATCACCTTGTCTCGGTTTAATTTGACTACGTCAAATAAACTACACACTTGCAATTTTGGATCCTTTTCTAGTACCTTGACACCGTAACAAAATGAACTGACCTTATTATGGATCCAGCAAGTATGTCACAGCAGATCTCCGAATTCGTCACACTCAGCAACGCCAGGATGGATCGGCGGGATGAGGCTTTGTCTACCGCCGCTCTGGCCATTCAGACTCTGGTCGACCAGGTTTCCCTGCTCACTACCCAAGTTCAGCGGCTGGCTACGGGAGCAGTTCGGGATGAGTCCGCACCAGTTCCAGAGGTGTCGCCAGAACCGGTCGCTGTTAGCAGCTTGGT
This sequence comes from Danio kyathit, assembly GCA_903798195.1. NCBI lineage: Eukaryota > Metazoa > Chordata > Actinopteri > Cypriniformes > Danionidae > Danio > Danio kyathit. Next base: position 4,774,476 of record LR812532.1, read on the forward strand.
CGAGCCTCGCCTTCCTCCACCGACTTGTTATGACGGAGATCCTCTCCGGTGTCGGTCTTTCCTGTCTCAATGCTCTCTGTATATAACACTGCAACCGTCCTTATTCTCCACAGAACAGTCTAAGGTTGCTTTTTTCATCACACTCCTTTCCGGGAGGGCGGCTCTGTGGGGAACTACTGCCTGGGAACGAAAGCTTCCTTGCTGTTCCACATTTGAGCTATTCTCTAAAGAGCTCAAGAAAGTGTGCTTCCGGGAGAGAAGCCGCTCGTATCCTTGCTGAGCTCCGTCAGGGGAGTCGGAGCGTAGCGGATTACTCGATCGAGTTCCGGACTTTGGCTGCTGAATGCGGCTGGAACACGGAGGCCCAGTGGGATATGTTCCTGCACGGGTTGTCGGACCGCCTGCAGTACGAAATATACACATTGGATCTTCCCAAGTCTCTGGATGAGCTAGTGGAGCTGGCTATTCGTGTGGACACCAGACTGTGTCACAGAGCTGACAGCGCGCTGCAGGAGAGAATTGCGGAAGCGAGTGTTGTTGACCCGGAACCTTTGCAGGTGGGCGGATCTCGCTGGTCCGTGCAGGAGAAGCACCGAAGGAGAGATGAGGGGCTCTGCCTTTGCTATAGCGGCGTGGGACATCGCGGGGAGTGTTGTCCAGACAAAAGTTTGCTGATGGGTGAAATCAGTTTGGAGAGGTCTGCTACGGCGGCTACCTTACTGCCCGTTACGCTGTCATGGGGAGGCGGAACTAAAGACATCCACGCTCTCATTGATTCCGGGGCAGAAGGGAACTTCCTGGACTCTAGTTTTGCTTTCAGTTTTAAACTTCCGGTTATCGCTCTTTCACAACCCATTGCAGTACGCGCCCTCAGCGGACTTTCTCTTCCCACTATTACTCACTCCACTAGACCCATAAGACTTATTACGTCGGGAAATCATGTTGAAAACATTTCATTTTTTTTAACAGATTGTACTAACACACCGGTGGTTTTAGGTCACCCCTGGTTGGTTCTCCACAAACCTCATATTAATTGGGGTCTCAACACAATATTTTCGTGGAGTGAGAACTGTCATGAGTCTTGTCTTTCGTCTGCTCGTTCTGCTGTGTCTTGTTCTGTGTTTCAGGAGGAGCGTATGGACCTGTCAAACGTGCCCAGTGAGTACCTCGACCTGAAGAGAGTGTTCAGTAAGTCTCGGGCTGCTTCTCTTCCTCCTCATCGTCCCTATGACTGTGCTATAGACTTACTGCCAGGTACGTCTCCGCCTAAAGGCAAGTTATACTCTCTTTCCATTCCTGAGAGGGAGGCCATGGAGAAATATATTTCTGATTCTCTAGCGGCCAAGATCATCCGCCCTTCTTCTTCACCGGCGGGGGCGGGGTTTTTTTTCGTGAAAAAGAAGGATGGCTCTCTTCGACCCTGCATAGATTATCGAGGGTTGAATAACATCACGGTGAAGAATACGTATCCTTTGCCGCTGATGTCTTCAGCGTTCGAGCGTCTGCAGGGGGCCTCTTATTTCACGAAATTAGACCTCCGCAACGCTTATCATTTGGTTCGCATCAAGGAGGGCCATGAATGGAAAACGGCGTTTAATACCCCCAGGGGGCATTTTGAATATTGTGTTCTTCCCTTTGGGCTTTCCAACGCCCCCGCAGTTTTCCAAGCACTCGTTAATGATGTGTTGCGAGATATGATAGATCAGTTTATTTATGTCTACCTGGATGACATTCTGATTTTTTCCCGTTCTCTCCAGGAACATGTGCAACATGTCAGACGAGTGCTTCAGAGGCTGCTAGAGAATGGGCTTTTTGTCAAGGCGGAGAAATGCGTGTTCCATGCACAGTCTGTTCCTTTCCTAGGACACATTGTGTCGGTCGAGGGGGTGCGCATGGATCCAGAGAAGATCCAGGCTGTGGTAAATTGGCCAAATCCAGAGTCTCGTAAGGCCCTGCAGAGATTTCTGGGCTTCGCCAATTTTTACCGGCGTTTTATTCGCAATTTCAGCCAGCTCGCCGCCCCTCTGACGTCCTTGACCTCCTCCGGGACTCCGTTCAGGTGGTCGAGTGCTGCACAAGCAGCATTCACAAAATTAAAGGGTCGCTTTGTTTCAGCCCCCATTCTGGTGACCCCTGATCCTTCCCGGCAGTTTGTGGTGGAGGTTGACGCGTCAGAGGTGGGGGTGGGTGCTATCCTGTCCCAGCGCGCAGCTTCGGACGACAGAATTCATCCTTGCGCGTTTTTTTCACACCGATTATCTCCCGCAGAACGTAATTACGATATTGGTAATAGGGAGTTGTTGGCGGTCAAACTCGCTTTGGAGGAGTGGCGTCATTGGTTGGAGGGTTCGGGGGTTCCCTTTAACGTTTGGACCGATCATAAGAACCTTGAATACATCAAGTCCGCCAAACGACTTAGCTCCAGGCAGGCTCGGTGGGCATTATTTTTCGGACGGTTCGACTTTACCATCTCTTATCGACTGGGTTCCAAAAACATCAAACCCGATGCGTTATCTCGCCTTTTTGATTTTTCCGAACGCAATACGTCCCTCGAACCCATCGTTCCCCAGAAAATTTGCATTTCTGCGGTGACATGGGAAATCGAGAGCAGGGTTCGCACAGCCTTGGAAGGGGTAACGCCCCCGCCCGGATGCCCACCCAGTCGTTTGTTTGTGCCGGAGGAGATTCGGTCTGACGTCATCCGATGGGGACACTCTTCCAAAGTGGCTTGTCATCCAGGGGTGAGTCGTACCTCATTTTTGGTTAAACAACGATTTTGGTGGCCAGCTATGGCACGGGACATACGTGGGTTTGTTTTGGCCTGTTCTGTTTGTGCTGTTTCTAAGACTTCCAATCGTCCTCCCGCTGGGCTCCTCCAGCCTCTGTCAGTACCTTCGAGACCCTGGTCGCACATTTCGCTAGATTTTGTCACAGGTCTCCCGCCATCTGGTGGCAATACAGCTGTTTTGACCGTTGTGGACCGGTTTTTGAAGGCTACTCATTTTATCCCTCTGCCCAAATTACCTTCAGCCAGAGAGACAGCGGTTGCTGTCGTAAATCACGTCTTTCGCATTCATGGCCTCCCGACAGACGTGATTTCTGACAGGGGGCCTCAGTTTGTCTCTAAATTTTGGAGAGAATTCTGTCATTTATTGGGGGCGACTGTAAGCCTTTCTTCTGGTTTTCATCCTCAGAGTAACGGACAAACAGAGAGGGCCAACCAAGATCTCGAACGTGTGTTACGTTGTTTGGTTTCCCAGAATCCCGCCTCTTGGAGTCAGCAGCTCCCATGGGTGGAGTACACACACAATTCATTACCAGTGTCTGCCACGGGCCTTTCTCCGTTTCAGTGTAGTTTAGGTTACCAGCCACCAGTTTTTCCCAGTCTGGAATCTGAAAGCGCGGTTCCCTCTGCTCACGCCTTTGTCCAGAGGTGTCGACGCACTTGGAACAGGGCCAGACAGACCCTCCTCCAAGTGGGTGCGCGCACCAAGGCGAAAGCCGATCGCCACCGGTCTAAGCCTCCCGTTTACGTCGTCGGTCAAAAAGTGTGGCTTTCAACCAAGAATATTCCTTTGCGCTCCGTATGTAATAAACTTGCACCTAAATTTATTGGCCCATTCACTGTCATCAAGATCATTAGTCCGGTGGCAGTCCGCCTCAAACTTCCTCCAACGTACAGGAGAATACATCCCGTGTTTCATGTTTCCAAATTAAAGCCCGTTTTTCATACGGCCATTAATCCGCCCATGCCGGTTCCCCCCCCCGCCGCGTCTCGTAGATGGGGAGACTTCCTATTCGGTTAAACGCATCCTGGACTCGAGACGGAGGGGGCGAGGATTCCAGTATTTGGTGGACTGGGAAGGTTACGGTCCAGAGGAGAGAAGTTGGGTTCCGGCTAGAGATATATTGGATCACTCTCTTATCGATGATTACAATCGCCAGGTTAGCTCTTCAGGGAGCACCAGGAGGTGCTCCTAGGAGGAGGGGTACTGTCACGGTTGCAGGTTTGTGCGTCTTCCGGAGTGTCTGTTTTGTCACGTGAGTTTGTTTTGTTTTGGTCGTCCATGTGTATTTGTTATGTCACATGTCTTGACGCGACTCAGCTGTCCTGATTAGCCTGCCAGCTGAGACCTATTATCTAGGCTATATATGGGATATGTTTCTATGTTTCTTTGTCAGTTCATTGTGTCTGCTTAGGTTCCCTGTCTGTGCTCAGGACTGTGAGGAGTGGCGGTTTGGACCCTGTTTCGTCCTTCTGTTTTTCTGCCCTCTCTACCAGTTTTCCTTGTTTTGTTATTTTTTTGATCACCTTGTCTCGGTTTAATTTGACTACGTCAAATAAACTACACACTTGCAATTTTGGATCCTTTTCTAGTACCTTGACACCGTAACAGGCTGGGAATGAGCTTTTTACAGTGTCTGCTATAATGTTAATGTTGTTTTTGTGTGTTTAAATAGATAAAAATGGCCACTGTGTAAATGCACAGTACAGTTACGATCTTATTGCCACATTATATCGTTATAATAACATAATATCATTGCCTTCAGTGATTTCCTGAAGATAAATACCAAGAAACAACGCAACTAGAATCACTACTGCAGTCGCAATTGTCAATCTCATATGAAGCAAGAGATCGCGATGACATATGATGACGTGTGCAGGTGCTGTAGTGCTGTCCCATATCTTAGGGGTAAATTTTGAAGCCCTTTCCCTTCACACTCTGTTTCAAGGGCCACGGGCAAAAGGAAGGAGTAGGGGTACAAAAATAGAATTGGGATTAGGCCTAAATATAATGACAGTAAATGTGGACATTAAATGAACTAAACTGACTGACAGGCAAGTTTATGGTGATAAGATACAAGTAAATGTGCTGTCAGTTAAAGATGCAATTATAACACAGTAGTACCTTTCAACAATCGCCTACTTTTTGACGTTCTTCAAAGAAAAAAGCATATTTTTAGTGCATATTATAAATAGAGGAATTCAGACATAGCACTTGTCCATGCCCCATGCTGCATGACTGATATCTAAAATAGTTTTCATCACACTTGTATTTTTCTTTTGGTGGTAGGAAATCTAATTATTATTCTGCTAAATTCTGTTAATGTGGAGTCTGGCGGTGCCTGTACTCACATCTTATAATAATCTCATCAGAGGACCTGTCAGTTATTCAGCACGAAACCCCTCCCACCGAGAATCAACACTACAATCAGTGTGAATGATCATTTTTGGCGTCTGCCTGTGTATGTGAGATTGCAGTCCGACAGTGAAGGTCAAAGGAAAGATCTGTCTGGGAGTGACTGAGACTCACCATTATCCAATCAGACTGAATATGGTGCACCACAAAGGCTGCTGCACAATTCACATATTTCTACACTGAACAAAAATAGTACACATTGTCTTGTTTTTTTTTTTCCCTAAGGGATCAGATTCGCTGGATGAAAATAATCCAACAGATTTACATTGACAGAGAAACCACTTGTGTTTTGAACATACACTGTAAAAAATGTCTGCTTTTTGTCTGTCTAACTAAGTGAAGAGCGGCACAGAGGCTCAGTGGTTAGAATTGTTGCTGGTTCGAGTCCCAGCTGGGTCAGTTGGCGTTTCTGTGTGGAGTTTGCATGTTCTCCCCGTGTTGGCGTGGGTTTCCTCCGGGTGCTCCGGTCCAAACAAATGCAATATAGGTGAATTGGATGAACTAAATTGGCTGTCGTTTATGAGTGTGTGTGTGAATGAGTGTGTATAGGTGTTTCCCAGTACTGGGTTGCGGCTGGAAGGGCATCCACTGCATAAAAAACATATGCTGGAATAGCTGGCGGTTCATTCCACTGTGGCAAGCCCTGATAAATCAGAGACTAAGCCAAAGTAAATTGAATGATTGAATGAATAACTAAGTGAAGATGTGTAGATCTTCAAAACATTGATGTATGACAACAACAAAACAGTACAAAATACGGTAATTTACTGTAAATTTACAACGGACTTTTTTTGTTTTACCGTAAATTTAACGGATTAGTTTTTACAGTTTATAAAATTTTAATTTAATACACAAACTGAGATTTAGGCATATGTTATTCCAAACAACCTTGTGCCACACTGTTAAGAATTGTAGAATCTACACTAACTTGATGGCCGCAGTTCGCCAGTAACTTACAGTAAATCAATTACAGCAAAAATACTGTATTTGAATGTACAGCACCATTTATCTTGCTGTATATTAGGATTGCACGGTTTACGGGTACTATAGTAGTATCGCGATAGTATGGCTCCAAAATACTGCTGGTGCCACTGTAGTTTGTAAACGGTAGTATCATCATTAAAGGTTTATTTACAATAGATAATGTTGCATGTGGAAAAGTCACTAAAAAGCTCACACGCATGTGCAACGATAGACCAATTTATTTGAATAGTCTGTGGAGCCCTTTAAGGTTGCAAAACTGTGTAGAATTCGCGCCTTTTATGGTAGCCTATTGCACGACTTCTAGCGCTTCAGTTCGATTGCACATCTGAATCAAATCATTTCTGTTCCTGTCAATATGATTTAGTGGCTAAAACAACCACAACAATCTCTTAAAAAGAGCGACTCACAAAGTGAAATAGCAAAAATAGCAACAGGAAACATTGAAACAATTTTTGACAACCTCATATAGCCTAATTGTGTTGAGAAAATGCTCTTTTGTAACAAATTTCATTCTGTATAATTTGTATATTTATTTTCATGCGTTTTTTGTTGGTCAGTTATCTACAAAATAAACGAAAAGAATGAATAAATTTTAGATGAAATGACGTGTAAATAATATTTTTTTCAATAATAAGGGAATTATGAATAACATTCAAGTAGACCTATTATAACATAAAGTATAGTATTTGACAATTTTCTTTATAATTTAAGTTATGAATTACAGTATCACAATACTACTTGGTATCGTGATATTTCAGCTGGTGTAGTATCGTAAGATGAATTAATGGCATCGCAACAACCCTACTCTATATGTATTTACAGTATTGTATATCTCAGTGTTTCCTCTAGGATTTTTTCCAGCAGTGGCGGCAGGACTTTTTTTTTACACAGATCTGCCAACTATTTCAAAGACCAATATTACACGCATTATTGCAAGGCGAGATAGCATTCATGTAATACGAGCATGCGAATCTCTTTGCTTGCGCGCCGATTTCCTCTTCGTGCACAGAACTTCTTGCACACACTCAAATTTACACGTTCAAGTGCAGATCTTCTCGTGCGCTCTCCAGTAAGCGCTGCTGAAGCGCGATTTAGTGTGTTTTTGTGCGTTTTCCGACATTAACGCGTCCTGAAGTAAAGTGAAACTCCAGCAAGATAAAGTCATTGTATGCAGAGCCATTGACATTTATCAATAAAATATACTTATGGAAACTGTGTTCATCTTAAACTGAAAGCTATGCGGTGTTTGCTGGACTCACGCACCTGTCAGTCAGTCTGTCAGAGAGCCAGCATGTCACCTTAAAGGGTTGAACAAATAGCGCACAGCACCACGGTTGCAGAAAAGTTTGCGCTGTTTACCTCTAATATGTTTTGGTGCGATTATAATCCGCTATACAAAACACGACTAAATGTTTAATGAGAAGTTGTAATGTAGCCGTGGCGGGATGAATTTTGGCGTGGCGGCCCGCCACGGATGAATGAATGTAGCGGAAACCTTGTATCTCTACTGTAAAATATACAGTAAATTTCACAATGCAACTTTAAAATACAGTAACATACTGCATAATTTACAAAAACTGTTAGCGGTGCATGTTTTCAGCTAGGGCTGCATGAAATTGGAAAAAAATTATATTGCGATATTTGTTTTTCTGCAATATATTTTGCGATAAATACGATGTCATCAGATGACATAAAATTCTTTTTTGAGGGGGGAAGAATTAATAATTTTAGGTTGATTAGGATTGTTCTACATATCACATACTAATCAAATTACAAGCATAGATAAATACAAAACAGCAAAGATGCAAATAAAGTAAACAGTGCTTTTCTGATTTTCCTAGAAGTCATATAGTATTCAGACACAGAACTTGAATAATTAAATGCAAATTATCATTGTATAGTCTTCATCGTATATGCTGTATAATAATTAAATATAAATAATCTTTGTAAACTAAAGCTACAAACGTTAGAATTTCTTGTGCTTTTAAGCTCTCTTGAAATGCTTAATAATAATAATAATCACAGGTCTAAAAACATGCAAATGATAAACTTTCACAACATTATGAATAAACTTTGCAATGACAAACTATTGTACCTGCTCAATTATAATAATGACTGGACATTGCACATGCTCTAATGTGACTATTGCGGATGTGTCATTGCAATAACGATGCTGAACCGATATATTGTGCAGCCCTGTTTTCAACCTTACAAGGGCTGCACAATATATCTCAAAAGTATTGTTTTTGGGATAATAGTATATGCAATATATGCTTCACAGACTTGTGGGCATGGGTTGTTCATCTAAATTTGACCAATCAGATGGGGCCTTACTCTCTTTATCCCCACTAGGGCTGCACAATACAGGAAAAAGATGAACAGCCAATCAGAGTCAGAATATCTGAGGCTTTCACTCATTCATAGTGTTTTAAAGACTAATTGTTTGCACCTTGATGCTGCTTTTTAGTCTGAATTAGAATTAAATAGATCTGAAAAATATATTTGACTTAATTTATTTTAATATTATGAATGATTTTAAAAACATTCCCAAAAAAAATGGATTTTCCTAAGGAAATATAAGAAATAAGGTTATCGCAACACTCAACAACAGTATCACATATTGCATATTTTCATATTTTACAAGAATTCCTCGAAATGAACAAAAGAAAGTAATGATGAGAGAGAGAAAAGATGGTCAACAACACTAGATAAAAGTCTCTGAAATATCATGATGCTTCACTCACACTCGTCTGAAGTGTCTGAGGGATTCGGCATACAGAGCAGGAGGATGGACTTTCATTAAATCGCAATCTATATTTATGAGGGCATACAAATTATCACAAATGAATGAATAATTTTGCGATTTGAAAGTGATCGTACGCACACACATAATTCTCTTGCAAGCACATCCATAAATTCACCAGTGCATATATCTGTGTGTGCATCTCAATTGGTTATCATAATGCTGACATCTGTTCGGTATAACACATGATACTAACAAATGAGCTGGAAATCTGTTTCCAGAAGCACAAAGACACACCAGACGTTTCCGAAAGATCTTCGGCGGTTTCTGCCACTGCTGCAGAAAATAATGCAGATTTCAGGCAACGCAGTTTGACTGCATAGCGTTCCTGAACAGCAAATCAGCATATTAGAAATATTTGGGAAGGATCATGTGACTGGAGTAATGATGCTTAAAAAAAACAGCTTTGAATTCATTGGAATAAATAGCATTTTCAAGTATATTCAAATAGAAAACAGTCATCTTAAATAGTAAAAATGTCAAAATTTTACTTATTTTAAGTCAAGTTGAGCTTTATTGTCCTTCCGCTACATGTGTGGACATAAAGTGCGATGAAATGTTGAAGTGCGTTGAAATGTATTTTATAAATATAGGCGACGCAGTGGTGCAGTGGGCAGCATGTTTGCCTCACAGCAAGAAGGTCGCGGGTTCGAGCCTCGGCTGGGTCAGTTGGCATTTCTGTGTGGAGTTTGCATGTTCTCCCCGTGTTAGCGTGGGTTTCCTCCTGGTGCTCCGGTCATACCTGCAAACACTCCCGTTTTTCCCGGGAGTGTCCCGTATTTCAGACCCATCTCCCGTTATGTAAAATATATATGTAGCGCTTCCCACAGGTTTGAAATATACGGTGGTATGCATATGTGCGGTATACAATATATGCAGTGGTAACCTGATTGAACACACTATTTACCCATATCACATAAAAGGTTTACGATATGCGACAAACAATACATAATTAAATTTTATTTATTATGATATTGTTATACACAGTTTCTTTTCAATGGGTTAAAGTAAAAAAAAAAGGCATCCACAATTTCTCTTATTTTTATGTTATTTTATCTTATTATATGTTATATATATATATATATATATATATATATATATATATTATTGTCATTTCAGATATGTATATAAAATAGCCTATGTAATATATTAACATTATCAAAAATAATAAAAATCAGCAAATGAACAATAAATGACAGAAAAAGAAATAAAAACAGACAAAAGGTCTAAAAATTATCATAATTACAAGATTAAAAAGTGTAGATTATTTAAATAAGGCAAATTAACCATTACTAATGGTGTACATATATTTTGCAGCCAGTTTAGACCAGTCATTTCGTCCTCTGAGTATATAGTGAAGTTATTCTGAGTTGTTTAGATAAAAAAAATAAACTATTTAATGTTTCTCTTGCTCTCGTGACTGTGCGCGCGCAGTCAGCTGCAAAGCCAAGCGAACGTAGGCTTAAGTAAAAATGTTATGCAAAAATGCATACAAGCTTTAGAAAGCGAAAGCAAAAGTTGAATCCCGGACATTTTACGAGATTTAGAACCCGGGCTAGCGCACCTCTGTGCGTCTACAGAGCACGTGTGGAAGTGTTGATCTCGCAGACACACAACGAAACGGGTATACGAGACAAGATTTTCCACTACTAATCGATCGCAGAAATATAAATATAACATAATATAAACATAATATAAATATAAATATAAACACAACATTGGACATTAGAGCAGTTTTTAGATAATATAGGCTCATTATGAAAACATAGCCCTATATACATTTCTGGAGATCGCATTTCTGCTACGGAGCTAACGAACGCTACGGATCGGTATGACGCAGTTCCTTTTCACGCTTACCAGCTGACCGCTTACCTCCGTATGGACGGCTTTTCCACTGTTACCAGTTTGTCCAATGGCTCACCATGTATTTTAGCGGACTTGAGATGCAGAGCGGAGTTGATCGTGCCAACAGTGTTCGAGTCGAACATCAGGGAGCTTTTCTTTTTCTGGATTTCTTTTGAAAACACTCTCGGTTGGGTTTATGGAAGGGGTGGGTGGGGGATCGGTCGGTCAGTCAGTCAGTCGACAGTGGCCTCTGGTGGATTTACGTGAGAACAGCAGGCGTGAATGGCACTTGCGAGAGAAATCTGAGATCTCAAAAAGCGTACACATCGGCTTCTAGTGGATTTGCAAAAACTACAACTGCAAAAAAATTTAGCTCCTGGGACATATTTGGCACTCTCCAGAAATGTATGTAGGAGTACGTTTTCAGAATGAGCCTTGGTTGTTTTTAAACCTCTTTCCTGTAAATAAAATCAAATACTAAATTACTTAATTTGTGAAAAAAGCTTCTTTAAAAAATAAAAATAAAAAATAAAAACTTTTATCTGACAGTGTTTTGCAATTATACATGCTAATTATATTAATGCTTGTTCATGTGTAGACAACTGCTAAGGTGTGTAGCATCAGGAATGAAGTGATTAAATTGTGCCTTTAATTGTAAATCACTGACAGTGCAGACTGTGATAAAGCAAATAAATTTCTTTCTTTCTTGTTTCTAAATTTAGAAAAAAAATATTTAAAATAAATAAAATCAGTATAATAATCAGCAATCAGACTGGCTTATTTGTGATCCAAAATTCCCCTCCTCCTTTCATTAGATTGTCCACTGCAGTCATTATGAAACTGAAGAGTGCTGTTAGACCACAGACCAGCCTAATCATTTAGCTTTTAAAACACTATAACAGGTTAGATTTTCTTATAAAATAACATCACTTAATAACTGTCATTTTCTTCAATCAACGTATTATTGAAGGACCTGACATTTCTAAAAAAAAATGTAGCCAGACATGTCTATGATCAGGACTGCACCACTTCCTCCACATTTTGAGAAAGAGAAAAAAAACTGCAGAGCTTCAAGTATAATAAAAGTATAAAAGTAATAAAAGTAGTATTAAAACAAGAGTAGATTACTAGGCAGATTAATCATCTTTTTTTTAGCTTCTGCTAAATTACTACATGTAAATGTTCCAAAAATATATTAGAACCCGCATGGACTCAAGATTCTCACAGAAATCAGTCAAGTTTGGTGAAGGAAAAATCATGGTTTGGGGTTATATTCAGTAAGGGCGCGTGCGAGAGATCTGCAGAGTGGATGGCAACATCAACAGCTTGAGGTATCAAGACATTTATGCTGCTCATTACATAACAATATTGAGCATGTCTGGGGTAAGAGGAAGGAGGAGGCATTGAAGATGAATCCAAAAAATCTTGATCCAAAAACAAGCGTAATCTAGAGGCTTTTGCCTTTCATATAAACCACTTCTGATACCAAATGATCAACTAGAAGTTATTAGTTGTTGTTCCTAAAATTTGGACAGGCAACAAGACTTTTGTCAGGTCTATGTGTGTGTGTGTACTGTGCATAATTATTTTATATAAAAAAAAAAAAAAAAAAAAAAAAAAATTTTATATATATATATATATATATATATATATATATATATATATATATATATATATATATATATATATATATATATATACATATATATATATATATACACACACACACACACACACACACACACACACACACACACACACACACACACACACACACACACACGTATATATTTTTTAAAAATGCTTGTTTAAATGTATTAATTAAATATTTATATCTAATACAATGTGTGTGAATATTTTGGTTTTGTATTTTATATTTTTTTATTTATATATACAAAATATATATGCACAGTGAGAACACACACATTAAGTAAATACATTAAGTAAATACAAACCTTTTATTTTGGATGCGATTAATCTGTGATTACGCAATGCATTCAGTTGTGATATATTTACTGTCTTTGTTTTCTTATTTTCTTCCTCATTTCAATTTAATGGTTTCTAAAATGACTAAAGTGCATGGCTTTGTACCCGCCAGTGTCTCTACAGTCAAATTGAATTCAGTCTGTAAGATCACAACAAGCTTAAGTGTAATATTTTTAGCTGTCATAGCTGAACTGCTGAATAGCTTTGTAGGAGACACTGAACGTGTGACTAAACTAAAGTGTCCTTGATCATCTGTTAAACTGATATACTGTACAAGAAGAGAGAGCGACAGATTCCTTCCTTCTGCTTTATGAGCTCTCACTGTCCACACATGAGCGTTGTGAATGTGTGCAATTACAACCTGAGAACAAGTTGTTCAACTGCTATTTGTAGGTTTGTGTTATGTAAAGAACAAGAAAGAGAAACCAGACTTCTTTAATACCATTAACTTAGATGAAAACGTTTATATATTATTATAAACATAGAATAATTATAAGGATGTAAGGGTGTAATAGTACACTAGAGTCATGGTTCAGTACGTATCTCAGTTTTGAGGTCACGGTTCGATACGGGTTCATTATAACAGGAATAAGCAACAAATCCTGAGTGCTTGCTTTTTCTGTTTATTTTGAACAGGCAGAAGTGTTTTGTTACAATCAGCAACAGAACTGAAAAGCTTCTAAAATTAAATTAAAAGCACAAAATAAAGAATAATGAAAACTAAAACTTTATAATTAGGAAACTAAACTTTCAGGTTTAGCTCAGCCCTCTCCTAAAACAACAGAGAAACAATATTTGTGTATTTATTTTAAGATCCAGAAAGTGGGGGTAGAATTTGGGGGACTTGAGCAATTCCATGCAAGGAGACCAACAGTGTTTTTATTTATTTATTTTGCTTTCTTTTTCTTATAATCACTCAATTTATTTCTGTACATTTAAAAAAAAAATTATAAATAAACTTTTTTTTAATCAAAGGATCTCAAGTCACTATATATATCCTCATTTCCTTTCTACAGCTATTTTCATCTGGAAGAAACCCCCCTCCTCCCCTTCTTCCACCTTTATCCAGAATGGGCGCCACGGTGGCCCAGTGGCTAGCACTGTTGCTTCAGAGCAAGAATACCAATGGCGTCAGGTCCTTGCTGGGCCATCTGGTATTTTGTGTGGAGTTTGCATATTTTCCCCGTGTCCGCGTCGGTTTCGCCCGGGTTCCCCGGTTTCCTCCCACCGTCCAAACATGCTCTATATTATAGATAAAATAAGCCTAAATCTTTTTTCTAATGTCTTACTCTCAAGAAGTTCACCTTGGCCTCAGCAGCGGGGGAGTTTGAGATCGACCTGAGCTCAATTTCCCCTCGCCATGTGAAAGGGGGGAGCCCTGGGCCCGAGGATCCCTTGAGCTCAGGGCTCTCTCCCAGGACAGCATGCCAAACAAGCTATGTGATAAATCATGAGCTAAGTGTGAACTCTTGAAGTGGCTAATTTGTATGAATTTGTACAATCTCATTCATACAATTTAGTACAATTTGCTCATCACCCAATGATGGTTGGGTTTAGGGGTGGGGTTTGTTGCGACACCTCCTTTTAAAAATCATACATTTTTGTACGACTGAACTGAATTCGTACGAATTAGCTACTAAAAACGTAGAATAGCTATGTTTCCTTGTGAAATCAGGCTGGTTGCACAGCTATGGTCTTTTTTGTCCAACTCCAGTGATTAGCACATCTGAACTGACTGTATTCATCGTCGGTGTACATGAACCAAACCATCTTGAACACATGTAACTTTACCGTTACACGCCTAAGCAATTACTTGAAAGAAACGTTTCTGTTTAATTAAACCAAACTGTCTTTCATTCTCATTTGTATCTGCACATTACACCATGTTTCTTTATAGCATTCAGATGTAAACAAGTCCTAAATCTACATGTAAGTCAAAGTCTCTGCTGGCTGCCACATTTCTGCTATCACACTTTTACAGTGATTCAAGAGTTCGCACTTAGATATTGTTTGACAAATTGTTAGCTGGTTTGGCATGCTGTCCCGGGAGAGAACCCTGAGCTCGGAGATAGTTGAGCCCAGGGCTCCCGCCTGGTCGATAGAGCGTATCAGGGGAGTACGAGATCAGGTGGTTCTCGAGAGCTCCCCTTGATAAAGGAAGAAAAGAGGAGGCGAAGGGGTGGATGGGGGGTTTCTTCGAAATGAAGATAAGGGAGTGATATTCCCTAGGCTTCTTATAGTGAGCTTGGATGGATCTGATTGGCTAGCTAATGATTGTGGATGAGGTAACAGCCGCGGTCAATAATATCACGTGTTCCTCTCGAAATTTGTTTATGAAACTTCACTTCAAGAGTTCGCACTTAGATATTGTTTGACAAATTGTTAGCTGGTTTGGCATGCTGTCCCGGGAGAGAACCCTGAGCTCGGAGATAGTTGAGCCCAGGGCTCCCGCCTGGTCGATAGAGCGTATCAGGGGAGTACGAGATCAGGTGGTTCTCGAGAGCTCCCCAAAATGCATGAGACTCGGGACAGCAGCCGTGTATTCGAAGAAACTCCCCAAAATGCTAAATGCTATATCCGGCTGCTGGATATAATGGTTTTGAGAAGGAAGGGTAAAGAAGGCTCCTGCGGGAGCAAAGGGTGGTACGGCTCCTGCGGGAGCCTGAGCAGGGTTGGCGTGGGCGCTAAAATCTCCTGCGGGAGGAGAGGCTCGGGGAGACCCCTGCGGGGGTCAGAGCCGAGGGCGGGAATCCTGCCAGAGTCAGATAAATGGGGGGGGGAGTGAGGACTCCTGCTGGATAGGGGGGTGAAGGGGGCATGGGTGGGGGGGGTATGGACTCCGGGGGAGTCGATTGCTCGAGGAACTCTCCTGGAGGAGATAGAGCTGGGAGATGGCAGCACTATATATAAATATATATGTATATGATGAATATAAATATATATATATATAATGGGGTAATCTAGGGCCTAGGGAGGGGCATTTATTGACTCCTGCGGGAGTCGAAGCTCGTGGGCACTCCTGCGGGAGATGGAGCTGTATGTGCCGTCTCCTGCTGGAGTCGGGGAAGAGGAGTGGCGGGTGAAGACCCCAGCTGAAGGGTGAGTGGCGGTTGGGCGATGACCCCTGCGGGGGTCAGGTGCTCGGGATTGCTCCTGCGGGAGCTGAGCTTGAGGGTGGCAGCGCTATATATAAATATGTATTTATATGAGTATATAGATACGTATATATATAATGGGGTAAACTAGGGCCTGGGGGGGGCGATGCGGACTCCTGCGGGAGTCGAAGCTCCTGGGCACTCCTGCGGGAGATAGAGCTGTATGAGCCGTCTCCAACTGGAATTGGGAAAGAGGAAGGGCGGGTGGAAACCCCAGCTGGAGGGTGAGTGGCTGTTGGGCGGTGACCCCTGCGGGGGTCAGGTGCTCGGGAATGCTCCTGCGGGAGCTGAGCTTGGGAATGACGGCACTATATATAAATATGTATTTATATGCGTGGGTGCATATAGATATATATATATATAAAACTAAAAAGAGAGCAAAATAAATATAAAATAAAATAAATATGAGTATATAAGCTAGGGCCGGGGAGGGGCGGTGACGGACTCGTGCTCGAGTCGCAGCTCGGGTAGGTAGAGCTAAGGTGGCCAGCTCCAGTAGGAGTCGGGGAAGGTGAGGGGGCGGTGGAGATTCCTGCTGGAGGGTGACGGGCGAAATTGGTGCTCAGGGGGTGTTCCTGCGGGAACCAGAGCGTGAAGGTGGCGGCACTATATATAAATCCATATTTATATACGTGGGTGCATATAGATATGAATTTATATAAATGAAACAAAACAGAGGAAATAAATAAGATTTATTATATATCATTATTAATAATGATATATAATATAAAAGCTATGGCCGGGGGAGGGGCAGTAGTGGCTTCGGCGGCGGGAGTTGGAGCCGTGGGAGGGGTCCAACAGGAGTCGGGTGGTAAAGGAGGGGAGTAGTGAAGACTCCTGTGGCAGCGGCCGGGGGGGGCGGGGGGGCGGGGTGACGGGGGGGGCATGGGTGGGCCGAACTCCAGCGGGAGTTAGGTGAGTGAATAGGGGAGAAGGCTGAGTAAACTCAGCGCTAGAAGGAAGAAAGAGGGTTAGATGGCTGGGTCGTGCCCTCGCCCTTGGGAAGCTGATGAGGCTGGATCGTGCCCTTGTCCTTGAGAGTTTGGGGCTGGATACGTACTCACACACATACACATACTTACGTACATACATATACACATACATCTATACATACACGTATATATGCATACGCATATACATATAAAAACAGGGTCGTGCTCGAGCCCTTAGTCTAGAGTATGGCATTAACTGGTTAGATGGAGAAGGGAGGTTAGATGAGAGTCAAAGGGAAGGAGTAAAGTGCTAGGAGAAAACAATGCTAGCAGGGGGAACAGAAAGATGAGGTGATAGGTGAGGCTCTTGCGCGAGCCGAAGCTCTTGTTGACTCCTGCGGGAGTAGAAGCTCAGGTTAGACCCCTGCGGGGGTCCCGGCTGTTGGGTGGGATGGTAAGCATAGCAGAGCTTGGAAACAGAAAGGAAGATACGTACATACGTACATACGTACATACATACATACATACATACATACATGCATACATGCATACATACATACATACATACATACATACATACATGCATACATGCATACATACATACATACATGGACGCGCACACACACGCATGCATGCATATAAACACACATACGTATACGTACCTACGCACGCGTACATGCATACACGCATACGCACACATGCTCGCACTCGCATACATACGTGCGTACATACATACGTGCGTACATACATACACGCATATTTGTATACGCATACACATGTGAAGACAGAGTCGTGCTCGAGCCCTTAGTCTGGAGTATGGCATTAGCTGGTTAGATGGAGGAGGGAGGTTAGATGAGAGTCAAAGGGAAGGAGTAAAGTGCTAGGAGAAAACAGCGGAAGCACTCAACGCTGGCGGGGGAAATAGAAAGATGAGGTTATAGGTGAGGCTCAGGGGATAGGTGAGGCTCTTGCGAGAGCCGAAGCTCGTATTGGCTCCTGCGGGAGCCATGAGTTTATGATGTTAAGGTGGAGGTGTCATTTCTGGAAACAGAGGGACAGGCGTTGGGTTGGGGTCTGCTTCTGGAGCCAATGACGAGATTTTCTGGAAAGAAAAACATGTCAGTTATTTGGTTTGCAACATGGCATGTATTCAGCAGACAAGATAAATTGCTTTTTAGTTGATGTCAATAAGAGGCGCCTTAAAAACGGCGTTTAATGGTGGTGAATAGGAATGCCTTTTTAATGCATTGTACTTTGGCTTCCTTAATCTGAATTTTATTAAATAGAATCCTTTGTTAAAGAGTTTGTGAGTTGCACAACTTATGGGACTAATACGTGACATCTTGAAGGGTGGGGCAGAGAGCGGTCCAATCATAAAGAGGTTGTCGATCTCTTTTTATAAGATGATCGTCAGTTGCAGATTTTTTAGTAGCTTTAGAATGCATGTAGAGTGTGATAGGTTGGATGAGGGTCAGCTTCTGGTGCCGGCTGTCAAGAACTCTGGATTGAGAAACTATTACAACAAGATACATGTATGGCGGACACAATGAATTGTTTTTAGCTGATATTCATGCGAGGAGTCTTAATGAGGGCATGGGCAACTGTGGAAGCGCCTTTGTTAATGCATGGTATGATAGCTTTGTAGATGCAATGCGAAGATGATTGAGTTGGGCATTCGACCCCCCGCAGGAGGGCAGATGGGTGGAGAGCTGAAGATATGGGGCGTGGCTTTTCTAGTGCTCCTGGAAGTGCCTCTTGAAGACAGAGTAGGTGAAGTGGTAGTGGAGTGGAGTTTGAATGTTTAAAATGCAAATGTATCTAAACAGAGTCAATGGATGAAACGTTGCTCCGTTCGTCAGGAATATCCTCCCATTCATAGCAGTCAAGCGGAAAGTTTGTTTCTTTGCCATCTTACGTCCAACCGACTTGCTATTATGAATTCACATATGACACTAGTATATGAACATATGAGTCACTGGCATATTACAATTGGATAGCCTTTGAGTGTTGCTGTGGTTGCGGTTCTGATTCTAAATGAATGACTAGTGAATGATTCTGGTGGGAGGCCTGAATGGTGGAGGACTGCTTTGAGGTGCTTTTGGGACCTAAACGTGTTACTGGGTGGTTTGTGTCATCTATAAAAAGGGGGGGAGAGGGTAGTTAAGCTTGTTACTGTAATTTTGGAGCATCCGAGAACTCCCAAGGCAAGAATAAACGTTGCATCTAAAGTATGTTCTGTATGGAAAGATAGGTATCTATCCTGGATGTGGAAATGCATATGGAAGTATGTTGTGTATAATAGGCGACCATGTAGTTCGGGGGGCTGGCTGGTATAGAATCAGATGTGGAACCAGACGTTAACTTGGATAGCTTTGATAACGGTGGATGGACGTGTTTGTGAATGGAGATTGTGATGATTAAACTAGTTGGAAGCGGGAAATTCAGGGAATGAAGTGTTGTACGGGGAATTAAAATGTTTGGAAGTTTTCTGTGCAGTGAGGAATTGTGATGTTCTAGGTGTATTTCC
Source organism: Danio kyathit (assembly GCA_903798195.1). Taxonomy (NCBI): domain Eukaryota; kingdom Metazoa; phylum Chordata; class Actinopteri; order Cypriniformes; family Danionidae; genus Danio; species Danio kyathit. The sequence goes on from LR812532.1 coordinate 4,793,909, forward strand.
TAAAATATAAATATATATGGATGATTCGAAATGTGTATGCGGAGATTATGGGGATATCATCTCCTAGGGAGGAATGGGGCTCTACTTCTGGATCCGGTTTCTGGAAATAAAAGCAAGAGAGAGTGTCAGCAATTAGTTATGAAACCAGGAACATGTACAATAGTTATAATGAATTGTTATTTGGCTGAAGTCCAAATATAGTGGTGGAGAGCATTATTAGAGCAGGAAAATGATAATGCCCTTATTAATGCGGTAAACAACGGCTTAGTTGTAGCAGTGAGAATCTTGGAGGCGGGCCATTCATTTCTCCGCTATATGGACCATCAGTAGCGAGCCGGAAGCCGTAGTAATGTACCCCGAAGCCTGCGGCGGGGGTGGCGTCTGTGTAAAGGTGGATATCAACTAGGGATGGAATTAAATTGTTGTAAAATGAGCAGCTGTTCCAGTGCTTAAGGAAGTGTCAGCCAATCAGATTGCTGTATGCAAATGCGCCAGCTCAGACAATGGCCTATTACTGACTAGTTTCATTGGCTGACGTTGCTATGATGGTCGCCCTCTGACACGCCCTCTGTCAAGCGTTTACGCTCGAGCCCCGTGTGAATGGGGCGTAAGCTGGTAGCACATCAGAAGCGCCGCTCGGCGACGCGCAGAGTAAAGCCATACATTGGAATTCTAAACATGGATTTTCAGGATGCACGCGCCTGCGCCGCGATTCGGCGGCGCTCGGCCGCGGCTCAGGACGCTGTTCGTATTCTGCCGTGCCACGGATCGCTATTTGGAGTCTCCGTTTTAAGTCACCTGTGAAGGTGCGTGTCTGGTGTTCAATACTATCGATAGTCATGTGCGTCCCGTGTCGCGGCGCGTCCGTAGCGCGACACCCCTCAGGCCTGGTTCGTTACAGCCAAGATCGGATAGAGAAACATTGTCATCTTTTCCCGATGCTGAGCGGAGTTTCTGTGACTGTTATTGGTTGAAGATGAGAGACGTGTGAAGACGCTGGAAGAGGTAAGTGGCGTTTAAAGTAAATTGGGGTGTTGAGTTCTGGCTGGAGTGGAGCGGATAGGCCTTTAGCCTCTTGCTAGAGCCTCGGTCTTGAGCCGATTTCCAGGCTGAGCTGGGTGTTGTTGGACGGGGCTGGTGATTCAGGGAGAGCAGAGTTTTCTTTTCTGTCCGGGTCTGTGTTGTTGCTGTCGATGTGTTTGCCGCCGCTGTTGTAGTTTATTGTTGTTGGTGGAGATGGTGGTAGTATGATGCTGTAGTAGATGGGAGGTTGGTTTGTCCGTGAGTAGCTTTCGGAGGAGCTGGAGCAGACCTGTCGTTAGCTTCTTCGAAATGAAGATAAGGGAGTGATATTCCCTAGGCTTCTTATAGTGAGCTTGGATGGATCTGATTGGCTAGCTAATGATTGTGGATGAGGTAACAGCCGCGGTCAATAATATCACGTGTTCCTCTCGAAATTTGTTTATGAAACTTCACTTCTGGTCAACACTAGCACATGTGAAAGTGCATTATCTTAGCTAAGTGGATTTCTGCCATCTTTGCACCCGATATTTCCTCCGACAAATGAAAAAGCGCTGCCATATTTGCACGCAGCAGGAGATAAATTGTCTCTAGTGCACATATTCAAAGTAGCACAGTGAAGTACTAAAGGAGCATAATATACTCCCCTCTGGATGAGGTGCTTGACTGATCATCTATCACCACTTCTTATTTTCCTCCACCTTCATCCTCCATTTCTCTCCATCTCACTACTCTAATTCCCTCTTTCTTGCTCTCGTTTTCTAGGGATGGTTTGATGGCGTCCGGCTGACAACTCGTTTCACGCATCACTAATTACTGATGACATGCAGTCCTAGCGTACAGTAGGAAAAGCGTCTGAGTCAGAGACTAGAATCAGCAGTTTGGTGTGTGCTAGAGAGAAAGCAGAGGGGTGATAACTCAACGGCAGACAGGCGAGAAATCTGTTCCCGTCTCTCTGGAGAAGAGCTGAGCGCTGGACTCTGGATGAGCAGGGACTCCGCTGTCTCACCTCCTCATTAAACGCTCCTCATCATTAATTCAACTCCCACCGAGAGACTGAGACCTCCACGATGAGGAGGAAAGCCTCTGTTCGGCCTGATGAAAGTCACAGGTTGGATTTCTGATGTTGTAATGTTACCAACAACTGTTTTTTACTGACAAAAATACAAAACCGTGTTCCTCTGAGTTAAGACACAGTGGTATTTTAGCATGTAATCCTATTTAAATTATTAACAAAAAAGCACCAAATTATGTTACTGGCTGTAGATGTTTTTAATACAACCCAAAAGTAGCATAATTAGGATGAAATAACTGTCTCTGCATAGTTTTATGCACACACAAAAAATGCACAGCTTTAAGACATTTTCAAGCAATGCAAGATTTTTTAGAAAATGTTTATTTTTTGTGATACAATTTATGATTGTTATTTAAACTGTGAATCTCAAATAACCTGATACTAACCTAAATATGATAATAAAATAAAATAACAATAAATGATAAAATAAAATATTGTATAAAGAAAATAAGAAAGACATAATTACACCGTAGTTGTATTGTGACTTTCCAATGTAAAATAGAAAAGTATTTAAGACAAAGCATATTCTAATATTTAATATAATTATTTTTGTTATTATAATAATTATTATTATATATAAATATAAAAAACATATTAACCATTATATAAAATACAAAATATTATTTAAAGTAAAAAATAATAACAATGAAGCAATATTGTAACTTTCACTTTAAAATAAAACTTATTTAAGACAAAGAACATTATAATAATAATTATGCTTTGCAAAATAACTTTAAAATTACTAGACTAATATTTTAGGTTTCTTATTTGATGAACAGCAAACAGATATATAAATCCCCCTTATTATTATTATTATTATTATTATTATTATTATTATTATTATTATTATTATTATTATTATTGGAAATAACTAAAATGTGAAATATAACTAATGTAATGTTTCAAAATCTTATATATATACATTATTATTATTATTATTATTATTATTATTATTATTATTATTATTATTATTATTATTATTATTATTATTATTGTTATCATCCATCACAGTCAACAATAATAATTATCATTATTATTATTATTATTATTATTATTATTATTATTATTATTATTATGTATTTTAATATTATTATTATTATTATTATTATTATTTATTTGAATATTATTATTTGTTTTTTTATTATTATTATTATTATTATTATTATTATTATTATTATTATTATTATTATCCATCAGTCAACATTAATAATAATAATAATAATAAAACAAATAACAATATTCAAATAAATAATAATAATAAGTATTATTATTATTACTATTATAATTATCATAATCATCATCATCATCATCATCATCATCATTATTATTATTAATAATATTGATGAATTATTATTAATATTTTTATTATTGTTATTTATTTTAATATTAATATTATTTGTCCTATTATTACTATTATTTATTTTAAGTATTATTTGTTTTATTATTATTTATTTTAATAATAATATTAGTTTTATTATTATTATTTTACAGTTAAATTGTGAAATATTGGTAATATTTACCAACATTATGTTAATAAAATTTTTATTTAAGTTTAATATCAAGTTTTGATTTTGGGGGACATCTGTGAAGAGGTGAACAGCATAAACAACCCAAACTGCAACCCTATGACATGCACATACAGATGGAGCGGCACGCTTTGCTTCAAGGAATATGCAATATCAGAAAGAGAGGAAGACGGGGGTGGAGGTTAAAAAAGAGACAGAAAAACAGCCGAATCTTGAAGACAAACAAACAATAAACCAGACTGACGGAAAACAACTTCTGCCTCTCTCTCCCATCAAAGAGATGCTGCAACCATCTGACAAGACTGTCACCCACATAGAAAGAGACGGAGAGAGAAAGATCCTCCATTCAGTGAGCTGGAAAAACCTTGAGAAAGAGCACGCACGCCTCCTTTAATGATACGGGCAGGCAAATTTGTTCTGTTTACCTAAATGTGAAAACAGCTTGTTAAACAGACACATGAATCTATCTCACTGTGACTATTTGTCTGTCTGAGATGTCTGAAGAAAATACTCCAAATCACTCGCTAAACCCACTGACATGGTGAACGCTGAAGGTTCAAACACACATGAAGGAAGCTAATACTGTTTGTGCTGTCTGAAATATCTCTGTATCGAATACTCAGATCTTTTTCTAACTAAATTAGCTGACATTTGGACTATGGGTTCATTTCTGAAGTTATTTCTGAAGTAATGGCTGCAATCTGAGGAAGGAAACACACACACACATAGCTGCTTTACATAAGATCAGCTTTTCCTCTGCCGCTTAAACCCCTAAAATCTAAACTCACAGTTAATGTGTTATTAAAGGGAAGCTATTATGCCTTTTTTATTAAATGTAAAAGTCTCTGATGTCCCTGGAGTGTGTATGTGAAGTTTCAGCTCAAAATACCACATCAAATACTGTTTTATAACTCTTTGAAACTGTTCCTCGCTTTAAATTCAAATGAGATTGTGAACTTTTCAGAAGAGGGCGGAGCTACAAATGCTTATGTGTCAGTATAGTGGCAGATTCAAAAGAGGATTGACATTGTTTTTGTCAAAAATGTGAAAAAAAGTGACTCAGAAGGCAGTCTATAGAGATTAGTGTTCATTTGTACATTTAAAACTCCACATTTATAACTCCTCTAAGTCGCTGACATTATCTTCAGTGTGAAAACTCTAATAGCAGATGGCTGATTCTCACTCAAGGCTGTCTATGCTCAGGAGGGAGAGATTGTCACTGGTGGGCGGGGCTTTCCCCCCTCCCATGACACCTACAAAGGGAGAATATCAATCAAAATGTTTCTGCAGACTGCTTTTATCAAGTGTGATTATAAAAAAATAGAATTTAATTTTTTTTTTTTGCATTAGAGGCTGGTTAAATTCACACAATATTTCCACAAAACTGTGTTTGCACTCTATATAAAAGTGATTTTTGCATAATAGGTCCCCTTTAAAGTGCAATGCATCCTGAGAAGAGACTAACCTCCATGACACTCAAGCGAGTGATTGATTGAACGATTGGTTGATGGCAGTGTTTCTGGAGGCCAGTCGATACTGTCGAACACTCCCTCACACATTAACATAGATCACTGTTTGATGACCCACAGAGAAAAACGAAAGGGATTTACCATTTAATGTGTATTCAGGGACAGTATATTTGAATTATTCATTCATTCATTTTCCTTCAGCTTAGTGCCTTTATCCATTAGGAGTTGCCATAGCAGAATGAATCGCCAACTTATCCAGCATATGTTTTACACAACGGATGCCCAATCAGCTGCAACCCAGTACTGGGAAACACCCATACACACTCTTTCACACACATACACAAAATTCACCTACAACGGATGTGTTTGGACTGTGGAAAACCGGAGCACCTGGAGGAAATTCACGCCAACATGGGGAGAAACATGCAAGCTCCACACAGAAATGCCAACTGGGCCAGCCGGGACTCGAACCAGCAACCTTCTTGCTGTGAGGCGACAGTACTAACCACTGAGCCACCGTGTCGCCCTCGCATGTGGATTAGTTTATTTAAAATAATATCACTAATTCCACAAAAAAATATGAATAGCTAATATTAACAAGAAATGTTTTTATAAGGGCTGCAAAAATATACGAAATACTAAACAACTAAAAACTACTAAAATAAATAAAAACTATTTTTTTTTACCATTTTAGCTCTTGAATCTGATTCTGAATGCAGACAGACAGCCAGACAGACAGAAAGCAATTCTGGGTCTCAAAACCTACTTTGCAGCCATCCGTAATCTTTTATGAATCACAGGCATATTTGAATACACCAGTGATGCCCAAAACTGCATTTTAAGGTTGCCAGCTCACTGGGTTTGAGACACAGTCATACATCTATTGTCCCAAATGCTGTATTTCTTTCTAAAACACTTCAAAACAGACTTCAGTCTTCACAGTCCTTTTACTCATGTATATATTCACATCATGCACACATTTACAGAACATGCTCAGCACCGTCATCATAGTCCCAGCTGTGAACACTCGGTGTAATACCGTCTGTCAGCACATATACACACACACACACACACACACACTGAAGAGTCCCGTGGGTTTACACACCTGCCTCTCTCGCATTCATGTTCCCTCAGCAATTCTGTTCGGCTTTTCTGCCCAGTCTAATGAATTAACAAATCAATAGAAACACACACTCTCACTAAAGCTAGAAGGAGCTAAATACAAAACAGTGCAGCTAGATGCAAAAACAAACACTTTAAAGGGTCACGAAACACCAAGACACATTTTTTGAGATGTTGACAGACATATATATGTCCTACGTTGCTAAAAACACAATTAGAACACATTTATTTCACAAAAAAAGTGAACATTGGTTGTTTTTTTCGTTATTTCAAGCAAATTCATTCTTCCGGTTTAAAAACGAAATTTTAAAGCTGAGTCACGGCCATGAGACCATTGTGTAAATTCCAGCGTGGAGACTGGATGTCTGCACCGGCCGGTACAATGTGATGTCTTTGAGTTTTCATCATTGATTCATGAGAAAGACTTGGTTTGAACCAATCAGCGTGCTCTATTGTGAATAAGGTGCAATTTCATTAATAGGCATGATATAGCTTTGAAGACTGTTTTTACCTGTTACAGTGTTCAGAGAGACACCACGTTGTGTTGCAAACCGTAATATAAACAAGCGGAAGAAGAAGAATTGTTCGAAGACATGGGACGTTAGTGTTGCGTTTATAAATATGCCGCAACAAAGGTTTTGTTTCCATTTCACCGTGATGAGAGCACAGCTCGCGTGTGGACCCACATGTGTGGATTACAGTGGTCTGCTAACATGCGACAAAAATAAGTAAGACGCATTTGTAAGAAGCACTTTTTACCTGAGAGTTTTTCGTATCTGGAAATGGTGAAATCCGGATTTGCCACTCGTCTTCTTTTAAAAAAAGACGCGGCTCCAGTTGGTGATAATTGTCCTGTCTCTACAGATTTGGTAAGTGTGCATCAATATTCTTTGTTTATATTTCTCCAGATGGGAAAGTTAATTAGTATCATCAGCAGTACTCTTTCGGTTTTTAAAGACAAACCTTAGTCAAAATGATTTAGTTACTATGCTTAAAGTACCTTAATATCACTACAATTTTATGGACTGAAAGATCCACTGTAAATGCTGCTCTCCAAATGTAAACCCCTTACTCAAACTATTACTGTTGTGTAGGATTTTCACCGTGTATGATTTTCACCGCATTTTGTGACAAGATATTCTATACACACACGGCTGTTTGATGTTATTCTCTGCATCTACCAAGTCTCTGCATCTACCAAAAAATGCTGAGGTTTTCTTCCCATTTGGTGTGCGGTATCAAATTCCATTAAAACAACACTCTTCCAGCAGTTATACTCGCATCCAATATCTTAATGAAATGGTCCTGAATGAAAGTGCCAAACTGCAGTTAAAGTCCACAAATTAAGAATGAAACTCTCGAAATTATATGAAACTCTGGAAGAAATGTGGATAGCGCGGTGATGTTGCAATGACGTTAATCAAATTACGTGCTATAACATGTAAAATGAGATCATGAAAGGAACATTTAAAAAGCAACTCATGTAAACACCATCATATTATTGTCTTAAGGCCCATTCTCACCGAGTTGCTTTTTGCTTGCGTTTTCCGTCGACGTTTAACACCTCGTGAATAAATAAAATTTTTGGGTTTTTTTTGACGCACCAGTAACTTTAACAACAAGCGTGTCAACTTTCTGTCTTCTTTTATGTTACAAGCGGGTGTCAGAAGCTTAAAGTTGTGTAGCGCCCTCTAACGTCAAGGAGTGATTTTGCATATTCTTCTGCTCGACACCAGTGAAATACGCTTGGGTTTGGTAGGAAAAAATAAATAAATAAAAAAATTAGCTTGGGAAAACGCAAACGAGAAGCGTCCCGGTGTGTACGAGCCTTTATTCAGATTAACGCAAATTATTTTTATTACTGAAGCGTAAACGTAGTCACTAGCTATGTTTCCAACCAAAAATGCAAATTAAATTTATGTGCAAAACAGGAATATCACATATAAGACGTGCAAATAAAGCAGCGTTTACATGTATGTATTGTACCAATAAGTCAAAAAGAACAAAAACGTCACTTTCTGATGAACTGTCGCCAAATATCAACAGTAAAAACAGAATTTACTGTGGTAGGACAAGCTGTGTAATTCTATCCCTTATTTGATAAATTACTTGCACCTCAGAAGACAATGCAGACATGCAATGAATGCCTGGTGGCGTGAAGCCATGAGACGCAGAGCGCAGACGCTCTTTTGACAGTTCTTTAATAATATAATAACACTAATACTGAAATGGTTAAGGCGTTTTAGAATGACCAAATCCACATTTCAGATGTTTTACAATGTGCTCAGCCTGCTGGTTTATCCATTCACACACATTTGTATCATCACATGATCTCTTATAACAAAATCACATGACTTTTAAATGCACATACTGGAATTTGTTTGGTAAAAGTTTCTCCATCGTAGTTTATGCGCATATTTTCTTAGCGAATGAAAAGTTTATCCCACTCAGTTATGCGCATACATTTTTTATGTGCCTTTTTAAAATATATGTGCATCTTGGCGTTTCCATCAAGCGATTTTATGCGCATCTCCAAAATGTACATGTATAAATGCTACTGTATATCTCCCCTGTGTCTGTGTTTGTGTTGCCACTGTGAAAATCAGCTGTAGTGCACGTAATGAAACTTCCCTTTCATGCAAACCCTTCCCTCTTTTGCCACTCAACACTCCCACCTAAACAAAGCTGGACTCACCCACGTTGTTGACTTTATTCAAACTAAAGGTCTAAAAACACCCCCTGGTTTCATGGCCCTTTAAAAAAAATCATCTGGATTTAGATGCATGACTCTTCTAATGACGGCAGAATACAGTCAGCTGATTTAGGCAGGTGTGTGTGTGTGTGTGTGTGTGTGTGTGTGTGTGTGTGTGTGTGTTGTGAGGCTGATTTCATGGCTGACTGCACACAGGGTCAGGATGTGTCAAAGAGAGTGAATGAGAGAACGAGAGAAAGAGAGAGAGAGAAGGGGGGGGAGGGAGTCAGGCTCAGGACAAAGGAGAGGAGAAAAGGGCTTCACATCAGCGACTTAAACCTGCTGGTCCTCGACCTGAAGCCACTAACGTCTGAAAGCAGAGAGAAGACTTAAAACAGCAAATAAACTCAAACGCCTTTTATTATAAATGGCTAACATTGAACGCATTGAAAGTACTGCTCTGATATGCAGTGTAATTCACATTCAGCTGATGGCCACTCAGTCTCTAATTTTGTCATGCAGTAAATCTACTCAAGTCTTATTTTCCGCCATCCATCTGAATTTAAATTAATTTATTTCAAAATTTCAAGCATGTGAATTTATTACTTCTCTCTGGTGTTGAACTGAGAATGCATTTTAAATCTCAGTTCTGTTGCTGAATTTGAAGTGAGTTTGTAGTTTGAATGTAATCGACAATCAATTAATTGAATGTAATAAAAAGTGATTAAAGAATAAAATGACGACATAATAATAGAAGGACAGAATGATATATAGAATAGACCGAACAATAGAAAGAACAATAGAACAAACAATCCACATAGAACAATGTACAAGATGTCAACATTCTCTTTGTTTGGAGTTTTTTTTTCCCTAAATGCCTGGCATACCACAACGGTTCTAATTGTGAATCACCCAATGAGTGAACGTCATAGTTCAGGTCATCTGGAAGAGAAGACATGATTAACATAGACCCCAGATCTTCATTAATGAAAACATGATTTTGAAAGTAGGGATGTCTCGATCAGGTTATTTAACCCCTCGAGTCAGAGTCCAAGTCATTTGATTTTGAGTATCTACCAATACCGAAACCCGATCCTTCTATAAAAAGAAAAAAAAAGATTAAAGAAGAGCAAAGAAACAGATACAGATTTTTTTTTTATTTAATTCACCTTATTTTAACATTCAACAACTCTGTTAACAAACAGAGCACTTCTGTGAGGTAGTTTGAACAATCAAGTAATAAATAACATCAGTTCTCCACTTTTAGGCATTAGTGCAACAGTAAATATAAAAAAAATCTAATATAAAAACAAATAGCACCTCGGCTTAAAATACCCAGCAGGCAATCCCAAGTTTACATATCTCACAGTTTGCTATGGCAATGTTGTCCTCATCAACCTTCTAATACCTCCAGACCGCAGAAATACTCCGCTTCAAGCTGCTTCAGTGTTCTACTTTGCCAGCATTTAACCAATAGCATCTCTGCAACAAAGTGATGTCATGCCGCATGCGTTGCCGTTTCTGTGTGAAGTCAAGAAAGAGGTCTAACTCTGTGCCACCGCATAACTACAGTATAAATGTGTTATATGCATGTATATTCGAGTACTGATCGGGAGGTAACGTCCGATTTCGATCGAGTCTGAAACCGCGTGATCGGATCTGGACATTCCTACGTGAAAGCATGCTTTTTTAAATTTATTATAGTTAGTTGGACTGTTTTTATTTTTTTTTTAAAGCCTACCCGTTACCATGTCAACGCATTAATTACTTTGCTGCTTATTTCTGATTTGGGATGTGATTTCTGATTTGGGATTTAAATGTCAAACTTGTAAATAAAAGCAGCTTTTATTAAAAGTGTTAATAAAACATTGACAGACCTGTGTTATGCATCATTATTCCTGTATCTGTTTTCTGAGCTTATAACCAACACTGTACTTCCTTGGATCTGCAGCAACATACAACTTGATTGGATTTTTATTATGTCAAGAATCGTTCATCTATACAGACAGACAGAGATACCTGCTTTTAATAGAGATGAGAACAGGGCTCGCAAAACTACTAGCCAAATGTCCAGGGGCTATTATGTTTTCCAGTCAGGGTACTAAAAATTATTCCACCTTGCCTGTTGGGCTATTTTAATGGGAGGAAAAATATAGCCCAGTTCAATGATTTTGCATCCTCTCAGAAATTGGGTAACTATGTTGTATGGAATTTTACTGTTTAAGAAACCATTAATATATGTCTGAATTTGAGTTAACTGGTGTTGTCAAAAGAACAAGTACAAAGTTGATAAATAAAAATAAATCAATACAATAAAGGTAGGCTTTAAATGAAAAATGCAAAAAAATAAATAAATAAAACAGAAGCTGAAACAAGCCTGCCCAAAAGGCTACCAGGGATTTAGAAATGTTGCAAACCCTGAAAATATTCAGACCCCACCTTTCCAAGCATAGAATAATCAATATTGATTACTACACTACAAAAATGCTTTTCTTACTTAGATTTTTTGTCTTGTTTCTAGTCCAAATATCTAAACATTTTTAAATCAAGAAGAATTTTCTAGGCAAGCGAAACATGTTCTCTTGTTTTAAAAAATAATATGCCAAAATTAAGTTAGTTTTTTTCCTTAAAACAAGCTAAATAATCTGCCAATGGGGTAAGCAAAATAATCTTATGTCAAAAGGAAAAACAAGATTATTTTCTTTACCCCATAGGCAGAATATTTAGCTTGTTTTAAGGAAAAACTTACTTAATATTGGCATATTATTTCTGAAAACAAGACAATATGTTTTACTTGCCTAGAAAATGCTTCTTGATATAAGAATTTTTAGATATTTAGACTACAAAGAAGACAAAAAAAATCTAATTACGAAAAGCATTTTTTGCAGTGTACCAATGCTTTGAATTAAATATATATACAGTTGAAGTCAGAATTATTAGCTCCCCTGAATTATAAACCCCATTTATTTTTTCCCCAATTTCTGTTGAATGGAGAGAAGATTTTAACACATTTCTAAACATAATAGTTTATATACTGCAACTAATTTCTAATAACTGATTTATCTTTGCCATGATAGTAAATAATATTTGACTAGATATTTTTCAAGACACTTCTATACAGCTTAAAGTGACATTTAAGGCTTAACTAGGTTAATTGGGGTAACTAGGCAGGTTAGGGTAATTAGGCAAGTTATTGTATAATGATGGTTTGCTCTGTAGACTATCGGAAAAAAAATATAGCTTAAAGGGGTTAATAACTTTGACCTTAAAATGGTGTTGAAAAAAATAATAGCTGCTTTTATTTTAGCTGAAATAAAACAAATAAGACTTTCTCCAGGAGAAAAAATGTTGTCAGACATACTAGGAATATGTCCTTGCTCTGTTAAATATCATTTGTGAAATATTTAAAAAAGAAAAAATTCAAAGGGGGCTAATAAATCTGACTTCAACTGTACATTTGGACCACCTCTATGGTTTTCATTGCTCAAGTCCCTGAAACAGGTCGGATCTGAGGGAGGTTGACAAAGTTCATATAGTCAGCACTATTTGATTTTGAAAAGAAGTAACAAAAAGCAGCCAGAAGGTGAAAGACAGAAATCCCAGTGATTACAGTAAATCACAAGCAGCCTTTCTTCCTCTGGAGAACAATTGAACATCAACAAAACCAAAATTTCCAGACTCTCTTCTGCTGTCCTCTTGTTCAGGCGGTGAGCAGTTTCTCAGTAATGAGGCTCATTTACATGGCAGTCACAGCGGCCCCAGAGAATCCATACCACACACACACACAAGGTCTCTCCTATGATTGTGCCCTTTGAGTTCTCTCATAAATGAGTTAAAAGGACACCGAAAGGAATCAGATTGTACTGTACAGTCAGTATAATAACGCCTCCTGAATTTGTACTTTTCAGATGATCAAATGATGGTCAGATCTCCACCATCTAAATGCTGGCGTTTTTGAAAAATGATTGATTTTAACATTCCAAATTCAATGTCATGATATGCATCCAAGTCAAATATGATTTCATGTCATTATAATGTTTATTATCAAAGCATTATTGTAACATTTTAACAACATAAACTGGGGAAAAAAAACACACACGATTTTCCTAGATGTTTGTCCTGCTGTAACCTCACCTCTACTAGTCCAGCTGCATCCATTTCATTCCCATCAGCCCTTGGGAAAGATAGTCAAACCTTCACTGTTAAAGTAACAACTTGACAAGGTCAGATTTCTTTCCTCTGTCACGGTTTCCCATTAAATCTGGAAGTTGGGGCAAAACATTTTGACAGACGAATCATCAAAAGTTTTTGTTCAGTTTTCTCAGAGGGGGAAAACTGAATTTTAAAAGTGTTAATGCGCTGAGAGATAATCTTGCCATGAGTATGAGTACACTAGCATATAAAAAAACTTAAATTAAATGAATTTAATTACAAGCAAAAACAGTTCTGACGCCCATCTATGTATTAGTGCTAAAAAACTAAGATATTACTTGCACCAAATGATATCAGAAAAATAGAACATTGCGATATTTTGTTATTCTGCGATATATAGTGATATGAATATAATTGATGAATATCTCTATTTGGAAAAAAATTACGATTTTAGATTGCATAAATTGGTGGTTCATTCTACTGTGGTGACCTCTGATGAATACAGGGACTAAGCCAAAGGAAAATGAATGAATGAATGAATGAATGAATGAATGAATGAATGAATGAATGAATGAATGAATGAATGAATGAATGGTTAAATACAATGAAGAAAAGTTCAAATTAAATACACAATGTTTTATTGTTTTATGAGGAGTTTAACAGTATTCAGGTAAGCAGTAAATGAATAATCAAATAGTCTTTGTTATAAATAATTAATAAAAGAAATTGTTATTAAAGTTACAGACGGTACAATTTTAACATTGTATATGTTGCAATGTGAATATTGCAAATGATCACACTGCAATATCAATACTGAAATGATATATTGTGCAGACCTAATATACACACAAATACACACACATATATATATTAGGACTGCACAATATATCGTTTTAGCATCACTGATATCGTAATGTGCACATCTGCAATAGTCACATCACAGGATCTGCAATGTTCACTTAGTTAACCAGGAGAAACCGTTTAGAACACATGTGAATTGTGCAGTTAATGCAGAGTTTAACCATAATGGAGTGAGTTTTCCATCTGCATGGGGTTTTAAGGCCAGACAGCATTCAAAGTGTTCAGGCACAATACAGTTTACCATTTGTAACTTTAATAAAGAATAATTTAGATTTATTAATACAGTAAAGCCTTTTGGAGTGTTATTTTACATTAAAACTATAAAACACTGTTTATTTCACTGTTATGTTTGGTTTTAATTAGTTAATTTTTGACATTTTTATGAATGATTCACTTTCCTACAGAATCAGTCCAATCTATCTAAATTAATAAATTATTACTAAATAGCATTTTAAGTCATCTGGTGAAATTGTTATATGTTGCAATATTTATCGCAGAAAAACAAAATAATCGCAATGTCACATTTATATATATATATTAATGTGTTAATATTACTTTAACACAAATAAATCATTTGATAAGGATTGACCCCAACTTCTTGCCATCATCGCAGTGTGATAATATAATGCCAGTAATATTATCGCTAAAGACAACTCCTAGTGTGCTGTATATGTTTTGTTATAAAAAGCTTCCAGATGGACGTTTGTGTGCACTTCTTTTAGTGATGAACTGGAGCACCAGTTTGAAGTGCCATCTTCAAGCCAAACATATTATTGCAGATGTATCAGCAAAGACACCGGTGACAAACCATCCCATACGGCACCCACCCCACACACAAACCCACATCATCCCCGCATCACTAAAGAACCATAATATTGTTCTTCATTAAAAGGTTCTTTGCCTTTTTCAATAAAGCAGCCAAGTGAATGAAAAAGCATTGCTAAGGCCAAAGCATTGCATTAGCCAAGCCTACACAGATTTCACAACGACCTTTAAAACGACCACTAATTTCAGGCTTTAGACTGTTACTGGAACAGAAAGTCTTCTGAAATGTGTGTGCGCGTGTGTGTGTGTGTGTGTGTGTGTGTGTGTGTGTGTGTGTGTGTGTGTGTGTGTGTGTGTGTGTGTGTGTGTGTGTGTGTGTGTGTGTGTGTGTGTGTATGTGTATGTGTGTGTGTGTGTGTGTGTGTGTGTGTGTGTGTGTGTGTGTCTCTCTCTGTGCTAGATCCTCAGGAAACCCTCAGTTTAAAGCTTTTAAACCGTGGACTCGAGACTACCTGTCATCTCTTGCCCTGACAGACTGATGGAGCTTGTGGAGTTATTACACAAACTCACACCACACACACGTACACAACTACAAAGAAAATTAGGGGCTGAGCGATATGACGTATAGATCGCACAACAGTAGGAATGTGTGGCTGTATCATTTACCTTACTATATACATTTAAAAATAAAGGTTGCAGTGTTAATTGTTGTATTTTTGCTAGAATGCCATACATTTGTAGGACGGTTCTTCGGCCCTCAAAAAATGACTATTACTACTTATTTAAGCTACTTATTTAATTTGAGTTAAACCAACGCAATTCTTAAGATTTGTTTGGGACAACTTAATTGTTTTATGTTCAATCCACTTAAATTTGTAAAAACAAAATAAAAAAAGTTGATTTAATTGATTTGTGTTGGGACAACATGCAGGAATTGTGTGGAACCCACCGAAGAACATTTAAAAAATCTTTTTCCACTAAAAATAACTTTTTATTGATTGGAAAGGTTCTTTGGCTGTTAACGAATCTTTGTAAAACCTTCAATGGCAATACAGAACTTTTTTTTAAGAATACATATTAATTAAAGATTACTTAACAATTATTTACACATAACTACAGTACAAATGTCACAGGAGTTGATTTACAACTGGTTTGTGCATTCAGAATTAAATTGAGAATAAATATTGCTCCTATTATGCTTTTCAAATAATACCTTTTAGGGCTGAACAATATATCATTTGAGCATCAATATCACAATGTGTCTATCCGCAATAGTCACATTGCAGGTTTCGATTAAAGATTTAAAAATAAAGTTATTGTAATATATGTTTTTAAATTATTTATACAATGATGGCTGTGTTATTTTACATTTAGCAAACCATAAAGCAATATTTACTTCACTTTAATTTTTGTTCTTTAATATTTATATATGCTTGTTATTTATTATATTTTATTCAGATGCACTACATAGAAAAAGACTTGACCATCCCGGTCAACCTAAATTAATGACATCATCCCAACTAGAGCTATTCAGATCATCTGTTGAAACTATATTCATATCGCAATATATATATTGCAGCAAAACAAAATATCGCAATGTCAGATTTTTCCAATATCGTGCAGCCCTAATACCTTTCTTGCAGTGGGTAATGCAGATGTCTGTCTGCAAAGTAAAACAATAAATAAATTAACTAATAAACAAACATATAAATAAATAAATAAAGTATTACACAACAAAGTTATTGTCTTCTAAAGTGACGTTTTACAAACTAATTTCTAGAGGAGCATGTAATATAATTGATCGCTGCTGGTCTCTCATCCGTAATCAGCAATAATCCAATTAGATTGACGCAAGCCTACAATAAATAGACCGATTTCGCCCTACTACCTTCCTTTGTTTTGGAAGAATCCCCCCTTCCACCCCATCTCCTCCTTTTCCACCAGGGGAAGCTCTCAAGACGTACCTCATCTCAGACCCCCTTATATGCTTATTGACCATGCGGGAGTCCTGGGCTCAATCATCTCCAAGCTCAGGGTTCTCTCCTGGGACAGCATGTCAAACCTGCTAATAACGTCAAGCAATGTCTAAGTGTGAAATCTTGAATTGAATAATTAATTCTGAACTGTCAAAAAAAGTTGTGACCAATTCCAGTAGTTTTATTCTTTAACTGATCTACATAGATCTGTAACATATTAGCATAATGCCAGCCTAGTCTTCACTGGCTGCTCATGAACACCTACTCAAACACTTCAGCTGTCCAGAAGATGAATTTACTGTCAGGGTAAAACATTTATTCTAGTGTGACTTATGCACCTACAAAATCCTTGTTGTTTATAACGAGAGAAACTCTGGCATTTTATGATAGGCTGTTACATTCATAAGCTCTAAAGAAACATGTAATTGGTTATTATTTGCAGCCCTAAAAGAAATATGTGCAATTTTTACCTTTCACTTTAATCACAACAGTCATGATACATGTCTTTAAATGCACAGAGACATGTTTGCCCTTTATCCTACAGTAGGTTTTCGTTTTAGTGGCATTTTTCATTAAGTGACTCTGATTCCGTTCATTGTCAATACTGATAATCATTCCCTTATAGCGTATGTAGAGGAATTACACATACTTTATAAGTTACAAACATTTTATTTCCAAGAATCCCATTACTTGTTGAATTACTTCATATATTAGTGATTATTTTAATTCACTGAATTCCATTTCCCATTCAATGTTGCCTACAATGTTGCCGTTTCAATTCAAATTCCAACTCGAATGAATTTTAATGTTGATTATTTTTCACCCGCTGATAATTTAATCAGTTCTATCATCCTATTTTTTGCTCTCGTACAATTCAAATTATGATTAAACTAATATTTTTCAGCGTGTCCTCCAAATAAAAAGATAAAAAGACATGAAGTGTTTTTCATTTTCATTTACAGCCTCGTCTAAAAATACCATTGCCAGATGGTTATTTATTATACAAAACATTTGCATTGAATTTCCAGTCAAAATGACAAGATTGTGACCTATACACATACCAAGACGCAAGATGTCGGTCATTCCGCCCACACCTAATGATTTTTCCAGAATTGGCGGTTGTTCAGATAGAACCATACAAGCGTGTGTGTTCGTTTATGTGCTAATGTCCTTGTCACCTTCCCTTTCAATGCTTCTCCTACTGCATCAGCATTCATAATATCACCTCTCATTAACACAGAAAAATTACTGACAGAGAGAAAGAGGGAGTGAGGTACAGATAAAGAATGAGAGGAAAGAGAGATGCATAGCGAAAGAGAGAGAAGGGCCGAGAGGCATGAAGAGACTCTTCATCTTCACCTCCTGCAATCACTTCATCCATATAAAGAGCCTCCGATCCTGCTCTCATCTAGATCCCACAGCTGAGACCCTCTGAACACACTTATGGACAGGTGCTTCATTTCGAGATCTCAATCTCTCCATTGCGCATTACACAACACGTGTACGAGACCACACACACTGCATCCAGATTGGCTTACTTTGACTGCATACTAAAACTATACATACTTTTAGGACAAACCACAACTGTAATGGTACATTCTGGATTTAGGAGTCAATTGTGCTAGTTTAAAACTGAGCTAAACTATCTGAACATCAAATTCCTCTCTATTTGAGGCATTATTTTACCATAAAATGAAAATGTGTTCCTAATTCACCTTCAGACTTTGTTCCTTTAGTAGAACATTATACATTTTGAGCATTCACAATGGTATGGAGTGATGCAAACACACACACAAGCTGGCACTGTTTGTTTACAACTTTAATAAAGGTTGAAGCTTCTATGATAAGCAAGTTTACTTGAGTTTTCTATGGAGTCAATTTAGGGCTATATTTACTTGCAAAATAAAAAAAAGTTTTGCAAACAAAAAGTATTGAGCAAAAAATAAATAAATAAATGCAAATGCAATCCAAAAATCGCAAAGCAAAAATTAATTTTTGAGAAATAAAACTTAATTTTGCTAACAGAAATAAAGAACTGCAAAGGGAAAATATGTTTTGAGAAATAAAACTTTAATTTGCAAACAAAAAAGAACTGAAAATAAAAATAAAGCAGTGCTAAAAAACTATAATATTAGCAATTAAAAAAAAACCTATATATATTTGCAAAACATTTTGTGTAGCATTGCCTTTACAAAACCCATCCAGTCAATTGCAATGCTCATTTAGTCAACCGTGAGTTCTCAATGCTGTTTTCACTTTGCACTTTTTTTTATTGCAAATATTTTAGTTTTCTTTTTTTTCACTGCATGATTTTTAATAGCAGTTCTTTTCTTGTTTGCAAATTTTAGTTTTATTTCTCAAAAAAAAATTTTGCTTAGAAATTTTTTGGAGCTTTGCATTTATTTATTTTAAATTTTTTTGCTCAACACTTTTTTTATTTGCAAAACTTTCATTTATTTTGCAAGATTACAGTTTTCAGATTTACAGAATTATTAGCCCCCCTGAATTATTAGCCCCCTTGTTTATTTTTTTCCACAATTTCTATTTAACTGAGAAAAGATTTTTTATAACACATTTCTAAACATAATAGTTTTAATAATTCATTTCTAATAACTGATTTATTTTTCTTTACCATGATGACAGTACATAATATTTTACTAGATATTTTTTGAGACACTTCTATACAGCTTAAAGTGACATTTAAAGGCTTAACTAGGTTAATTAGGTTAACTAGACAGGTTAGGGTAATTAGGCAAGCCATTGTATAACAGTGGTTTGTTCTGTAGACTATCGAAAATATATATAGAGCTTAAAGGGGCTAATAATTTTGACCTTGAAATGGTTTTTAAAAAATTAAAAACTGCTTTTATTTTAGCCGAAATAAAACAAATAAGACTTTCTCTAGAAGAAAAAATATTATCAGACATACTGTGAAAATTTCCTTGCTCTGTTAAACATAATTTGGAAAATATGCAAAAGAGGAAACAAAATTCAAAGGGTTCTAATAATTCTGACTTCAACTGTATTTGGCCCTAGATTGACTCCATAGTTTTCATCCACATATACATCTACTTTTGTGAATGCAATGCACTCACAACTATTGTTTACTAGTCAAGATTAATGTTAATAGTGTTGGAAATTATGTATAGCTTTTTGTACAGACTAACTGTTTCACTTTGTAAGACATCATTGTATCATTAGGAGCAATTAAGAGTATTATTTTTTTTGTGTGTCAGTATGTTTTGACTCTTTGCATTTTAATGTTTTATTGAACAAAAAAAATATGCTAAATTACCTAAGGCTAAATAAATTAACATCAAATATTCATATTTGGGTAAACTATGACTTTAAGATTATGCCAATGATTATAAATGAATAAATAAATAAATAATAGCTTTTAATTCTGAAATGTTTTGCCATTTTTTTCATCATTATTTCTAAAAGTAATTTGAGGCATCATGTACTATAATCATAGACGCACTAATCATATGTAGAATGGATTGAGGTAAAGTTGGTTTTATGTTGAAACATTCATTCATTTTAACCCCATGTTGTTTACCATGCAACTTTAAATATTCGGTCTGAAATCTCGTGATTATGACTTCAAAACAACATTAGCACTATTTAATTGAGTGTGAACAATGTTGAACTTTGACAGCTGCTAATATGATTTCCCTTTTCAGAATTGCAAAGAATACTGAAATATATTATTAAGGAAAAAGTCAGAATGTGTGAATATACTGTAGGAGCAACTTTACCTCAATGTAGGATGGATATACAAACCCTAAATGAAGAAAATACAGCAGCATACAAGCTCATAAACATATCCATTGAGGTATTATAAAGACTAATTAACTGCTAACACTAAATTACACCTTTTAAGATGTTATATTGTTAATGAATACACTATTTTGGCATTTAATGAAGCTTCTATCTCATAGGAAAGGCAACAAAATAAGCTTCATGCAGCTTTTGCTGTTCTTCAGAGGATACTTGGGGAACTCCCAAGTAGGCTAACAAAACAAAAGACCTTCCTCTGACTTTTTATTCTAAATGAAGCTAATTAAAATGACTACAGACCTTTGGGGGAACATTCGGTCCTTATGAAGCCAAAACCTGCCTCACACACACACACACACACACATAGTGTCCCAGCAGCAAAAAGGAAAAGAGTGCAAAACTCACGTCGCGGAATTTGTTCCAGTATTTGCTCTTGTCGTACTGGGACACGGTGCTCATCCACTTATCATTGTCCAGCGGGTTTCCGTCACTGCTGCCGGTAACGGACACCGTCAAACCCATCAGAGACACGAACAAACCGAGACTCAACATCATCTGAGAGAGACAGAGAGAGGAGAGCAGGTAAAATTAGACACACAGGGCACCTGAGGTAAAGACGCCAACCCTTTCGAGACGACTTCCGTTTAAACACGCCCAATAATATCAAATATTAAAAAGCTCACAGTCTAAGGTTAGTTCTTATCCAATAAACAACTCCAGAGCGTCACGGGCAAAGGGTGCGGATTATTTCTGGATTATAAATCCGCTGAATATGTCCATCTGATATAATTAATCGTCCCCGAGGAGAAAATCCTGAGGCTGACTGACAACAAGCGAATAATAATAACGGACTTTAACGGCCACTCTCCTCGGGCACGAGCCTTGCTGGCGTCTGCTTTAATTGGCTTCGACTGTTTGTTTGCTTTTTATGATTCGCTTCACTCACCTTAAAACGTGGGAGAGTCCTCGGTTCCAAACGGAACGAGTGATTGGAGCTCCGTCTGTGGGACCGTAAAGTATCCGAGACACGGGAGAGTACCGAGAGTTTCCTCAGATCCTGCTGCACTGAGCGCGACCGGGAGAAACGGAGCCGTGTAATGGAACGGTGCGCGTGTCCGCCCACTCTCCACCGTAACTCCGCCCACTTCCCTCGATTTCTCTCTCTCTTTCTCGAGTGACGAAATATTAAACTGTTTATATATATATTTGAGCACATGACGTAAGTTAACTAAACAAACCAAAGCACAACCGAAGTTTATTTACATTTTTTTGAATCTCTATTATAACCTAAAGGTTGTAGTTTTGCTTTCGCTCGCATCACACGCACACACACACACACACTTTTCCCACTCAGAACAAAGGGAGTGGTGGTGCATTCACTGGGGGATAAACGGTGTGCTGGAGGTGATACGCAGGTGTTGACTTTAAGCTGTAAAACATCCTGTGCGGTGCGGAGGGAATCAATAGCGGGCCCTCACTCCCCTGATCACTCCTAACAAATTAAAAGCAGCCCCGGTTTTCATTTGGAATCAGCCTGTAATGGCTCTAAACTGCCGGCTGTCCACTGCGGTGATTTCAGCTGCAGGGGGAGACTGATGGGAATATCGGCTCATTTTTAATTAAACGGAATAAATAAGTCAATAGATTAACTTCATTAGTAAACAGAACGCGGAGGAAGCATATTTGTAAGGTGTTCTCTCTCTGTGTGTGTAGTGCAGTGATTCAGTGCTGCGCTTCAGGATCTGTGTGTATGTGTGTGTGGGGGGGAGCTGTCCGTTCAGCACCACACACACACACAACACCTCTTTACATTGCACATAAGAAGTCGCTTCAGATGTGTACACGCCACAAAAATGAGTCTAGACATGCTTTTAAATGCTGCAGAGGCGGTGTAATTGCATTTATACAGACATTATATTGCAGGAATAATGTTGTGAGACTCATTGCACAAAACGAGGGACCAATACGAACAAATAAAGTGCTGTAAAATACAGCATAATATAATAGTGATAAAAAGACTGTGCACGTGCTCGTCCTTGAAGAGTTCACAGTCTGAAAGGAGTGTTATTAATGTTATTACTGTTTGTTTAACACACAATAGTCAACATTTAAAGCAGATCAAAACCTTTTGTGATTGTCCTAAAACTATTGAACACCCATTCTTGTCTTAATCAACTTTTTTCATCTACACTCACCGGTCACTTTATTAGGTACACCTGTCCAACTGCTTATAAACGCAAATCAGCCAATCACATGGCAGCATCTCAATGCATTTAGGCATGTAGACACGCTCAAGACAAATTGCTGCAGTTCAAACCGAGCATCAGAATGGGGAAGAAAGGTGATTTAAGTGACTTTGAATGTGGCATGATTTTTGGTGCCAGACGGGCTCGTCTGAGTATTTCAGAAACTGCTGATCTACTGAGATTTTCACACACAACCATCTCTAGGGTTTACGGAGAATGATCCGAAATGAGAAAATATCCAATGAGCGTCAGTTCTGTGGGCGCAAATGCCTTGTTGATGCCAGAGGTCAGAGAAGAATGGCCAGACTGGTTCCAGCTGATAGAAAGGCAACAGTAACTCAAAAAATCACTCGTTACAACTGAGGTCTGCAGAAGAGCATCTCTAAACACACAACACATCCAACCTTGAGGGAGATGGGCTACAGCAGCAGAAGACCACACCGGGTGCCACTCCTGTCAGCTAAGAACAGGAAACTGAGGCTACAATTCACACAGGCTCACCAAAACTGGACAATAGAAGATTGGAAAAACGTTGCCTGGTCTGATGAGTCTCGATTTCTGCTGCCACATTCGGATGGTCGGGTCAGAATTTGGTGTCAACAACATGAAAGCATGGATCCATCCTACCTTGTATCAACGGGTCAGGCTGGTGGTGGTGGTGTAATGGTGTGGGGGATATTTTCTTGGCACACTTTGGGCCCATTATTGCCAATTGAGCATCGTGTCAATGCCACAGCCTACCTGAGTATTGTTGCTGACCATGTCCATCCCTTTATGACCAAAGTGTACCCATCTTCTGATGGCTACTTTCAGGAGGATAACGCGTCATGTCATAAAGCACGAATCATCTCAGACTGGTTTCTTGAACATGACAGTGAGTTCACTGTACTCAAATGGCCTCCACAGTCGCCAGAACTCAATCCAATAGAGCACCTTTGGGATGTGGTAGAACGGGAGATTCACATCATGGATGTGCAGCCGACAAATCTGCAGCAACTGCGTGATGCTATCATGTCAATATGGAGCAAAATCTCTGAGGAATATTTCCAGTATCTTGTTGAATCTATGCCATAAAGGATTAAGGCAGTTCTGAAAGCAAAAAGGGGTCCCACATGGTACTAGTAAGGTGTACCTAATAAAGTGGCCGGTGAGTGTACTTCAAATGTTGACTATTGTATGTGTGTAACCCAGTATAATATATTCTACAGGTATATTCATTTTGTGAAATAATCTTTAAGGTTATTTATTTATTTTGGTTCAAGAACAGAACTAAATCTAAAATGAGTTTTGTGAATGAATATGTTGAACAAAAATGTCACGTTTTTCCCAATCTTTACATTTCTATTATAAATAAATTCATTATATTTTCAGATTTATTTAAGAGTTTTATTATTCACAGAGTTCATTTCTGGTAATTTATTCAAACTTGGGGAAGATTTATATTCAAATTTACCTTATCTTAACAGAGAATTAAATCATTGAATTATATCAGAGAGGCCTACTTCAACATCTCTGTAGGCGTTTAGTTTATTGAACCTGGAGTGCTACAGTATCTTAAACTTAATACGCTACATGTGGTTTACAGGGACACAAAGTTGTATAATGACATAGGTACAGTATGACTTAGTTGCACTCTATTAAGGTGGTTTACAGGGACACACCTCATGTCCCTGTAGTTCAAATCCTTAAAACTTGTACTTAAAGCCTTCTTTTAAAACTAAAATTAAGCAGTTTTACAGTATAAAACACATTACACCTATGGAGTGTCCCTGTAAACATGTATACAAGTGTGTGTGTGTAATTGCAATATGAAAATAGGCTTAACACATGTTCTTGAGAAATCTTACTATGTTAAAATACTAGCTCTTATTTACATTTTTGCTTTACCTAAAATGTTTTTACAAATACACCAATGGTAAGATTAAATCACAAGTTTTATCAGCCCAAAGAGCCATTAAAGACAAAGAGGAAAGAAAAGAAAATGACCCACGAAATGAGCATTAATGATAATATAAAATTAAATGTATGACTGATAAGCCAAACAGCATCAGAGTCTGACACTACATGTAGGTGGGTCATGAATCTGCTTTTATACAGCCTCGATATATAACAGCTTTAACTCAATTGTGTGAAGACACCTTTAGAGAGGTCCACATTAATGCATTACGGCAGACGTTTTAAACTACTTAATGTAACAGTTTATCACTAAATGCATTGAAATGGAACTAATGCCCTTGGTGCATCATGCTTTATCAGCGGAGTCACAGTTCTGTGTGCATTAATGCATCTACAGCGAAGTCACAGGAACTGAAAGTGACTTTAATGTAGAGTCATATTGACCCGGTGTGACTCAATGGTTAAATATTTGTGCTGGTGGCAGATTACAGGGCATCTGCAAGTCAAATTTAAGACTTTTTAAGACCATTGTGAATTAAATGTCAGACTTGCATAGGGTTAAGCACTCACCGTAGAAAAGATTTTTACTTGCCCCATCAAAAAAATTCTAATTTATTTGTTTCCTAGCTACAGATTTTAAAAATTGTCTCAAAACAAGCAACCTCCAGTTTTATATACATACATTCATCGGCCACTTTATTAGGTACACCTGTCCAACTCCTCGTTAACGCAAATTTCTAATCAGCCAATCACATGGCTGTGCATTTAGGCATGTAGATATGGTCAAGACGATAGGGGATATTTTCTTGGCACACTTGGGGCTCATTAGTACCAATTGAGCATCGTGTCAACGCCACAGCCTACCTACTGTAAGTATTGTTGCTGACCATGTCCATCCCTTGATGACCACAGTGTACTCATCTTCTGATGGCTACTTCCAGCAGGATAACGCACCATGTCAAAAAGCGTGAATCATCTTAGACCAGTTTCTTGAACATGACAATGAGTTCATTGTACTCAAATGGCCTCCACAGTCACCAGAACTCAATCCGATAGAGCACCTTTGGGATGTGGTGGAACGGGAAATTCGCATCATGAATGTGCAGCCGACAAATCTGCAGCAACTGCGAGATGCTATCATGTCAATATGGATATTTCCAATACTTTGTTGAATCTATGCCATGAAGGATTAAGGCAGTTCTGAAAGCAAAAGAGGGTCCAACTCGGTACTAGTAAGGTGTACCTAATAAACTGGCCGGTGAGTGTATATGATCTGGCAAATCTACTATCTATAAAAGTATATTTATATACATATAGACGTATACATAGAGATATATCCATGCGTACGCATACATACACACACACAATATAGTACATACATTTAAATAATCTAAATAAAAATGTAATTTCAGTTTCTGTGCACTTGTTTTTATATCCTCCTGGGGACTTAAAACTGAATTAAGGTAGTTCTGAAGACAAAAGGCGGTCCAACCCGGTACTACTAAGGTGTACCTAATAAATTGGCCGGTAAATGTATACAGTGTATATATGTATATTTAGTTATTTATATATATTTTTTTTAAATTCTCTCCAGGTCAGTGTCCTCAACAGGTACCTATAAACACAATAACATTTTAAACAAATGTTATTGTAAGAAAGATATTAAAATCATATTAATATGGTAAGTAATAATTCATATTTTAATAAAAGTTAATAAACTGAGATGTATTGTTGGTAATTGGATGGATTTTGTCTCGATTGATCATGAACATAGGAAAATTAGGACCTGTTTAAAATGTTTTAAGACCTACAAACAAACATTTTAGTGAATTGAATACATTTTAGGGCCTAAAATATTGTTTCTGAAATGTAAGACCCAGCAGACACGCTAGATGAAAAGCAGACAGTTCTAACTATGCAAAGGTTGATTAATCACCATTAAAACACTGAACTTCTTGCTAGTAGGCACATGAAGCAACCACTATAGACATCCATCATGCTCTGTGTGCAGCAACAGTTTCTCACTGGCAGGCAGTCTTGTATATGAAGGTGTGTGTGTGTGTGTGTTGTTGGTTTGCGTGTTTAATTTATTTGGTTCCACTCCATTGGCTTAATGCTGTTAATGTTAAGTGGCAATATTTTACCGTGGGTAATGCAGGTCAATGCGGTTTCTGATTATGTGCTGTTAACATTTTACTCTTTCAGAGTGTGGAAATTCCCATCAGCCAGAGCCCCAGATATTGACACAGCTAAAATCCGCATGATGTATTCCCGAAATCCGTCTGAATGACATGCATATGAGCGATGCATTAAAGTGTAAATGAGGCAAACGCTGAGCACACTCAGAACAG
This sequence comes from Danio kyathit, assembly GCA_903798195.1. Classification (NCBI taxonomy): domain Eukaryota; kingdom Metazoa; phylum Chordata; class Actinopteri; order Cypriniformes; family Danionidae; genus Danio; species Danio kyathit. Next base: position 4,820,840 of record LR812532.1, read on the forward strand.
ATAATTTTAATTGAAAACTTTGGCTTGGGCGCTGGGGTGAAACGACAAAAATATTGAGAGCCGTTTCATATTTTTCTCTGCTGAATAAAAGCAGCTAATTATTCATTTAGCACACAATATATTTATTTAACAAGGAGCTGTGCGGGGCTGGTAATTTTCAAGGTTATGAAATTACATCATTTGTTCATTTTTCGAGGAAAGATTATTCCAAGAAAGCCTTGCACAAACTTAAAGCTCTCATACAGGCACACACAGTGACAGGTCGCCCCCTATTGGATAAAGGTGTTGTGCCTTTATTACTACATACAGTTGAAGTCAGAATTATTAGCCCACCTAAATTATTAGCCCCCTGTATATTTTTTCCCCAATTTCTGTTTAACAGAGAGATTTTTTCAACACATTTCTAAACATAATAGTTTTAATAACTCATCTCTAATAACTGATTTATTTTATCTTTGCCATGATGACAGTAAATAATATTTGACTAGATATTTTTCAAGACACTTCTATACAGCTTAAAGTGACATTTAAAGGCTTAACTCGGTTAATTAGGCAGGTTGGTGTAATTAGGCAAGCCATTGTATAATGACGGTTTGTACAGTAGACAATAGAAAAAAATATTCCTTAAGGGGGCTAATAATATTGACCTTAAAATGGTTTTAAATACTTTTAATTCTAGCTGAAATAAAACAAATAAGACTTTCTCCAGAAGAATAAATATTATAGGAAATACTGTAAAAAAATTCCCTGCTCTGTTAAACATCATTTGAGAAATATTTATAAAGAAGAAATAAATCATAGGAGGGTGAATCATTTTGACTTCAACTGTATTTTACCATTTAATTATTATACCTTAATACTTATTATACTTTAATACTTTATTACTTAATTATTAGTTGCTAAAAGTAAATATTTATAATTTGATAAAAGCATGCTTATAGCAATCAAGAATTTGTTGTGTATTACAGTTTTGCTCAGTGGCTTTGGTGCATTTCTCACAACACTATTTACATTTGCACAACAGTTCATGCATTTCTCAAAACAATTAGTCATCTGTGCACATCATAGTAGCAGTTTCTCATTCCTTCCAACAAATTGCAAATGCTTTTGGACATGCATCAATTGCTTTCATACAACTCTCTGCTGTTTGTAACATGATCATTTGCTTATGTCATGTCAGTCAAAATTAACTAAACTACTGAATAGTCATTCCATATTACAGTTTTTCTCAGTTGCTTTGGTGCATTTCTCACAACACTATTTACATTTGCACAACAGTTAATGCATTTCTCAAAACATTTAGTACAAACTGCAAAACCTAGTGGATAACCTGCAAAAGCGTGTCACTTGCTCAAAATGGAGAGCTCATTCCTCAAAAGCAAGTATTGATGTCAATGAAAGTGTCAGTGTCATCAAGATGAAAAGTCCTGACATCGTTGTTTATGAACAAGATCGTCAAATGGCTTTGTCATGTTTTCATTATGACAGTTTACTCTGTAAATGTTTTCCAATGTAAAAAAAGTCAGATTTTGGTGACACGTCCTGAAAATGCTCAAGACAGCACTATATACTATTGGCACAGCCATTTGAAAAAAACTGCAGTAAAGTTAGACATCACTGCATTTAGTGAGGTATCTGAGTACAAGACACTGAATATGTGTGTTTCACATGTTTACTGCATTTGCTCTTTGCAATTCTAATTTATTCACAGCATTGTGCAAAAAGAATAAACACACCCTTATTTACAACAAACATAAACTTCCTTTGTGTAGAGCTGTGCACAACTGTGAACAATATTGCGAGACATATTGCAACTGAACGTAAAGCATACACAGGTCTGTAAATCATTTATGAAATTGTTCATTTTAAAAGACATTTTCAGAAAAAAAAAAGATTAAACCTTTTTTATAAAATTTACATTTGACAGATTTTGACAACTAGTTCAACATTTTTGTATGTACTGACTCAAGTAATGAAATGAGGACTATTAGTTTTATATGGAATGACTATTCAGCGTTCACAAGTTTAGTTAATTTTGACTGACATGACATAAGCAAATGATAATGTTATAAACAGCAGAGAGTTGTATGAAAGCAATTGATGCATGTCCAAAAGCAGTTGCAATTAGTTGGAAGGAATGAGAAACTGCTACTATGATGTGCACAAATGACTAATTGTTTTGAGAAATGCATTAACTGTTGTGCAAATGTAAATAGTGTTGTGAGAAATGCACCAAAGCCACTGAGAAAAACCGTATATTACTTATGCCAACCATTGAAGACAACACATAATACACAATCATTAAACGTGCACACATGGACATCACCTATATGCAATACAATTGCAGGTTAACTATGTCTGTATTTACAGTTTTTCTCAGTCTTTTTTATTCAATACACCTATATCACATGTCTTTGGACTTGTGGGGGAAACCGGAGCACCTGGAGGAAACCCACGCGAACATGGGGAGAACATGCAAACTCCACACAGAAACGCCAACTGACCCAGCCGAGGCTTGAACCAACGACCTTCTTGCTGTAAGGCGAATGTGCTACCCACAGCCCATTATTACATACTAGCTATCAATAATATTTTAAATGTCAATAATATTTAATATTCCAGTCCTAATATCTAAAAAATCTCAAAAATAAGCATTTTCTAGACAAGCAAAAATACTGTCTTGTTTTCAGAAATAATGTGTCAAAATCAAGTGAGTTTTTCCTTAAAACAAGCTAAATAATCTGCCGAAATAATCTTATGTCAAAAAGAAGAACAGGTAATATATTAAAGGTCTCTAAAAGTCACTTCCTACCCCAAAGTTTTTTTCTTTTTCTGTGTATTGTTATTTATTTAATTTTTCTGTAGTTTTTTTACGGTTCCAGAAAGCAGGTAAGACAAAAACAGAATCCAAAAATAAATAAATAAACAAGTAAATAACAGGGTGAGAATGTGGGAAAACGTGGTAAAAATCAGGTGAGGGCTTTTCTTTTTCAGGATTGCTTTTTAAAACACTGTCGGTTGAGTTTAGGGAAGGGTGTGGGCGACTCAATCGGTGCTTTTGAAAACACTATCGGTTGGGTTTAGGAAAGGAGGAGGGTCAGTCAGTCAGTCGACAGCAGCCTCTGGTGGATTTACACGAGAACAGCAGGCATGAATGGCACTCGTGAGAGAAATCTGAGATCTTAAAAAGCGTAGACAGTGGCCTCTGGTGGATTCACGAAAACAAAAACTGCAAAAACATGTACCTCCTGGCACATATTTGATGCTCTCCAGAAATGTATATAGGGGTACATTTTCAAAATGAGCCTGGGTTGAATATTTAGCTTGTTGTGTTTATTTGCTTGTTCTGAAAACCATATTTTTTTCCTAGTCTAGAAAATGCTTCTTGATTTAAGATTTTTTAGATATTAGGACTAAAAACAAGAGCAAAAATCTAAGTAAGAAAAGCATTTTTTGCAGCGTGTATGTGTGTGTGTAATAAGCAATTAATGAATGCACCACAACTGTGATGTAAAGTGAATAAAAGCAAAGTGTTTCTCATTTAATAGAAGATCTGAAATGTAACTGACATTTAAACAAAGTCTGAAAGCTTTCTTATATTTGAACATCAGACAAAGAGAGAGAAAAAGTTTTGCATAGAACAGCGGCAGACAGAGAAACGGAGGTAGAGACAGTCAGAGAGACAGACTTGCATACTAAGTGTTGCTGCTGGACAGCCAGTGGGTTCACGCTGAAGGTCACGCTTCTCTGCATGTTTCCTCTGAGAGTCACAGCACATCTGTCCTCTCTGTCTTATATGGAAATCATCTATCATGTCATACTTTGATTGGTCCCCAAGGGCCACATGACAGGAAGCACAGCCTGGCCCCGGGTGCCTTATAGGATATAACAATGGAGTGTTTGCAGTCATGTCTCATCACCAGCGGTTGCTTTTTGCAGCCACGTCCTCGTCCATGATTCGTGGAAGCCGACCGCTGGCTCCGCCCTCCAGGTATCCAGACTTCACAACAAACGCTTCTGGAATTTTTCTCTTTTTACTTAAATCTGATATGAGAGAAGAGTTTTAAATGAAAAAGGCTTCAAGCGTTTATATTTACACACCATATGTCGGAATATTTTCATGCATGGTTTGTTCAGTGAATAAAAGTGACCTGCGATGGCGAGAAGCATCTTCCGGCGAGCTCCAAATGTGCTCACTCCCACTTCCTTCAAATCCTCATCCGAGAGCGTGAGGAACGTCTGATAATCGATCTGACAGATGGGAGAACATGATTAATGTGTCTTTTAGGTGAGAAATAGCTTCATCCAAAGTATATGATACGATACGAACAACAGTGCTAGTTATGAATTAATAGAGACCAATGCTTCTAAAACAATGCCTCTTTGTTGATATTAAAGGAGTTATGAATATATGAGTTATACATTTTTCACATATAAAAGGTCACTGTGCTATTCACCTTAGTTTTCACATTCATGAGCTATTCAAAATAGCTTGCTATTGTAACCAGGGATGTGACACTGACAACGGAAGTGGATCCAAATGCAGGGTTGTTAGAATGGTCAGGCAAGCAATGGTCAACACAGGAGCAAACAGATGTATAAGGGCAATCCAGAGTCGTAGTCAGATACACAGGCAGATGGTCAGAAACAGGATTAAACAAATAAACGAGGCAAGGATCAAAAAACACGGCAAAACAAGACAAAGGAAATCGAGTTGTAGTGTCACTAAAACACTAGACAAGGCTCAGCAACACTGACTACGTTTACATGGACATCAGTAATCAAATTTTTTGCTTTAATCTAATTAAGAGAATAATAAGACTAAGGTGTTTACATGAGTTGCTTTTTGAATGTTCCTTTCATGATCGCGTTTTACATGTTATAGCACATAATTCGATTAACGTCATTGCGTCACCGCGCTATCCGCATTTCCTCCAGAGTTTTATGTAATTTCGGGTGTTTCATTTTTAATTTGTCGACTTTAACTGCAGTTTGGCACTTTCACTTTCATTCACGAAGATTTCATGCATGCCCACCGTGACAAACGAGATATTGGATGCAACTATGAACTGCTGGAAGAGTTGTTTTAATGGAAGTTCATACCAAATTCTGAATGGAAGAAAAAAAAAAACTCTGCATTTCTCGATGCAGGTGTCTGTGGTCTTCACTGACTCGGTACGTGCAAAGAGTGTCAATCAACCATGCGTGTGTGTCTGTGGACAACCCTGTTGCAAAAAGCGGCTTAAAGTCTTACATGAGGGTAATAGTTCGATTAAGGTGTTTACATGTCTGTACTGCACTTTAATAATGCGACTAAAGTCGGCATACTCCACATGTCTTAATTTAAAAATGAAAATTGCAAAAACAGTTTAGATGTATTTTTTTTATTGCAAATGCCACAAAAATCCCCCTGCACAACTAAACAAAATTTTGGATTTTGTAACAACAGTAAACATTTATTTTTGTTATAAGGTCTGGTTTTGTGGTGGCTGTACTTTAAAATTAAATTAATATTATCTTAATTGAAGTGAAGAGAGATGTTGAAATTCTAACAGTAAAAAGAGCGACTGTAAGGTCACACCTGCTTGTATAAATGCTTGAAAATGATTTAGGCCCAATCCCAATTCTATTTTTGTACCCCTTCCCCTTCGCCCTTGCAACCGAGGGTTAAGTGGAAGGGCTTCAAAACTTACCCCTAAGAATTGGGACAGCACTTTAACATCTGCACACGTCATCATATGTCATCGCGATCTCTTGCTTCATATGAGATCAGACGATGGCGACTGCTGTAGTTATTCCAGTTGTGTTGTTTTTTGGTATTTATCTTCAGGAAATCACTGAAGGGATATATTATGTTATCATAACGATCTAATGTGGCAATAAGATCGTAACTGTACTGTGTATTTACACCGTGGCCATATTCATCTAAACACACAAAAACAACATTAACATTATAGCAGACACTGTAAAAAGCTCATTCAAGTATTCGAGTGTCAGAATGGTGTGGGACTGCTGTACAGGAGTTATTATTAGGGATTTTAGATTGCGAAATTTAGCGATTTTTTTTTTTTTTTCAAAAGCGGTTATGAATATATTAAAATATATGTTTCTTTGTCATAAAAATTCGTAATAATGACAAAAAATACCAATTTGTGGATCTCCTTACTTCCGGGTTCAGCATTACTGCCGTTGTGGCAGTTTTCTTACCCCTTCGTTTCGAGTGTGCTCCTGAAAAATCTTCGTTCGAAAGGGTGTATACACCTTGCTCTTAGCCCTACGCCTTCAAGCTAAAGAGAATTGGGACACCCCTACCCCTTGACGGGAACGCGCAAAACGAGGGGTAGGGGTAAGGGAAAGGGCTAAGGGGGAGAATTGGGATTGGGCCTTAGTTGAAAATATCCATTAGAAGCTTAAAAGTAATCAAAAAGTAATCCGATGTAATCAGTTACTCTACTTTTTTAAAGCAATTGAAAAGGTACACTACTTATTACATTTTAAATAGGGTAATATGTAATCTGTAATCTATCCAAAGTAACCTCCCTAACACTGTGAATGAACTACACTAATATTAGATTTTTTTTATTTACAAGTAAATAAAGTGAGACACAGATATCCAGTCCTTTTGAAAAATTATTTTCAGATTACTATTATTTTCATTTATTTGCAAGTAAATGTATGTTGATTTAAGAATGTTTAAATATTTTACTTAAAAAAAACTGCAATACTGAGTATCTCTCAACTCTTTCAATGCACTTCAAACACCAACTCTTTGTTTAAAAGAAACAGTTCTGCACAATGAGATCTAGGTTTCTCGCTAGCAGCTAACTTTCAAAGATGCCAACTTTGACAAATCCAGTTGACTAGTTCAATCTCAAACTTTTAAGCCGTGCCTTTGTTGCCAGGGAGACTAAAATACTTCAGTTCACCCTGATTCCTAAAGGTGCTCAGAAGCAGTCGGATCCTGCCAGGTTTGTGTGTAATCAGACAATAGCGCCGCGTGTGTGGGTGTGTGTGCGTGGGTGTGCCGTCTGGGACGAGTGTGTGCGTGTGGGCAGTGTATTTACCTCCTGTTGTTGGAAAATATCGATGTATTTCTCCAGCCCCAGCTGTGCCAGTAACTCAATAAGATCGTCAGCGTGGGCGGGACTGGGAGACCTGCCAATCAGATGTCTGGATACTGTAGCACCACCCTCGGTCAGAAAGAGATCCGCTGCAAAAGGTCAAAGGTCACAAATTAGATGTTCATAACGCAGGTGTGACGGTTTAATTTCCCAGCAGGATCCGGATCACCTCTACAGGCGTAAGTGATTGTTTCACCTTGAAATGAAGCTGCTGGCTGAATTAAATTGCGTAATGAGCAGCTAAACTAATTTAATTGTTACTGTTAATTAAACAAGATATGCCAGGGCCTGTGTAATTAGGGAGCAGAACGGTGAGCTGAGCAGGACACGTACATGATCGGGACGCTGACAAACTGTAGGAGGAGGATGGAGGAGATGAAGATGCAGATCCACGTCTTTCTCTCCAGTTCTCAGAGGCGCTTCCGGTCCAGCCATGTTCCTTCCCACTCCACGACTGCAAGACAAATATTAAAGTAATCATGACGTACATTGAATTGAAACAGTCCTGAAATTAGAAAAAAAAATGTAGGGCGGTGCATGATTTCATCCTCATCTTGTTTTAAAATGTAATAATTATTCACAATATTACTGTCTTAAATTATATTAATACACTCACCGGCCACTTTATTAGGTACACCTGTGCAACTCCTCGCTAATGCATATTTCTAATCAGCCAATCACATGACAGCAACTCAATGCATTTAGGCATGTAGACATGGTCAAGACGATCTGTTGCAGTTTAAATCAAGCATCAGAATGGGAAAGAAAGAGGATTTAAGTGACTTTGAACGTGGCATGGTTGTTGGTGCCAGACAGGCTGGTCTGAATAATTCAGAAACTGCTGATCTACTGAGATTTTCACGCACAACCATCTCTAGGGTTTACAGAGAATGGTCCAAAATAAAAGAAAATATCCAGTGAGCAGCAGTTCTGTGGGCGCAAATGCCTTGGCAGAGGTCAGAGGAGAATGGCCAGACTGGTTCCAGTTGATAGAAAGGCAACTGTAACTCAAATAACCACTTGTTACAACCGAGGTCTGCAGAAGAGCATCTCTGAACACACAACACGTCCAACCTTGAGACGGATGGGCTACAGCAGCAGAAGACCACACCGGGTGCCACTCAGCTATGAGTCTCAATTTCTGCTGCCACATTCGGGTGGTAGGGTCAGAATTTGGCGTCAACAACATGAAAGCATGGATCCATCTTGCCTTGTATCAACAGTTTAGGTTGGTGGTGGTGGTGTAATGGTGTGGGGGATATTTTCTTGGCACAATTTGGGCCCATTAGTACCAATTGAGCATTGTGTCAACGCCACAGCCTACCTGAGTATTGTTGCTGACCAATGTCCATCCGTTTATGACCACAGTGAACCCATCCTCTGATGGCTACTTCCAGCAGGATAACGCTCCATGTCATAAAGCGTGAATAATCTCAGACTGGTTTCTTGAACATGACAATGAGTTCACTGTCCTCAAATGGCCTTCACAGTCACCATAACTCAATCCAATGGAGCACCTTTGGGATGTGGTGGAACGGGAGATTCGCATCATGGATGTGCAGTAGGGTTGGGTCGATAGACGATGCCATTGTTCATCGCCGATGGCTGATAGACACCACTATGCTGAGCCGGCATCGGAATCCTCCGCCCCGCCCCCGTCGCAGCAGCAACCCGTTTGCAAAAAATACACACTTAGGCCCTGTTTACACTAATACGTCAGTAAACAAAAACAATCCACGTCCACACTGCCGTTTCATCTAGCATTTCTGAAAACCCTCCTTCCACATTATACAGCTGAAAACGCACATCACATGACGTGACCACACACACAAACACACACACACACACACACACACACACACACACACACACTCTGTCATGCACTGCAGCATATGCGCACGTCTGAGCTCCAGCAGTCAGCAGGTGCTTTGAGCACAAAACCCCAGAGAGCACTTTGGACAGTGTATTAAGGATGTACCGCTGCATCGCGTCTCACTATAGCTGTTAAACGTGATATTTAATTAATCTTGTCTCTATCTAACGACTCTTTTGAATCTATCAGGTAACGTATCACATCGTCAGTACACTGCTTTAATCTTTCACTTTCACGCTTGTACTTAGTAATTTTAGTGAAAACTTCAGACACTGTTGGTTGGTTCCTGTTGGCTCTGCAGCTTTTTTACCAACCAACTTTGTCGACACCATTATAACAACACAGAGCTGTCTATTCATGCCAGAGCCCCGTGGAAAAAGTGATTGACAGTAATTTGTGTATAACTTATCTTTATTTATTTATGATTTGGTTATGGGTAAAGCAAAGACCATGCGGGTCAGGTAGTTGAAACGGTAGGCTACAAATAATTAATTTGTTATGAATTAATTAATTATTCATAAATAATTAATTCACTGCCGCCTAGGACGATGATGCCATCGTCCATCGCAACGTTTCACCAAGCGGCAACCTCCCGCTCTCCCTCGGGAAGCCAATATGGAAGTAACTAAACCTGCAATTCATCGAAATTCCGCTAGTCCTGGCTCCAACGTGGAGCAAATTTCCACAAGAAAAAAAGGTGTTTACAGCCTGGTACAAAGAACGATTTTATTACGATTAATATTACCCTTCGTGACAACTGTGAGGGGGGTGAATTTTTTTATAACTCATCCGTTTCGCTTATATTAAGTTATATTAAGTTTGCATAATTAAGGGTGTGGCCACTTGAGTGACAGCTAGCTGTCGCTCTCAGCTGATTCCGGCTGATTAGCTGCTGAACTCGGCATATTCATCATATTTTTGTGTTGTTTAATGTTTCTTTACACAGTCAGTTGCCTTTTGGAATTATTTCTTACAATTATCAGATGATATGGCATGCTGTGTCCACTTAATTATGCTCACAAGCCATTCACGTGGCCTCCGTTTGCCAGGTGAGTGAAATTATATACGTATACCATCTCTATAAATGTATTTGTTTTATTTAAGATCATTTATCATGCACTCCAGAATCTGACACACTGATTAGCTGTAGGCTCTAGAACAGTCATCTGAAGCGTTGTCATACAGTGTTATGCCTGGATTTCACCAATAGCCTTGCATTCAATAACAGACTATTTCTAAAGTGTTTGGATGTAATACGCACTTTCCTCCTGTTGAAAAACGTCATAAGAACAATTCTTAGTGGCTCAATGTATTACCACAGTGTTTTTAAAAGTCTAAACACTTTATTGATATAGTACACAACCAAGCACATGTGGTCAGAACTCACGCTCCGCCTCTTTGCTCTTGTGTGGTAGTCCCTCTTTGGTGCGATGATGCGTGAACAAAATGGCGACGGTTGGCCACGCCTACTGGTAGCTTCTTTTGGGTTCTCCATAAATCCATGGGTGACGTCACGGATACTACGTCCATATCTTTTACAGTCTGTGTTTCACATTAGACATTGTACGATGCCAAATTGGTCGACATCACCCAACCCTAATGTGCAGCTGACAAATCTGCAGCAACTACGTGATGTAATCATGTCAATATGGAGCAAAATCTCTGAGGAATATTTCCAGTATCTTGTTGAATCTATGCCTTGAAGGATTAAGGCAGTTCTGAAGGCAAAAAGGGGCCCAACCCGGTACTAGTAAGGTGTACCTAATAAAGTGGCCAGTGAGTGTATAATACATTTACTTAAATTAAAAAAGAAGCATTTTTATCAAAAAAAAAATGCATTCTTGGTAAACATAAGAGACGTATTTTTTATTATACAGAAAGCAGCAGCATGAACATTCAGTAAAACGTCTGCTTTTGTGCTCCACAGAAAAAAAAAGAGAAATCCTGGAGGTTTGAATGATGACAAAAGTTTCATTTTTGACTAAACCACTGCTAAAGAAGCAAAGTGCGAGAAACACAAACAGATTTCAATAACTTTTCAATTTGAATCCTTCACGGGGGTTTCACTTATTCTCAGAAATAATGCGATTCGAACAGCAGTAACAATCAAAAACAGATTCAATCAGTGCTGCAGAGCGGCGCTAAACTGCTTCCATTGAGCTCTTTAATTGAGAGAGTCTCATTATCCCAGCGGAGAGGAAATGAGGGAGGAAGTGAAGGAAACGGTGATGTGCGGCTCACCATGAGCTCAAACACTTCTGTGATTGGAGCTCAGAGTCTTTTCTCTATGATTACACCGCTCTGAATGACAGGCCCACTGTATTCAACACATCACAAATCAATCCTTTTAGAAAGCCTCGCACTCTAGTTTCCAAACACAGGTGGGGGAATGTGTGGTCTGTCAGTTAGAAAACACACATCTGGGTTTAATATGTTTACAATCAGCACATTAGCATACGCTCATGTGACTGCAACCTGATGAATTTATTGAAATGCTGCAATGACAACATTAAAATGACTGTTCAACAGTTTGGGGATGGTGAGAAGACATACAGTTGAAGCCAAATTTATTCGCCCTCCTGTTTTTTTTTTTTTTTTTTACTTTTTCTAATATTTCTCAAATGATGTTTAACAGATTTAGGAATTTTTCACAGTATTTCCTATAATATTTTTTCTTCTAGTAAAAGTCTTATTTGTTTTATTTTGACTGGAATTTTAATTTTTAAAACAATTTTAAGGTCAATATTATTAGCCTCATTAAGCTATATTTATTTTCGATTGTCTACAAAACAAACCACTCTTAAAAAAGTTCAATTACAATGCATAACTAAAATATGAACAAATGTCATTTAATATTAATGCAAATCTGAATTTTCAGTGTCATTACTATCCTTCAAAATGTATTCTGATTGCTGATTTGATGTGCAAGAAAGATTTAGTATTAACACTACACTCAAAAAATGATATTTGCTGCTTATTCGAGCTACTTATTTAAAATAAGCTGATTCAACACCAATTCTTGAGGGTTGTTTTGGGACAACTTAATTGTTTTATGTTCAACTCACTTTTAACAATTAAGTTAACTTATTTAATTTGTGTTAGGACAACATGAAGGAATTGTGTGGAACTCAGCATCTTTTTACAGTGTAGAACTACCAGAATTCTATAACTACTAATTACCATGGTTATCATTCTGACCATTCTCATATAAGACGCCACAATGTCATGTCATACTTACATTAAAAGTTTCTATTGAGATACAGCGAAATCAACAAATTGATTTGATCAAAAGAGTCAGTTTAATTTATGTGCGCTGGGCAAAAATTAATAGCATATCAATTAAAATGTTTGTTTTGTCATAATTTAAGTGTGTGCACTGTGTATATTTAATATGTATATATGGATACACACATATTTGAGGAAATATTTATTTATATTTACATATAATATATATATGATACAAATTATATATAAATTTAAATATCTAACAAAATATGTAATAAAATAGTTTTGTATAGTTTAGTTTCTATGTGTGTGTGCATATACCACATATAGATAATAAATATATATACAGTATAATACACACAATTATATTATGTCAAAACAAACTTTTATTTCAGATGTGAGTAATCGCGATTAATCTTTTAATTTTCAAAAAATAAATCTAACATAATTTTCCAAAAAAATATTAAGCAGCAAAAACCTCAACATTAACAACTATTAATAATACATCATTCATTTTCCTTCGGCTTATGCCCTTCCAGCTGCAACCTAGTACTGAGAAACACCCATACACTCTCGCATTCACACACACAAAGGACAATTTTAGTTTATTCAATTCACCTATAGCCACCTGTGTTTTGACTGTGGGGGAAACTGGAGCACCTGGAGGAAACCTAACTGACCAAGCCGGGACTCAAACCAGCGACCTTCTTGCTATGAGGTGACAGTGCTAACCACTGAGCCACTGTGCCGCCCTTATTATTAATAATTGAGCACCAATAATAATAATAATTGAGCAGCAAATCAGCATATGGAAATGATTTCTGGAAGATCATCTGACATTTCTTAAATCTTATTATAATCAATGTGGAAATGTAAAATATGTTCATATTTCAATATTTACTACTAATAATAATAATAATAATAATACTAATTCATTCATTTTCCTTTCGGCTTAGTCCCTTTATTAATCCGGGGTCGCCACAGCGGAATGAACCGCCAACTAATCCAGCACATGTTTTACGCAGCGGATGCCCTTCCAGCTGCAACCCATCTCTGGGAAACATCCATACACACTCATTCACACTCATACACTACGGACAATTTAGCCTACCCAATTCACCTGTACCACATGTCTTTGGACTGTGGGGGAAACCGGAGCACCCGGAGGAAACCCACGCGAATGCAGGGAGAACATGCAAACTCCACACAGAAACGCCAATTGACCCAGCTGAGGCTCAAACCAGCGACCTTCTTGCTGTGAGGCGACAGCACTACCTACTGCGCCACCACGTCGCCTAATAATAATAATAATAACTCAAATTAATATACATAGTGAATTTATTTTTCGAAATATCTTTACTTTTCTTAGAGAAAACAATGTGTACTGTTTGTTCCTGCAAAACTCATTTTCATGATGCTGCAGTGTCTGACGCTGAACTTTGAGCTTGAGAAAGTCTCCAGATTAGCGGTGTTGGATGTGTGTGAGCACCTGCTGCTGCTGCTGCTGCTGCTGCTGGCTGTGGTGGTTGTTGTTGTTGTTGTTGTTGCTGTTGTAGGGTCTGTAACAGCGGCGGCTCACGGCTCGCAACTCTTTCACAGCGTCAGTAGGCATCGATTTAGAAAAACCCAGACCACTCCAGGTGTCTGTAGGGGTTCGAACCTCTGTCACCACGGGCTTCTGCTGCATGGCTGAAAAACACACACATTTACACAGATTAAATCACACACAGACCCGTCTGCACGCCTGGAACATATACTCAGAACCGGCTCCAGATTTACACTGGCACACAACAGCAGCTCTAATTAAACTCTTGTGTGTGTGTGTGTCTGTGTGTGTGTGTGTATATTTGAGTCCTCCTGCATTATTAAACACCTGCCACCTAATTAAACAACTTAATCAAGAGCAGTCATGCAGAAGAATATGCTGCTACTTTCACATCTCTTTCTCTCTGTGTGAAGGAAATACATTAAACGGTTGTGTATTTTAAAGTCTATTAAAGTCTATTGGATTTCCGCAATATACTTTATGTTGTCAATATAATTTTAATAGCATCATATTTAGGGGTGTGTGATATTTATTATCAACAATAATATTGTAATTGTTGTGACTAAGCAGACATTATACACCTTGCAATAAACAAACAGAAACCCATGTTCAGAGTCCAGAACTACTGACTGTTTGAAGTCTATTGGAATATTATTAGTTCAATCATTCATTTTCCCTCAACTTAGTCCCTTATTTATCTGGGGTCACCACAGCGGAATGAACCGTCAACTATTCCAGCATATGATTTTACCCAGCGGATGCCCTTTGTTGGAATTTCTTGATGGCATTAGCCAATTCCATGCGTGTTCAATGAGAGTCAGGAGAGGTTTTCTTCAATGCAAAAGTATTAGCCATTTATTTAATACAATTGTATATTTCGAAAGATACAGAGCTGGTTGGATGTGTCCCTCACGTATGTTCAGGCCATCTTCAACAACAACTCTTTCCCTCTAACCACTTTTATACACGCAGGTAAACAACTGGTGTTCTTGGAATTGGCCGGGTGTGGTCCTTTATGTTCTGTATTATCTGGCCTTGGCACCACAAACCCTGGCCCCTCTTGACCTACATACATGAACATGACACAGCTATATTACATACATAAACATGACAGAGCTATCTAACATACATGGGCATAACACAGCTACATTCATAGAAAGAAATAAGAGAGCCACAATTAATAAGAAATAAATTTGCAACACCTTCCAGCCACAACCCAGTTCTGTGAAACACCCACACACTCATACACTATGAGTCAGTTTAGTTTATTCAATTCCCCTATAGCATATGTG
Source organism: Danio kyathit (assembly GCA_903798195.1). Classification (NCBI taxonomy): domain Eukaryota; kingdom Metazoa; phylum Chordata; class Actinopteri; order Cypriniformes; family Danionidae; genus Danio; species Danio kyathit. The sequence continues at coordinate 4,835,897 of LR812532.1, forward strand.
TTTGGACAGTGGGGGAAACCGGAGCACCCGGAGGAAACCCACACCAACACGGGGAGAACATGCAAACTCCACACTGAAACGCCAACTGACCCAGCCAGGACTCGAGAACCAGCGACCTTCTTGCTGTGAGGCGACAGTGCTAACCACTAAGCCACCCGAATATTATTAGTTATTAAATGCAAAAAAAAAGACCCTGCATGGGTTTGTGCTTTTTATATTTATAAGATGTATTTCAGTAATACCACATAAGAAAATTGCTGTCTTGCTGAATATCAGCATGAGAGTTTGGTCAAGAATGAAAAATCAATATTACACAAAAGTGCAACAAACAAGTTCATATTGAGTGAGCTCCATTTCAGACACAACACTGTCTGGGTTTTTTGGGGGCAATGAAAATCGTTTCAAACAAACTGAAGCAGAACATGAGTGCATAAGCAATAAGTACTTCTGAATTAATCAGGAACAAATCAAATCATGATTCACTTGCCTAATTAGCTTCTAAATCTAAATCTAATTCTAAAACCGTGAGCCAAAGTTGGCTCATTGGTCACACTTTATTTTGATAGTCGGTTTGTTGAATTTAGGTTACATTGCATCTAAATGCCAACTAATTCTCATTAGATTATAAGTAGACTGTTAGGTTAGGGTTGGTGTAAGTTGACATGTACTTGCAAAGTTTTATTATAGTCAGTTAAATGTCTGTTGAAGGAGCAGTATCAACAGATATTAAGCAGACAGTCTACTAATACTCAAATGGACCATCAAAATAAAGTGTTACCGCCCACTGTAACCTGATTTAGCCCACCATCCCATCTGCGAATGATAGAGGGCTTTTTTTGTTTGTTTGTTTGTTTGTTTGTTTGTTTGTTTGTTTTATTTTGCTACAAAAAAGTAAATTAAAATTTAATGTTTCAATTAAATATAATTAAATTTGAGTTTTAAAAAAGTAAATACTGTCACTCGACAAATAGAAGACTATGCAAAAGACATCGGTGAGCAAATCAAGGCAAAAACTACTGTAACTTCATTCTGTTCATTCATTCATTTTCTTTTCGGCTTAGTCCCTTTATTAATCTGGGGTCGCCACAGCGGAATGAACCGCCAACTTATCAGCACGTTTTACGAAGCAGATGCCCTCCAGCTGCAACGCATCTCTGGGAAACATCCGTACACACTCATACACTACGGACAATTCAGCCTTCCTAATTCACCTGTACTGATTTTTTTTGTTTTTACTTAATAACTTCAGTATAAATTGTAAATATATATATATATATTGTATTAGTTAATATAAAGCAATGTTTTTTTTATTTTTAAATATTATTAAATAAATGAGGAAATTACCCATGGCAACTATATTTAAATTCGACCCACTAGCCTTAATAAAGTTTGGATTTTGGCCCTTAACAAGAAAGAGTTTGGGCACCCCTGTTCTAAATGAATCATTTGAGTGTTTTAGTGTCCTATTTATTCATTTATGAGAAGTCTAAACCTGCCATGGTGCCAACATAAAAACACTCAGCTAAATATTATTTAATATTATCTGAATTGAAAAAAGGCAGCGACTCAGTGGTTAGCACTGTTGCCTCACAGCATGAAAGTCACTGGTTCGAGTCTCGGATGGGTCAGTTGGCAATTCTCTGTGGAGTTTGCATGTTCTCTCCTTGTTGGCGTGGGTTTCCTCCAGGTGCTCCGGTTTCCCCCACAGTCCAAACACATTCGCTATACTGTAGGTGAATTGGGTAAAACTAAACTGGCTGTAGTGTATGAGAGTGTGTGTGTGAATGTGAGAGTATATGGGTGTTTCAAAGTACTGGGTTGCAGCTGAAAGGGCATCCGCTGCGGAAAAACATATGCTGGAATATGTTTGCCGAAGGAAAATGAATGAATGAATTTAAAAATATATATAATTTATCTTAATATTGCACACCCTTAAGAGACGAGTTTTGGTCAACCAAAGATTTATTATTATTATTATTATTATTATTACTATTATTAAATGCACAGGATAAGGAGAAGTGAGTATATGATATGTCTATGTAATACACTGTGCAGGACATACTAAAACTTTTCTATCATTTATCAACCTATAAAAACAACTGTACATGGCCGCTCAATCTAATGTTAAAGGATTAGTTCACCACAACATTTCATTTTGGTTCATTTCAATGACTATTTAGGCCAATTTAGTTTATTAAATTCACCTATAGCGCATGTGTTTGGACTGTGGGGGAAACCGGAGCACCCGGAGGAAACCCACGCCAACATGGGGAGAACATGTAAACCACACAGAAATGCCAACTGGCCCAGCCGGAACTCGAACCAGCGACCTTCTTGCTGTGATGCCACAGTGCAGCCACAGTGTCGCCCTAAATGATCATTATGTTGATTTAAATAGTTTATTAATAAACATGATTAGATTAGTCGACTAATGACTTAAAACAAACAACCACTATTCAAATAGAAAATTTTTTAGTTGTGGGCAGCCCAACAAAATGTTTTTATGTTACTTCATTTTTAATACTTTTTTCATTATTAATAAATAAAACAGTCTGAAAGTCTGTAAGTGCACATTATATGATTTCAGAATTAAAAAAAAAACATATGCTTCGTTTTGACATTAGTAGGATAATCCTATTTTAACATATTGTGTGGTGATATCAGAAGCACGTATGCTATATTCTACTTTAAGACTAATTAACTAACAACACATTTATTATTATTATTTATTTTCTAAAAGTCTCAATACCATATGTAAACTCTGAATCTCTAACAATTTATATTTAGATCTAAATATGTTTTACATAAGGTAATTAAATTATTAATCCCACTCACAATGAAGTGAAATGTATGTGTCTGAGGGTAAATAACAATTGTATGGATTTGTATTTTTAACCACATGGACTTACAAACTCTATATGTTGCATGTAAAGGGAGTCGATTTATGTATAAAAGTATAAATAGAAACAACATCACAATATTAAGCTGAAATGTTGTTGAATGCTCATGTTTTTTTTCTTTCAGTATATTGAAAAAAATATAAACTATACATAAATTATACAGTGATAATAAAAAAAAGATTAGATTTTACTGTTACTTGCTCTTTTTTTTGTAATTATTAATGAAATTTACTTTCAATTTATATTACATATTTAAATGTTGCCTAATATTTGTAATTATTAGTAAATTTGTTAAATCATACATCTTTACAGAGCCCCTATTACACATTAAGGGCCCTATCATACACCCGGCGCAAGGCGCGACGCAATTGTTGTTTGCTAGTTTAAGCTTGACGCAAGAGTCATTTTGACGTTTTGCACCACGCTGTTTAAATAGCAAATGCATTTGCGCTCATATGTGCGCCCATAGGCGTTCTGGTCTAAAAAAGGATGTGTGTTGAGGTGCATTGCTGGCGCGTTGCTATTTTGAGAAACTAGAATAGACTGTTTATTAGACCAGCTAAGAGGAGGTCTAAAGTCCAGCGCCTCGCTTAAACATTGCTTAATACACACAGGATGCACAGCAATACGCAAATATCTTTACAAATATAAAAGAATTAAAGGATAAAAATGTTACAAAAATTATTATTTTCTAGCCTACATAAATATAAAAACCACTGCCTTCATGCCTTCTTCATCTCGGGGGGCTTTTTCAGTTTATTCATGACAAATTGCTTTTGTATAATGTTATTATTATTAGCAGTATTATTTATTATATGCATATTTATATTTGTTTTAAAAAAAACAAGCTTAGATTTGCTCACCTGTCAGCTTTTAGACTATATAAGGCATAGCATGTGTATTTGGATATAACGTTTTTTTTTTTGACCACACTTCGTTATTATTGTTTATTTATTCGTTAGCTGGAAATTAGAACTGAATTTAGAAATAGTTTTGAAACAAATCTTTGCGCTTAACAAACAAAATTAATTATGTACAGGCTAATGGATGTCTGCGTGTACAACACGTTTCCTTATCCACGAGAGTGAAAGTGAAAGTAAAGAATGAGGAGGCTCATTCTCTCATTCTCGCGCTGTAGATGCTCTGTTTAACTGTTTTCTCGCTAGTGAAGCGCTCAGTTTTTCCACTTACAAAGTCCGCCATGTAAATAGCAAATGCGCTATGGCGCGACGCAACTGACTCTAATGCTGCGTTCACACCAGACGCGGAAGAAGCGTCAAGCGCGAGTGATTTACATGTTAAGTCAATGCAAACGCGCGAATAGGTATCCTGAGGTGCGATACACACGAATGGCGCGGCTCGAATGGCACCGCGCGAATTGAGCGTTTGACGCGCTTAACGCGCAAATCGCGCAAAACGCTCGAGTTCAAGAATTTGAACTTCTGCGGACATTCGCGCTGCGTTAACCAATGAGAAGCTTGCTCTTGTGGGGGCATGTTTGTGACGTAGCACCTGTTGGTGGTGTCCGGGGGAAATCCTTCAGCCGACACCGACAACAGTTCATCAAACTGGGCTTGGCTCAGTCAGAAGCACCGCTGAAAGTCTCCGTCATCCAGGTTAAGTTTCTGAAGGAGTTTAGGAGCTCACAGAGCTGGGTGCACCTCAGAAAGTATCGAGTGGACTCAGACACTGGTCCAAACGTATCGATGCTGTTTTTCAGCCTTCATAAAGCACATAAACACAGGTATTTTATCAATAAAATCCATGTTAGCCATTTAGCAACGAAGCTACAGTCACCGGGCAGACAGAAGCCCTGCCCATGACGCGAATCCGGGTCTGTTCTGAAGTGAATTTGACACGCGAATGAAGCAGAGTTTGACGTGCGAATGAAGCGGAGTTTGACACGCGAATGAAGCGAGTAAACTTAAATGTTCATGCATCTATTTAAGCACGAATAGCGCGATTTAGCCGCGCGTTCCGCGTCTGGTGTGAACGCAGCATTAAAGGGAATGAGAGATGAGATTCTGATTGGTTTATTCTAAAAACACACCCATAACTCATTAAGAGAATAAGCTCAACCCTGTTAGACCATGTGCCGCATCACAAAGCGGAATTTTCCATCCTTAAAATCGCAAAATTGGATCCTGACACGCCCTTGATGCTTTTGAGCCCTGCGCTTTGGACTTTGCACCTAGATCGTTAAAATAGGGCCTTAAAAAGGGTCATATTTTGGTTTTAAGGATCTTCAACAGCAGGCTGATCTGCATGCAAGGTCAAAAAACACTTTCATTGTCTTATAATATGCATTTATTTTTACCTTATTATCCCAGCGACTCCCATATGATTTGTTCAGCGATTCATTTGTTCACAAACCCCTCCTTAGCACGATGCTAATCTGCGCTGATTGGACCGATGACAGTCTGTTGCGATTGGTCGACAGCGTTCAGTGCGAGACAGAGTGAAATGGCCACCACGGCATATCAACAATATTGAAGTAGTCAGAGTGAAGAGTGTATGTGTGAGCACACCTGCCAACACTCCTGTTTCAGACCTATCTCCCGCCACCCTCCCGTTTTGTTATTTATCCCGGAAAACTCCCGCAATTGTCCCGGGTTTGCGCGCGCAACAATTGGGCGGGCCTTAAGTTTCGTATCAACATCACGCCGAAACGACTAAAGACTCGTTATCAAAATGATTCATTTGAAGCGCTATGAGTCAACTCTTTTATAGATGAATCAATAGTTTTAAACATGGTGCACTTTTAGATTTAAGCCTTAGCTGGATATTATACTTCACTTAGAGCTGTGATACACACTCTATATAAGTAGATAATAATAAGTAGAAATATTTGTTTATCATTTAGCATGAGCTGATGAGTGAGTTGCAGAACAGATGAATGTAAACGTCACACCTCATGTCTCCATGTGTTTATGTGACTGTGTGTGTGTGTTCATCTGTCTGCATATTCAGTGGGTGGAGTGGCTTCAGTCCATTATAAATCTGGCAGCGTGTTACCCTGAAATGGCTCCCCTCTATCATCCTCCCTGGCACTGCGTAACGCTTAAATGGCTCCCCTATATCACCTCTCTGGCACACTCAAGCTCTTTAATCCATTTTGAGCTTTATACAGCATGATGAATGCCAAATAGATGGAGCCGGCGGCGGGTCGTCACACAGAGCACGAGTCCATCCAGCCGCGGCCCAGAATAACAATCTCAACCTCCACTGGCACACAGAGACGACTGCTAATCCACACTTTTGATCGCACTATGAGAGACGCTCTGAATATGTCAATCGAGTCTTCCTCTAGAGTAAATATGAGAGCGTATGACTCTGAAATATCGTCCATATTGGACAAAAACATATCCATCACATAATCCTCAGTCGCACTGCCATCTGCATCATGTACAGCTGTAGTCAGAATTATTAGCCCTCCTGTTAAATATTAATTTTTATATATTTTTTAACTCATTTCTAATCATAATAGTTTTAATAACTCATTTCTAATAACTGATTTCTTTTATCTTTGCCATGATGACAGTAAATAATATTTGACTTGATATTTTTCAAGACACATCTATACAGCTTAAAGTGACATTTAAAGGTTTAATTAGATTAATTAGGCAAGTTAGGGTAATTAGGCGAATCATTATATAACAGTGGTTTGTTCCGAGGACAATAAAACAAAACCTTGCTTAAGGAGGCTAATAATATTGACCTTGAAATGTTTTTTTTTTTTAATTTAAAACTTTTTATTAAATTATTCAATTAAAACATTTCTGGCCGAAATAAAACAAATAAGACTTTCTGCAGAAGAAAAAATATTATATGGAATACTGTGAAAATGCCCTTTTAAAAAAATCCATTAAATATAACTTGAAAAATGATTAATATTACACAGGAGGGCTAATAATTTTGCCCTCAACTGTATATCAGCTACATCAGTTGAACATCAATCAAACCAAAGTAACAGTAATAGTAGTATGCCATAGTAATTTGAAATAAAACAAAATACAATAAATAAGTTAATACAAACTATTATTATTATTATTATTATTATTATTATTATTATTCATTCATTAATTTTCTTTTCAGCTTAGTCCCTTTATTAATCCGGGGTTGCCACAGCGGAATGAACCGGCAACTTATCCAGCCGCAACCCATCTCTGGGAAACATCCATACAGCCAAAGCACTACCTACTGCGCCACCACGTCGCCCATTATTATTATTATTAACAATCATAAGAAATCAAATATAAAATTAAAAATAAATAAATAAACTACTTCTAACTTTAAACTTACTTTAAACTTTAATTTTAGGTGCTTTTTTCTTTTTTCTTTTTTTGAACAAAACTAAAAGTTGTATCCCCTATAATGTATAAATACTTAGCATTACACATTACCATTTATCTACACTAATAATATTTTAAACAGTATTCATTCATTCCTTCATTCATTTTCTTGTTGGCTTAGTCCCTTTATTAATCTGGGGTCGCCACAGCGGAATAAACCACCAACTTATCCTGCATATGTTTTTACGCAGCGGATGCACTTCCAGCCACAACCCATCTCTGGGAAACATCCATACACACTCATTCACACTCTTACACTACGGACAATTTAGCCTACCCAATTCACCTGTACCGCATGTCTTTGAACTAAAAAATTCTAATATAAATTATAATATAATTTAAAAAAAAATACAAACCTTGATTGGCCAGAAGCTTCTTTCTTTCATACTCATGATCCTGTTTAAAAAAACAGCAAAAAAAAAATTAAAACAGTGAGACAAAAAATTTTAGATGTCTAAAATAAGACAAAAAACATGTGAAGGTGATGTACCTCATTATTAACATCCATGGAGGGGAATATTCTCAGACTACAGCGTCTGTCTCTGTTCAGATAAACACTGTCCACATCCATTCTCGCTGACCTGAAACACACACTTTTACTCAGTATCTTCATTAAACATCTCAGATCTTCTAGACTGTAAAGCTCAGCCTCTGAAGTCAGAATCATTAGCTCTGCTGATTTATTAGCCCCCCTGTATATTTTTTTCCCAAATTTCTGTTTAACCGAGAGATTTTTTTCAGCACATTTCTAAACATTTCTAAACATAATAGTTTTAATAACTCATTTCGAATAACTGATTTACTTTATCTTTGCCATGATGACAGTAAATAATATTTTACTAGATATTTTTCAAGACACTTCTATACAGCTTAAAGTGACATTTAAAGGCTTAACTAGGTTAATCAGGGTAACTAGGCAGGTTAGGGTAATTAGGCAAATCATTGTACAATACTGTAATGATTTGTTCTGAAGAAAACGGAAAAATAAATATTGCTTCAGGGGGCTAAAAATATTGACCTTAAAATGATTTTAAACTGCTTTTATTCTAGCCGAAATAAAACAAATAAGACTTTCTCCAGAGAAAAAAATATTATAGGAAATACTAGAAAAAAATTTTTTTCAGGTTTTACCTCTCGGACGTGATTGGCTGGTTGAACTCCCTTGAGGCCTCTGATTGGCTGCCTCTTCTTGATGAGGGCATTGCCTTGATGATGACCTCTCTGACCTCGTTCACCTCTGAATGTGACGTGCCGCAGGTCTCGGACTCTGCCTGTGTCTGCTGATCCTCATTCTCCAGAATCTAAAACAATCAAATTAACAGAGGTTTTTGATTTTATCCAAAAATATGTTTACAGTCGGGCGGCACGGTGGCTACGTGGTTAGCACTGTCGCCTCACAGCAAGAAGGCCGCTGGTTTGAGTCCCGGCTGGGCCAGTTGGCATTTCTGTGTGGAGTTTGCATGTTCTCCCTGTGTTGGTGTGGGTTTCCTCCGGGTGCTCCGGTTTCCCCCACAGTCCAAACACATGCGCTATAGGTGAATTGAATAAACTAAATTGGCTGTAGTGTATGAGTGTGTGTGTGAATGTGAGAGTGTATTGGTGTTTCCCAGTACTGGGTTGCAGCTGCAAGGGCATCCGCTGTGTAAAACATATGCTGGAATAGTTGGCAGTTCATTCCACCGTGGTGACCCCTGATGAATAAGGGACATAGTATTCATTCATATTTGGCTTAGTCCCTTTGTTAATCAGTGGTTGCCACAGCGGAATGAACCGCCAACTTATCCAGCATATGTTTTACACAGCGGATGCACTTCCATCTGCAACCCATCACTGGGAAACACCCATACACTCTAATTCACACACATACACTATGGACAATTTAGCTTACCCAATTCACCTATAGTGCATGTCTTTGGACTTGTGGGGGACACTGGAGCACCCGGAGGAAACCCACGTCAACACGGGAAGAACATGCAAACTCCACACAGAAATGCCAACTGACCCAGCCGAGGCTCGAACCAGCAACCATTTTAATTCTCATAATGCAGTTGGAAATCATACATTTACAGAATCTTTGGGGTGTAATTCCAATCAATAATGGTAAAAATGTATTGCAGAACTATTTTTGCTAACACTTTAGTTTAGGTCACAATCCACGCTATTAACTACTGGCTTATTACCTGCCTATTATTAAGATTTAAACTTTTCATTAGTAGTTATAGGCCCAGTTTCACAAACAGAGCTTAGATTAAGCCAGGACTAGGCGTTCGATAAATTAGACTATTTAAGCCACATTTATAAAATAGCCTTAGAAAAATATATTACTGGGGTGCACCTGGAGACAAAAAAATGACACTGACGTATTTTAAGACATCTCACTGCAAGTTATATTGAGTTGAGACAGCTCAAACATGCAATTTAATCTTGACTAGCCTTAAACCTTGTTTGTAAAACTGGGGGATAAAGTATGATCTTAGTCTGCATCCCTAATCCTACCCAAAACCTAAACCCAACTTCTACCTTACTAACTATTAATAAACAGTAAATTAGTAGTTTATTAAGCTAGTAGTGTTAGTTGGTTTGTTAATACTGTGAATTGTGACCTAAACTCAAGTGTTACCTTCTTTTTTATTGAAATCAGCATCAAAATTAAAAGTGCAGAAATGCACACATTTATTTTGATTATGGGTTGTGAGATACTGTGTGTACAGTAGATTCAGTACTAAGTACACTAATAAATCCGAAGCATAATAATTCTGATCATTCAAACCTTCTCTAACTTTGACTCCACTCCTTTGAGTCCAATTCGTCCATCCTCTGAGGAAACAGCCAATCCGGGTGGGGGTGGAGGAGTGGGGCGGGGCTTCCCAGACAGAGAGCTAATCACTGCATCTGGAATGGACACAGAACCTGAAAAGGGGCACAGTTAAATTCACTATTTATTAGCACAACAGATGATTTATCAGCACAACACTCAATATACAATATAATATATACAGTTAAAGTCAAAATTATTCATCCTGCTGTGATTTTTTTTTTCTTTTTCAAATATTTCCCAAATGATGTTTCACAGAGCAATTTGTCACAGTATTTCCTATAATATTTTTTCTTCTGGAGAAAGTCTTATTTGTTTTATTTCAGCTATAATAAAAGCAGTTTTTAATTTTTAAAATCATATTAAAGTCAATATTATTAGCCCCCTTAAGCTATATACTTTTTTGCTTGTCTACAGAACAAACCAGTGTTATACACTCTCAGAACAAATGGTATAATGTTGTACCAAAGAAGGTACAAACCCTTGTCACTTGGGCAGTACCTTTTTATGGAACAAAATTATACCTTAAGACAAAGAAACAAATTTGTACCATTGCAGTTTGTGCCTTTAAGGTCATGATTTGTACCATGGGAAACCGAAATGTACCTTTGGTTTTTAAAACCTGCAGATACAATATTGTACTTTATCAAAGGTACAAATCCGATCCATAAAGGTACCACTACAGTGACAAGACCCTTTGTACCTTAACAGTGTCAAATGTGTTTCTTCAAGAACTATTTAAAGGCATTTTGATTTATCCAAAATGCGTCAATTTATTTTCAGTAAATATAAAACATCAAATACATTTTTAAACAATGTTTTTAAAAGTTTCTTTGTGTGTGAATGCACCTTTTCATTTACAATAAAAAAATAAAAAATACTTTAACATAAATTAAAAAATCTTTTTTTACTAAACATTTCACAACACTTTTCACCAAAATGTTACAGAAATACATTCTCCCATCTACAATATAAAACTTTTTTCTCTCCAATTTTCGCACAATACCTTTGTAATCACTTAAACGTTCATTTAATTTACTTAATTTTAAAATAGAAACAGAATTATGCAAAAGTATTGTAACGAGATATGCACAATGTTTGATTAGTTTTACAATACTAAAATGTCTGCATGAACACTTTGCATATGCAGGACTTTTGGCAGCTCACGTGTGTAGCGGAAAGCAAACGGCAAAATCTGTGGATATCAATAATGAAAACGCATTTATCCGAAAATTCTTACCAAATGTTTATTAAAAATGCCTTAAATGTTTAGTTTACAATACCTACCCCCGGTTTCACAAACAAGGTTTAAGGCTAGTCATGGATTAAATTGCATGTTTGAGCTGTCTCAACTGAAAATAACTTGCAGTGAGATGTCTTAAAATATGTCAGTGTCATTTTTTGTCTCCAGGTGCACACCAGTAATGTATTTTTCTAAGGCTGATTTTATAAATGTGGCTTAAATAGCCTAATTGAACTAAGGTCTAGTCCTGGCTTAAGCTAAGCCCTGTTTGTGAAACTGGGCCATAGAGTTTTGTTTTACCTGATGTTTTATTTTATAAAACTTAATAATTAATGTTTATGAGTTTCTTTAAACATATGCTTTTAAATGATGATTCATGTTTTAATGTGGAAATTATTCATAAAATCACTTTGCCTTTCCAGTCATATTTATTTTCATAGATATTGTAATAAAAAAGGAGATGTCCAACACTTATGTACCTTTTTTATGAGAACAACTGTGTACCTTCATTTCAGTTGTACCATAAAAGGTACAGAACAGTATCATAAGAGGTCTTTTCTGTACCATATAATGTATAACTTTTACAAAGGTACAAAACTGTTCCTTAAAGAAACTTATTATTTGTACCACTGTGTACCTTTTTTTCTGAGAGTGTACAATGACTTGCCTAACTACCCTAACTCGCATAATTAACCTAGTTAAGCCTTTAAATGTCACTTTAAGCTGAATACTAGTATCTTGAAAAATATCTAGTCAAATATTTAAAGCTAAAATAAATCAGTTATTAGAAATGAGTTATTAAAACTATTATGTTTAGAAATGTGTTGAAAAAAAATCTCTCCGTTAAACAGAAATTGGGGGAAAAATATATAGGGGGGCTAATAATTCTGACTTCAACTGTATATGAAGCACTGGCATATGCAAACACACACACCTGTGTCAGTGAGGCGCAGTTGTTGCATGAGCACATTGAGCCAGTAGCCTGTGATGCCGTTATTGGCCAGCAGAGGGTCCACTGAGGGTTTGCTCATCACGGAGACCTCACACACACTCTTGGTGGACACAGAGACCTCCGTGGAGTCCAGGCCGAGCAGCAGACGTCTGGCCTCATACACGCTGACAATATTCCTCTCCAAACTTTTCACCACCACTGACTGGACAAAAACACTTTACACGGTTACTATATGTAACAGATTATGTTGGGGCTGCACAATATATCGTTTCAGCATCGATATCGCAATGTGTACATAGTTACAGTGCTCAGCATATGAGTTGACCCTCACAAATTTCTCATTTAAATTCATATTTTTTATGTGAAGCTTAACAATATTATATTTGTGCATATACATGAGATTAGTCAGTAGCAAAGCCAAATCTGGAGCTAATCTAACAAAATAGTTTGCAACAGTCCAAAAATAAGAAGCTCAAATTTATATGTTAGGAAAAAAAAAAAAAAAAAAAAAAAAAAATATATATATATATATATATATATATATAGAGAGAGAGAGAGAGAGAGAGAGAGAGAGAGAGAGAGAGAGAGAGAGAGAGAGAGAGAGAGAGAGAGAGAGAGAGAGAGGGAGAGAGAGAGAGAGAAACAAGAGAAACAAAAAAATTTACTAAATGTTAAAATTTTGTAGTTTGAATTTTTTTTTCAATATTCTATCCATTATATTTTTATTTCTAAAGATGTTTGGTGACTAAAATTATATTTTAATAAATATGTCTGTTTAATAAATCTGTTTTGTTTAATTGCACCCAAATATATGACCTATATTCACTGAGAAATGAATAAAAATATTAATTTTCAAAATGGGGTGTACTCATTTATGCTGAGCACTGTACATCGCAGGAAGTGCAATGTTGAGTTTATATGTTGGGATTATAGCTTACCAGAAGTTCAGAACCAGAAGATGTTTGGATTCACTGAAAAGTTTACCCATAATGGAGTAAAAGGTGATCATTTGCATGTGTTTTTAAGGCCAGTGACTTTATAAGCATTTAGGGATGAGAGTTTAAAGTATTCAGGCACATGCAATTGCACTGTTTGTAACTCCAATAAAGATGTATTGAATTATTCTTACAATGAAGACTATACAATGTTATTTTACATTTGATTTTTCAATTTCTGTATCTGAATACTGTGATGTAAAATATTTAACTACTATCTTCTCAATAATAATCCAGAGTAATCCCCGTTATCTTCCAGAATAATCCCAAATCAGTCGAAATTAATGAATTATTTCCAAATAGAGCTATTCAAGCTATCTGGTGAACTTCATATTCATATCGCAATATAAATCAGAGCAAAACAACATATAGCAGTGTCAACTTTCACCAATATTGTGCGGCCCTATGGTATATATCCAAAAAACAGAGTGTATTGTAACAATGCATATTGACCTTATAGGTAAAAATGTTTTTAAAAATTCAGTCCACAATTACTTTTTATATTGAAAATACGTCATTTTGTGTATTTTTTTCACCAAATCAGTGACATCCTTTCTGAACTTGGCAATAAAAGAGTTAAAATCCTGTCATTTTTTAAAACATTTAGTAGTTTTGATCAGGACTGAGGTTGATTAACAGATTTATGCCACAAAAAAATTAGAAAAAATATTTATCTGATGCATTTTTACAGCAGTTTAATTCAGTGGATGTTTTCATCCCTAACATAACAAATGGATAGTACATTTGAACAGTGCACAAGGGTTAAAGCAATTTTCAGAGTTGCGTGCCTGTAATTTTAGTCTAGTAGAAGTGTACTGTATAGCTGTGTCCCAATTCACCTTCTTATTCTGCATCCTACGCTTTGTGAAGAAAAAGTACATACTTGTGAATGTGTAACAGATGAGTATGCAAGCTGTGGGAAAAGTTGTTACCTATAAAAAAACAAACCTGATGGGTAAAACTCTAAATAAACACATTTAACTTAAATATTGACTTAATAGAGCCACTTTAAAACATATGAGCCATAACCATAATATTTATTCTGGTGTAAATTCACTTTCAGAAATGTTTCTATGCAAATTGTATAAATTAGACCCCTACACAAATTTCTACCATATATAGTCATTCATTCATTCATTTTCATCTGCATTTCCGGGCCCGGGTCACAGGGGCACCTCAGTTGGCTTCTCTCGATGTGGAGGAGCAGCAGCTCTACTCTGAGCTCCTCCCGGGTGACAGAGCTCCTCACCCTGTCTATAAGGGTGCGCCCTGCCACCCTGCGAAGGAAACTCATTTCAGCCGCTTGTATCCGAGATCTTGTCCTTTCGGTCATGACCCAAAGCTCATGACCATAGGTGAGAGTTGGAACATAGATTGACTGGTAAATCCAGAGCTTTGCCTTTCAGCTCAGCTCCTTCTTTACCACAATGGACTAGTACATCGACCGCATTACAGCTGCCGCTACACCGATCTGCCTGTCAATCTCACGTTCCATCTTTCCCTCACTCGTGAACAAAACCTCAAGATACTTGAACTCCTCCACTTGGGGTAAGAACTTTCCTCCAGCCTGGAGATGGCAAACCACCTTTTACCGGTGGAGCACCATGGCCTTGAATTTAGAAGTGCTGATTCTCATTCCAGCCACCTCACACTCGGCAGCAAACCACCCCAGTGCACGCTGAAGGTCCATGTTCGATGAAGCCAACAGATCAACATCGTCTGCGAGATGGGATGAAATCCTGTGGTCCCCGAACCAGACCCCCTGACCCCCTCTTATGAACAGAATTGGTGA
This sequence comes from Danio kyathit, assembly GCA_903798195.1. Lineage (NCBI taxonomy): Eukaryota > Metazoa > Chordata > Actinopteri > Cypriniformes > Danionidae > Danio > Danio kyathit. The sequence goes on from LR812532.1 coordinate 4,850,946, forward strand.
CAAAGGGCAGCCCTGCTGGAGTCCAACATGCACTGGAAATAAGTCTGACTTATTGCCGGAATGCGAACCAAACTCTCTGTTCATACAGGGACGAGACAGCCCTTAACAGAGTGCCTCTGACCCCATACTCCCAGAGCACACCCCACAGAATGCCACAAGGGACATGCCTTATTCAAGTCCACAAAACACAAGAGGACTGGTTGGGCATACTCCCATGAACCCTCGAGCACGCTGGTGAGGGTGTAGAGCTGGTCCAGTGTACCATGGCTTGAACGAAAACCGCATTGTTCCTCCTGGATCCTAGGTTCAACCATCGGTCGGATCCTCCTCTCCAGTACCCTGGCATAGACTTTCAGGGAGGTTGAGGAGTGTGATCCCCCTGTAGTTGGAGCACACCCTCTGGTCCCCCATCTTAAAAATGGGAACCACAACCCCAGTTGCCCAGTTGTCGGATGGTGGAAAGAATACCAGATATAGTAGACCAGATCATTTAGCAGATGTTCTCGTTCAAAGCGACTTGCAATTAAGGAGGCAAAATTCAACAAGAACAGGCAATACACACAAGAGGTGCTGATTATACAAAGGAACTGTTAGTGCTCAGAGAGTAAGGAGGGAGGAGTGTTTTTTAGTTATATAGAGAGAAGAGTGTTTCTACAGGTGGTTTGTCAAGCCCACTCACCTGTGTGAGGCACACTTCATAAATGCGGTGTTTTATTTTTTAGATAAGTGATTGTAAGAAAGTGTCTGGTGCAAATGTTCAAAAACTGGGGCAAGCATCGAAGGGATGAAAGAGTGTGCTTTCTACAGGGAATTTGTCAAGCCCACTCACCTATGTGAGGAACACTTTGAGCAACTTTGGAATATTAATTTCAACATACTATGATTCGGGCCACACTAATTCTATTTTGAAATATGATTTAGGACGGATAGTATGCGAATTAGGATGCAGCATCTGAGTTTGCAAGTGCGTGTGAGAGGTGCGTGCAGTACCTTTGCTGTCTGCTTGACCTTGGGTTTGACGCTGATGAAAACACCCAGGTTCTGCATCATCTGGGTGAGTCTGCGAGGGTCCGACTCTCCCTCGTCCTTCAAATCAAACATCAGGCAGACGGGCAGACAGTCCTGAACCACAGACAGACGAGACCAGCTTACGGATATCATCACAATCCACATTCATTAGCATCTGAGTCATTATGCTTTCTGTCAGATGTTGTTTGATGATTATTTCATGCATACCACAAACACTGAGCAGCCCATATGGTGCGAACGGTGTGTTTATGCATCAGTTTTCATATTAAATAATGATCTGATCTGAAACTTCCAAGTGCATGCTGTGTATAATGTGACATGTATGTGTATAATGACTGAATGTAAATTGTAAGCATTTCAGTATGCAGTGATGTGGTAATATAATGAATTTGTTTGGTTTATTATTGCCCAAAATGAGTTTGAACTTAAATGAATAAAATTGCTGAACGTGAAAGAAGCAATTTGGGAGAAATAAACAGTTAATTATGACTACAGATTGGCCCGGTTTATTTGAATATCCTTCATTTTAATTTATTATTTGACTTCAATAAATTTGTTGTGTGTTTTCATAGTTTTTCTCTGCAGGTTCATGTTTAGATGTTTTAGTAACTATACTATTAATTAAGTTGAAATAATAATAATTCTAATAATAATAATAAATCATAAACTGAATCAAATTGCCATTTTCTTACCCTTAGAAAAAACTGGCTTATGACTTGTCTCAGAAATCTGATGATTTCTGGCATATCTGGAATCCTCTATGGGAGTTTTTGGAGAATGTACAGTATATTTAAAAATTATTTTGTTAATTTTACCCTTCATAAAAGACTTGAATTATTAGCCAAGGGATGCTTGTATGATTGATGGCTGTATTATTGTAAATGATGACATGAGACACCTATACCAGTTTTGTCATTGCAAATCTTTAAATAAATGTTTAAAAAATAAAAAAATAAAAATAAAAATTAATCATAAACCTCAAAAAAGATGTCTTGTAAGAATAAATAATAAATCATACGTCATTATATTGTATGTAATATATGTAGGATATTTTTCTTAAATAAAATAAAATATTAACAACTAATTTATTTAATTTGAATAAGTTGTGAAGGCTAATTGTTGTTGTTCTAATTCCTGTTTAGTTCAAGAATGAAATAGCTAAAACTGATATATATATATTTATTTTTTATTTATTTTTTTTAATAAAAAATAAATAATAAAAACACATGGGCATTTAACTAACTAACTAACTAACTAAATAAATAAATAAATAAATAAATAAAATGGCAAAACATTACTAAAATTAAAATGTAATGAAAAATGTCATAAATATTTCAAAATACTTATTTCAAAACATTTGAAGTCAGAATTATTTGCCCCCTTTTGAATTTTTGTTCAATTAATCCAATTCAATTCAATCCAGTTCAATTTGTTCAATTGTTCTATTATGTTTAGAAATGTGTTGAAAAAACCTTCTCTCCGTTAAACAGAAATTGGGGAAAAAAATTAACAGGGGGCCTTATAATTCAGAGGGGCTAATAATTTTGAATTTTTGTTTCTTTTTTAAATATTTCCCAAATGATGTTTAACAGAGCAAGGAAATTTTCACAGTATGTCTGATAATGTTTTTTCTTCTGGAGAAAGTCTTTTTTTGTTTTATTTCGGCTAGAATAAAAGCAGTTTTTAATTTTTTAAAAGCCATTTTGAGGACAAAATTATTAGCCCCTTTAAGCTAATTTTTTTTCCGATAGTCTACAGAACAAACCATCGTTATACAATAACTTGCCTAATTACCCTAACCTGCCTAGTTAACCTAATAAACCTAGTTAAGCCTTTAAATGTCACTTTAAGCTGTATAGAAGTGTCTTGAAAAATATCTAGTCAAATATTATTTACTGTCATCATGGCAAAGAGAAAATAAATCAGTAATTACAAATGAGTTATTAAAACTATTATGTTTAGAAATGTGTTGAAAAAATCTTCTCATTGTTAAACAGAAATTGGGGAAAAAAATAAACAGGGGTGCAAATAATTGGGGGGGAGCTAATAATTCTGACTTCAACTATATATACATATATATATATATATATATACATATATATATATATATATATATATATATATATATATATATATATATATATATATATATATATATATATATATATAAATATATATAAAAATATATATATTCTCGTAGCAGTGCGATATGACTGTATATCGGCACTGGTGGGAGTCGTGCGTTGGCTCAACAATATACAGCCATATCGCACTGCTACGAGTGTGATATTGCATTTATACAACAGTTCGATGGCATAATCGTGTATAGAAGAAAGAAAATCAAATACGGAGAGTCTCAAAAATCCTTTTATATGAGGAACTACTTTCTTCTGCCATTCATTCACATCAGCAGCTGACGTCAGAACAGCAGAAACCGTTGCTACTTCACAAACATCACTTTAAGCTAGTATTTGAATGATTATCTTGTGTAATATCTAAAGTGATGACAAAAAAGCTGATTTTGAGATTATAAGGCTGAACGGCATGAAATGCCATCAGTCTACAGAGATTTCCCGGTATTTCTCTGTTGCAATCAGGATATCACAATGATTAACCCCAAAAAAGCCAAAGCAAATTACGATGGTATAAATACAGCACTACAACATACAAAAGAGAGAGATCGACTTAGAATGTCACTTACCTGTTTTATAATGTTTAGATCAGCTGTAGTTATAGTAATTTAGGCTGAGTTTTTCCTCCCCTAAGGACTTATTATGCGGTTTCTGTTGCCATCTTGTGGCGAAACATAAACCGTCTTTGCTCTGCTCAGTATGACAAGCTGATGCCCGCAAAATTTGCTGAATCTCCGAAATGATAAATATTTAAAATAGTCACTATCTTTATAAATAAACTGCAAAGTTGCAATCTAAACAACTACATTCTCACCTAAAAAGTCCTCAGAAGTACATCATGTTGCCCAACAGCTGCAATATTTGTCAAACCGTAGTGAGTTTATTGAATAGCTGTTACTCTATGTGGGCGGAGTAAAACAGAAGGGTGAAGAGGCTGTGCAAATGCTGTTATTACGGGAATATTGCACGGGTATCAGCCAATCAGATATGACATCCAGACAGAACTGTTGTATAAATATATATAATATAAACCTTTTGCTTGTCATTTTTAATCCTTTAGTTGCAATACCAAAAACCCAACATGTCTAAACCATTACAAAAATTAAAATAAAATAGAAAATGCAATAAATACTTCAAAATATGAATTTCAAACACAAAGACTCAGGTGTCTGTACCATGAGCTGCTGTCGTGCGAGACACACTCCGTCAGCCGTGCCCTGGATCAGTAGTGAGGGAGTGTGTTGCGGAGAGCTGAGATCAGGCAGGATGATCTGTGTGTGTGTCTGGTGCATCACTGTCAGGAAATTTGCTCCGTTTTGCCCCAACAGGAACAAGTGTTGTTGAGAAGTGACATCCAGCTGTGTGCTCACCATCACCCCGCTCACTCCTGACCCCAGTAGCAGCTCCATCAGCACGCAGATCGCCTTCTGCACAACCCAAAACAATAACACAACACTGTCTACACTGCAAACACACTATTTGATTAAAAATACTTCATCATTTAGGCCGCTGATTTTTCAGCCAAGTTAAACTCTTACAAAAAAGTCTTACAAAATATTATGTACATTTCAGCTTTCTTGTTTTTGACTACCATTTGTGAATACAGTATGTGACTATAGGTAAATACTGTATGTCTTGCATTGTCTTTTAGGATATACAGTGCATCTGGAAAGTATTGATAGCGCTTCACTTTTTCCACATTTTTCTATGTTACAGCCTTATTCCAAAATGGATTAAATTCATTTATTTCCTCAACATTCTACACACAATTCCCCATAATGACCATGTGACATTTTTTTTTAAAAAGCTGTAAAATCACCTGTACATCAGTATTCACAGCCTTTGCCGTGAAGCTCTAAATTGAGCTCAGGTACATTCTGTTTCCACTGATCATTCTTGATGTTTCAGCAGCTTCATTGGAGTTCACCTGTGGTCAATTCACTTGACTGGACATGATTTGAAAAGGCATACACCTGTCTATATAAGGTCCCAGGGATGACAGTGCATGTCAAAGCACAAACCAAGCATGAAGACAAAGGAATTGTCTGTAGACCTCCGAAACAGGATTGTCTAGAGGCACAAGGCTGGGGAAGGTTGCTGCTCTGAAAGTTACATTGAGCACATTGGCCTCCACCATCCGTATGTGGAAGATGTTTGAAGCCACCAGGATTCTTCCTAAAGCTGGCTGGCCATCTAAGCTGAGTGATCAGGGGAGAAGATCCTTAGTCAGGGAGGTGATCAATAAACCGATGGTCACTCTGTCTGAGCTCCAGCATTCTTCTGTGGAGAGAGGAGAACCTTACAGAAAGACCATCTGTGCAGCAATCCACCAATCAGGCCTGTACGGTAGAGCGGCTAGACGGAAGCCACTCCCCGCCTGGAATTTGCCAAAAGGCATGTGAAGAAACAAAATTCTCTGGTCTGATGAGACTGAAATTGAACTCTTTGAAGTGAATGCTTGGCGTTACGTTTGAAGAAAACCAGGCAGCGCTCATCACCAGGCTAATACCATCCCTACAGTGAAGCATGGTGGTGGCAGCATCGTGCTGTGGGGATGTTTTTCAGCCGCAGGAACTGGAGGACTAGTCAAGATAGAGAGAAAGATGAATGCAGCAATGTACAGAGACATCCTAAATGAAAACCTGCTTCAGAGTGCTCTTGACCTCAGACTGAGGCGACGGTTCATCTTCCAGCAGGACAATGACCCAAAGCACATCGCCAAAATATCAATGGAGACGCTTCACAACAACTCGGTGAAGATCTTTGAGTGGCCCAGCCAGAGCCCAGACCTAAATCCTATTGAACATCTCTGGAGAGATCTGAAAATGGCTATACACCGTCGCTTCCCATCCAACCTGATAGAGCTTGAGAGGTACTGCAAAGAGGAATGGGCAAAAATTCCCAAAGACAGGTGAGCCGAGCTTGTGCCATCATGTTCAGAAAGACTTGAGGCTGTAATTGCTGCCAAAGGTGCATCAACAAAGTATTGAGCAAAGGCTGTGAATACTGATGTACAGGTGATTTTTCAGGTTTTTTATTTTTACTAAATTTGCAACAATTTAAAAAACTCTTTTTTCACATTGTCATTATGGGGGATTTTGTGTAGAATGTTAAGGAAATAAAAGAACTTAATTTATTTTGGAATAAGGCTGTAACATAAAAAAAAATGTGGAAAAAGTGAAGCGCTATCAATACTGTCGGGATGCACTGTAAATATCTATATAATTAACAGGCAATAATTTATTGAGTTATTATGCATACAAAATTTTTATTTTGTGAAAAATGCATGTGATTATTGATTAACTTATATTCAACAATACCGTCAAATGAAACATCATTTGGTCTATTTGCAGATCATCAGATCGCAATGTAATTGAGGTTTTGGTGTGTGTGTGTGTCTGTGTGTGTCTGTGTGTGTGTGTGTGTGTGTGTGTGTGTGTGTGTGTGTGTGTGTGTGTGTGTGTGTGTGTGTGTGTGTGTGTGTGTGTGTGTGTGTGTGTGTGTGTGTGTGTGTGTGTGTGTGTGTGTGTGTGTGTGTGCATGTGTGTGTGCTGCATCACCTTGAGTGCAGCAGTGTTGGCTGTGACTCCTCTGACGCTGCAGGTGCTGCAGAAGAGTTTGGGCTGCGTCCTGAAGCTCACAGTGACTCCAAACGCTTGCGCCACATGCTGGATCACTGGAGAGCTCGTGTCTGCAACCACGCCCCCCACCAGGGTCACTGGGAGGTCAAAGGTCAGCACTAGGGGCTGCAGGTCCTGCGAGTCACAAACACACAAATCACATCACAAACCTGTTTAAAAAAAGCATATTTAATCTAAATATAACAGAACTCGGGGTGACGCTGTGGCGTAGTGATTAGCACTGTCGCCAAGAAGGTTGCTGGTTCGAGTCCCGGCTGGGTCAGTTGGCATTTCTGTGTGGAGCTTGCATGTTCTCCCAGTGTTCGTGTGGGTTTCCTCCTGGTGCTACGGTTTCCCCCACAAGTCCAAACACATGCGATATAGGGGAATTGAATAAACTAAATTGGCCGTGTGTGTGTGTGAATGAGTGTGTATGGGTGTTTCCCAGTACTGGGTTGCAGCTGGAAGGGCATTCACTGCGTAAAGCATATGCTAGATAAGTTGACGGTTCATACCGCTGTGGCGACCCCTGATGAATAAAAGCACTAAGCCGAAGGAAAATGAATGATATGAATTACATGTTTAATACATGTAATTTTCTTTATATATTTTAATAAAAAAGACTTTGATCTTCTACCCGAAATATCAAACTAAATCCTAATAAAACTTAAAAGGCTTAAAAATAAATAATGAGAATAAAATATACACAATGAAATAACCACAACGTGAACAAAATGGTAATATAAACAGAAAACATTCAAATTAAATGTAATGTAAAATATGAACTATACATTATATTGATACAAAGATGGCACTGTTTAGAAATAAATATCTGTATACATATTAAAATATATCAACAACACAGTGTAATAATCTAATATTAATTAAATATAAAAATGTTTTAAGACTATCACTGAAAATGTCAAAATGCAAGCAACATTTTTATCCTAAAATAATAATAAGTTTAACCCCTGTGTGCTGCTGGGGATGTTTTTATCCGCTCTGGGATGATTTTGAGTCTTAATTTGGCCACAACTTTCTCTGTGTTTCAGCAAATGGAATGATTGCTGGTGACAAATCTTATTTTGATGCATATTTTGTTAAAATGCTTTAAAAATACTTTTTATCTACGACTCTTTCATTATGTTGGTGGCTGTTTTTGCCCCATTGACTTCCATTTTAATTACATTTTTTGATCGCAAAGCCTTGACACCATGTAATCATGCATTCTTGATTGTTGCTTTCGTTTTGCCTGCTGGGAAGAGGTCAAAGTTGTCATTTTTACTGTTGATCATCAGTGGGCAGCATTAACCCTTTAGATAGGCCTGTGCAGAAATATTTCTGGCTTTTATATGAAGTTCAGTGGAGTAAAACAGCAAATTATAGTGTGCGTGCATAAATACACTTAGGCCCAATCCCAATTCTATTTTTGTACCCCTACCCCTTCCCCTTCCCCTTGGCCCTTACAACCGAGGGTTAAGGGGAAGGGCTTCAAAACTTACCCCTAAGAATTGGGACAGCACTTCAACACCTGCACATGTCATCATATGTCATCACGATCTCTTGCTTCATATGAGATCAGACGATCGCGACTGCTGTAGTTATTCCAGTTGTGTTATTTTGTGGTGTTTATCTTCAGGAAATCACTGAAGGCATGTATTATGTTATCATAACGATCTAATGTGGCAATAAGATCGTAACTGTACTGTGTATTTACACCGTGGCCATATTCATCTATGTAAACACACGAAAACAACATTAACATTACAGCAGACACTGTAAAAAGCTCATTTTCAGCCACTAGACTGCTCTGACAGGGTATTCGAGTGTTATCGAGTGACAGAATGTTGTAGGACAGCTGTACAGGAGTTATTATTAGGGATTATAGATCGCGAAATTTAGCGTTTTTTTTTTTTTTCGGTTTTTTTAAAGCATGACCGTAAAACATGAACACGGTTATGAATATACTAAAACATGTGTTTGTTTGTCGTAAAAATTCGTAATAATGACAAAAAATACTAATTTGTGGATCTCCTTACTTCCGGGTTCAGCTATACTGCCGTTGTGGCAGGTGTATTCTGGGAAATATTCTTACCCCTTCGTTTCAAGTGTGCTCCTGAAAAATCTTCGTTCGAAGGGGTGTATACACCTTGCCCTTAGCCCTACGCCTTCAAGCTAAAGAGAATTGGGACACCTCTAGCCCTTGGCGGGCACGCGCAAAACGAGGGGTAGGGGTAAGGGGAAGGGCTAAGGGGTAGAATTGGGATTGGGCCTTACTATGTTTACTAAAATGTGTCATTTTTATGGTTGATCATCAGTTGCAGTGCAAAGAAATGAGTATCTGGCTTTTATATGGAGTTATATGGAATATAGTGCGTGAGAGAGAGAGAGATAAAGAAACCTTTGTGCACTTACCTTGATATGTCTGAGAAAATCAATATAAGCAGCTCTGCTTTCAGAACATAGCAAACATAGTAAGTGTATTTCTGCACACGCACTATATTCAGCTGTTTTCATCCACAGAACTCCATTTAAAAACCAGAAAATTTATTTCCACAGGCCTACCTAAAAGGTTAATGCTGCCAACTGATGATCAACAATTAAAATGACAAATTTGACCTCTTCCCAACAGAGAAACAAGCAACAATCAAACATACATAATTATATGGTGTCATGGCTTTGCAATCAAAAAATGTCATTATAATGTAAGTCAATGGGGCAAAAACAGTCATTAACATAACGAAAGAGTTGTAAATTTAGGGGTTAAAAAAAAAAAAGTTGAATTATTATGATGATGATGTAAATACTTTAAATATATTCACTATAATGATGTAATCACTGACCCGGATCTGTTTCCGTGCAGACTCCACCCCTTGAACCGGTCCAGCGATTGACACCTGCAGGTACATACACACATTTACTCACATTTTTACCTAAAAGTAGTAACAGCAGTGTGCAAAAATGAACAGTGTGTTTTTCATCTCCATCACCTGGTTGCTCTTCTCTCCTAAACTGTTGCTCCGGTTGGAGTCCGGGAAGTGAATGTGACAGGAAGTTTCCTCCATGACCTTCTTAATGTTTCCTCCTCCTTTTCCAATGACATGTGAGTGCTCCGTGTGTGAGACGTCCATCTTCAGCGTCACTTTATTGACCTGCACACATGAGCGTTTATGAGAGATCTCCACTGATCAAACAGACAATTGAAGCAGGGTAAAATCTTACCTTAGTCTCTAAAAGCTCCAGGATCTTGCGTTTGGCCTCCAGAACGTTTGCTCTCTTTCCCTCCACTTTAACATGAGGATCTGGACAGAAACACAGATTTGTATGCAGATTATTTGTGTAATGCCGCGTGCTTCACAAGTTACAAAACAAATAATTGAGTGAAAATTATGAATCATTTCGGTGATATAATAATAATCATCTTTATTTTCATTCATTCATTCATTTTCTTTTCAGCTTAGGCTCTTTATTAATCAGCGGAATGAACCGCCAACTTATCCAGCATATGTTTTAGGCAGCTGCAACCCTTCACTGGGAAACACCCATACACTTCCATTCACACACACATACACTACGGACAATTTAGCTTACCCAGTTTACCTACAGCACATGTGTTTGGACTGTGGGGGAAACCGGACCACCCGGAGGAAACCCACGCGAACTGCGTAAAACATATGCTGGATAAGTTGGCGGTTCATACCGCTGTGGCAACCCCGGATTAATAAAGGGACAAAGCCGAAAAGAAAATGAATGAATGAATGACTTTAAGCACTCAAGTTATGAAAACACTTCTTTTTTTTATTTTATTATGGTGCACAATTCCTCTGTGATACAATATATTCATTCCCATTAATAATTTGTTTCATATTTTACATTTTCTCTTTTTTTATGACATCATTAAGTCAGAAAAATAAATCATTGACTAATTGACACAAAAAACTAAAAGTAACATTAAATTAAATGTGTAATTTCAACAAATAAACATGTACTTAAAATTAGTACTCCAATAATATTTGTGTGTAAAACAGATACCCCTGTAAAACTTGTGTCTGAAACACACTTTACACTGTGACTTTCCTCACCTTTCTTTGATTTTGCGCCTATCTTCAGCTTGGACGGCCATTTCACCTGCGTGTTTGTTTCTCGCATCACCTGAAACAATGAGTGTGAGAGGAAGAGAAACTCGGCGCTCAAAAGACACTCAATTTGCTTCTTCATATCCTCCATTCATCAAACACAATGACTCATTAGCATCTCAAAGCTGCTCGTTTCGCCTTCATAACACCAGATCTGTGTGTGTGTGTGTTTGGGACAAAATTACTCTTTTCTCCTTACCAAAAGTGTAGAAAACAGCATTGCATCAGTGTCTGAACTACTGTCATGCTACTGTGAATCTGAACACACACACACACACGCACACTTAAAATTCAGTTGAATTTCATTGAACTTTATGGAGTTCATATTTCATTGTATTACATATTGTATATATCTCTCGTTCAACCTGTTTACTCCACCTCACCCTACCCCCCTCTCATCCCCTATTTCTGCACTACTGTTTATCATCTACAGTTATTTTTACTGTAACTTGTTGTTTAGTGTGATTTGTACTGTAAGAATATATTTACATGTTTGCACTGAGTAGTGAGATGCACTTAATCTCATCGCACATGTATATAATGTACAATGTATATGTGTACAGTGACAATAAAATGCATTCTATTCTATTTTATTCTATTCTATTTTATTCTATTTTATTTTATTCTATTTTATTTTATTCTATTTTATCTATTTTATTTTATTTTATTTTATTCTATTCTATTATATTCTATTTTATTATATTCTATTTTATTCTATTTTATTTTATTCTATTCTATTTTATTCTATTCTATTTTATTTTATTCTATTTTATTTTATTCTATTCTATTTTATTCTATTCTGTTCTATTTTATTATATTTTATTATATTCTATTCTATTTTATTCTATTATATTTTATTCCATTCTATTCTATTCTATTTTATTCTAGTCTATTCTATTCTATTTTATATTATTCTATTTTATTCTATTCTATTCTATTTTATTCTGTTCTATTTTATTCTATTATATTCTATTTTATTCTGTTCTATTTTATTCTATTCTATTCTATTTTATTCTATTCTATTTAATTATATTCTATTTTATTCTATTCTATTTGATTCTAATCCGTTCTATTTTATTCTATTCTATTCTTTTCTATTTTAATATATTCTATTCTATTTTATTCTATTCTATTCTATTCTATTGTATTCTGTTCTATTTTTTTTATTTAATTCTATTCTATTTATTTTATTCTGTTTTAATTTATTCTATTCTATTTTATTCTATTCTATTTGTTCTATTCTATTTTATTCTATTCTATTTGTTCAATTCTATTTTATTCTATTCTATTTTATTCTATTTTATTCTATTTTATTATATTCTATTTTATTCTATTCTCTTTTATCCTATTCTATTCTATTCTATTTTATTTTATTATATTCTATTATATTTTATACTATTCTTTTCTATTCTATTCTATTCTATTTTATTTTATTTTATTTTATTTTAATCTATTCTATTTTATTGTATTCTTTTTTATCCTATTCTATTCTATTCTATTCTATTTTATTATATTCTATTAAATTTTATACTATTCTTTTCTATTCTTTTTTGTTTTATTTTTTTTATTTTATTGTATTTATTTTATTTTATTCTATTTTATTTTTTTATTTTTTTATTTTATTCTATTCTATTTTATTGTATTCTATTTTATTTTATTGTATTATATTTTATTTTATTGTATTCTATTTTATTCTATTCTATTCTATTTTATTCTATTCTAGTCAGTTCTATTGTATTTTATTTTATTCTATTCTATTTATTCTATTTTGTTTTATTCCATTTTATTCTATTCTATTTTATTCTATTCTGTTCTAATCTATTTTATTCTATTCAATTCTATTTGTTCTATTCTATTCTATTTTATTTTATTCTATTCTATTTTATCCTATTCTATTCTTTTTTATTCTATTTTATCCTATTCTATTTTATTCTATTCTAATATATTTTATTCTATTCTATTTTATCATATTATATTTTATTTTATTCTATTCTATCCTATTCTATTCTTTTTTATTCTATTTTATTCTATTGTAGTCTATTCTATTTTATTCTTTTCTATTTTATTCTATTCTAATATGTTTTATTCTATTCTATTTTATTATATTATATTTTATTTTATTCTATTCTATCCTATTCTATTCTTTTTTATTCTATTTTATTCTATTCTATTATATTCTATTTTATTCTTTTCTATTTTATTCTATTCTATTTTATTTTATTCTATTTCATTCTATTCTATTCTAGTCTATTCTATTTCTGTTCTATTTTATTTTATTCTATTCTATTATAGTCTATTCTACTATATTTATTCTATTTTATTCTGTTATGTTCTATTTTATTCTATTCTATTCTATTTATTCTATTTTATTGTATTCTATTTTATTGTATTATATTTTATTATATTTTATTTTATCCTATTCTATTCTAACCTTTTCTATTCTATTCTATTCTATTCTATTCTATTCTATTCTATTCTACACACACACATACATTGTGTCTTCATGGTTTATTGGTATGGTTTATTTCCATAGATGTAATGATGTTTATACTGTACATACTGTCCTCTTTCCCACAGCCAACCCTCAATTTAAAAAAAAACATCCTGCAGTTTTACATTTTTGAAATAATTCAGGATGATGGGGTTGTTTTCCTCATGGGGACTAGGCCTGTCACAATAATCAATATATGGACTTATCGCACAACACATGTACATGACCTCAATCATTATTTTTTATGCAATATATATCGCCCATACATAAAAACCAATTCAAGCAGCATTATAGCTGATTGTGCAACATCTCTATCTTTATTGGAGGACTCAGTGTCAGTATGGTTAAAAAACACTATAGTATTTACTATAAATTACTATAGTATATTTTCATGTGGGTGTCACACAGCTGAAAATAGATCTGGCAGCAGATATCGCAGCCTCTGTTCCTTTTTACCTTGCACTTTTTTGTTAACAGTTATTATTACTTATTTAGGATATGCGTTTTCACATTCTGACTCCAATACCTCATTATTAAATAGTTAAAATGACTATAATTAAATGAAATATTCTATATAAGAATAAAATATGATGTGCTCTTTGGAAGAGTGTACTTGCATTGTGATGATATTATATTGTCATTCTGGCATTATCTAATGAGCAGCATAAAATGGTCTTAAAATGACAATAATATTGTTTATCGCAATATATTTTAGTGCAATATATCACACAACGAAAAATAGATATCATGAAAGGCCTATCGATGGACACACACACACACACACACACACACACACACACACACACACACACACACACACACACACACACACACACACACACATATATGAACATGTGGCCAATATTAGGCACTGTTAAAAGTTAATGTTAGATGTGTTAAATGAACTTTTTACCTTTTCGAAGAACTCCTCGCCTGATAGTCCAGAAGCTTCTGCGGGAGCTAAAGACAGACACACAATTTTAAAAAAAAACACAAATATAAAATAAAATAATGTTCAAATTGTGCACTGTTTCATTCTCTTTTTCTCCCATTTTTCTAACATATATTTATTTATTTTCTTTATTTTATCATCTTTTTAATTATGTGTCTCCTTGAGAAATTTCTATGTATTTATTTAAGTCATATTTCTGATCATTTATTTGAATAAAATTACTGATTATTTATTTGAATATTTTTTTAATGTAATAAAACTTTTTTTTGTATGAATTACATTATAACTATCTGATTACTTTAATATAATTTGTTTTCTTTTTTGTTAGCTTATGTGTTCATTTGGCTCAATAAAATGTTTGATTATTTAAATTTCAACACAATATTGTGCAATAGAATTTCATATACTAATGAATGTATAAAAAATAAAAATAAAGCTCAAACTGTGCATTGTTTCTTTCTCTTTTTTCACCCATTTTTACAGGTATATTTATTTATTTTCTTCATTTTATTTCTCATATTTCTGTTCATTTATTTTACTAAAATGATTATCTATTTGAATCTTTTTAAATTTAATAAAAATGTATATTAACAGTTTTGTATTTATTACATTATAAATATCTGATCATTTTAATATAATTTCTTTTCTTTGTTTTGTTGGCTTATGTGTTTATTTGGCTCAATAAAATGTTTGATCATTTAAATTTCAGATTTAAACACAATATTGTACAATACAAGTTCATATATTATTAAATGTAAATAAAAAAATAAAATAATGTTCAAACTGCACTGTTGCTTTCTGTTTTTTTGCAGAAGGTATATTTATTTATTTTCTTCATTTTATTATTTTTTTAATTATGTGTCTGTATTTGAGCACATTTCTGATCATTTATTGTAATAAAATTACTGATTATTTATTTGAATATTTTTTTAATTTAATAAAACATTTTTTTTTTCTGGTATGAATTAGATTATAACTATCTGATTACTTTAATATAATTAGTTTTTTTTTTTTCGCTTATGTGTTCATTTGGCTCAATAAAATGTTTGATAATTTAAATTTTAACACAATATTGTACAATAGAATTTCATATACTAATGAATGTAAATAAAATAAAAATAAAGTTCAAACTGTGCACTGTTTCTTTATATTTTTTCACCCATTTTTTAAAGGTATATTTATTTATTTTCTTCATTTTATTTCTCATATTTCTGTTCATTTATTTTACTAAAATGATTATCTATTTGAATCTATTTTAATATAATAAAAACGTATATTAACATTTTTCTATTTATTACATTATAAATATCTGATCATTTTAATATAATTTATTTTCTTTGTTTATTTGGCTCAATAAAATGTTTGATCATTTGAATTTCAGATTTAAACACAATATTGTACAATACAAGTTCATATATTATTAAATGTAAATAAAAAATAAATAAAATAATGTTCAAACTGCACTGTTGCTTTCTGTTTTTTTGCAGAAGGTATATTTATTTATTTTCTTCATTTTATTATTTTTTTAATTATGTGTCTGTATTTGAGCACATTTTTGATCATTTATTGTAATAAAATTACTGATTATATATTTGAATCTTTTTTTAATTTAATAAAACTTTTTTTTTTCTGGTATGAATTACATTATAACCATCTGATTACTTTAATATAATGTGTTTTTTTTTTGTTCGCTTATGTGTTCATTTGGCTCAATAAAATGTTTGAATATTTAAATTTCAACACAATATTGTACAATAGAATTTCATATACTAATGAATGTAAATAAAATAACAATAAAGTTCAAACTGTGCACTGTTTCTTTATATTTTTCACCCTTTTTTTAAGATATAATTATTTATTTTCTTCATTTTATTTCTCTGTTTAAGAAATTTCTATGTGTTAATTTGAGTCATATTTCTGTTCATTTATTTTACTAAAATGATTATCTATTTGAATCTTTTTTAATTTAATAAAAACATATATTAATATTTTTGTATTATTACATTATAAATATCTGATCATTTTAATATAATTTATTTTCTTTGTTTTGTTGGCTTATGTGTTTATTTGGCTCAATAAAATGTTTGATCATTTAAATTTCAGATTTAAACACAATATTGTACAATACAAGTTCATATATTATTAAATGTAAATAAAAAAAAATAAAATAATGTTCAAACTGCACTGTTGCTTTCTGTTTTTTTGCAGATTTTTCTAAGGTGCATTTATTTATTTTCTTCATTTTATTATTTTTTTAATTATGTGTCTGTATTTGAGCACATTTCTGATCATTTATTGTAATAAAATGTTTGATTGTTTATTTGAATCTTGTTTAATTTAACTCAAGAAAATATATTGAAAAATTGTAGTAATTTTATTATAATCACCTGATTATTTTATTATTATTTCGATTTTTTTGGTTTGCTTATTTGTGTTCATTTGGCTTAAAAAATTCAATATTTTTTATTATTAATTTAATTAATTATGAATAATTTCTTAATTTATCTTCACAGTTTTATATATATTTTTCTAAACATTTCCATCCGGATCCCAGTTTGAAACCCCCTAAGTTGTGTGTGTGTACAACTGTCCCAGACAGAATGAAGCACAGATGAATAGATACATGTTACACTGTGTGTTTTTGGATTATTGAAATGTTTGTGTCTGTCTGAGAGTTCTCTAAAGAAAATCCACAACACAAACAACATCTAAAGTTTTCACCAGAGTTCAAACATGTAACAGCAGTGTGTGTGCGTGTGTGCGTGCATGTGTGTGTGTGTGTGTGTGTGTGAGGGGGTGGTAAAGTGGTAAAGTCAAACACATTTGGCCCAGAGTGACATTTACAGGGTTTGAGTGAACATCCCTCCTTTCTTTACTGCTCCTCATCGCCACGGGTTACACTGCTCTGCAACCAGGAATGAGTGTGTGCGTGTGTGTGTGTGTGTGCGCGTGTGTGTGTGTGTACGCAAAAGAAAAAGAGCCCAAAGTCATTTCTGAGAAACGGCATCAAGCAGGAAAGTGATGTTCAGGCAAACGACGCTGACGCAAAACTAATTCAGCTCCTGTGAAAGAAGCAAACACACCACAGCAGAGCAGACACAATGAGCAGACACTACAGCACACACACACGGAGACGAGACGAAACACACTAAAGCAAGAATCCTGAGTGTTTAAGTGCTGAAGGGCAGTGTTTGTGTCCACAGATCATGTGTGTGATCATGTTGGCCCACATGAAAAAACACTAGAGATAAATACTGCAGTGTTTTTGAACCATTCTACAGTAAAGTACAGTTGAAGTCAGAATTATTAGCCCCCCTGTTTATTTTTTTCCCCAATTTCTGTTTGATGGACAGAAGATTTTTTCAACACATTTCTAATCATGATAGTTTTAATAACTCATTTCTAATAACTGATTTATTTTATCTTTGCCATGATGACAGTAAATAATATTTGACTAGATATTTTTCAAGACACTTCTATACAGCTTAAAGTGACATTTAAAGGCTTAACTAGGTTAATTATGTTAACTAGGCAGGTTGGGGTAATAAGTCATTTTATAAAGATGGTTTGTTCTGTAGACTATCAGAAAATATATAGCTTAAAGGGGCTAATAATTTTTACCTTAAAATGTTTTTTAAAAAATGTAAAACTGCTTTTACTCTAGCCAAAATAACACAAATAGAACTTTCTCCAGAAGAAAAAAATATTATCAAACTTTCTTTGCTCTGTTAAACATAATTTGGAAAATATTTAAAAAATCAAAAAAATCAAAGGGGGGCTAATAATTCTGATATCAACTGTATGTCAATGAATTTGTTGTGGTAATTCTATAGTTATAGCAACACAACAACTATAGCAAAATAAAAAACTATTCGATATACTAAAATTTCTACAACTAAAGTAAAAATGTAAATGTACAAGGCATGGGCCGGTATAAGATTCTGACGGTATGATAACCTTGGATAAAATATCACGGTATTGTGATTACTGCTCTAAAATATGTTCTTTAAATACAGCGGGGGAAATAAGTCTTGAATACGTCACCATTTCTCTCAGGAATCATATTTCTAAAGGTGCCGTTGATTTTAAATTTTCCACGGATGTTGGTAAAAACCAAAGAAATCCATATATGCAAAGAAAACAAATCTAATTAGTTTACAAATGAAGTTATGTGTAATAAAATGCAATGACGCAGGGAAAAAGAATTGAACACACGAAAAAATTAAGGTGTAGTTCGGCAGTGAAAGCCCAGACAGCAGCTGAAATCTCTCAGTAGTTCTTCAGCAACCCTCTGCCCTTCCTCAGTGTAAATAAACATCAGCTGCTTCAGTCCAACATCTACATTAGCAGGAGGATGAAGATGAAACCAGGGTGGACATTTCAGCAAAGACAATGATCCAAAACACAGCCAAGGAAACTCTCAAATGCTTTCAGAGAAAGAAAATCAAGCTGTAGAATGGCCCAGCCAATCACCTGACCGAATCCAATAGGAGAATAGAAAATGAAGATCAGATTTGATAGACGAGACCCACAGAACCATCAAGATTTTTACACTGTTGAAATCTTTTAGAAAGTTCTGGAGAACTTTTTCCCACATTGAACACAATATATTTTATTTAACACTAGCGACATCTAGTGGCTGTTTCCCAAATAGCAACAGAGCGTCGCCTCTTGGTGATTCTATGCTCTTCGACAGTACCTTGCGATCATTTCATACAGATTACAAAACCAAAAACCTTTTGTTTTCAAGTGCACTTGGTTTATTTAAAAGCATTCACTGAGATTCCAGTGCGTTTGTTGACCACATAAACTGTCGCAAAAGCACAGGTCCAAACTTTTCCCCTGGAGAATCGTCAGTCTTTTGCGATCGATTATTGGCTCCTTTACTAGAAGGCGGGGCTTCATTTGCCATATTGGCGTTAAGCCGCAGTCACACTGGACTTTTCCCTCCATAGACTTCCATTCATACGGACTCGAATGTGTCAGACCGGAAACGCAGGGTCATGCGTCAGATTTCGCAAGTTGCTGCGGTGCAAAGTTCAAACTTGGTGAACTCTGATCTGCGAAATCGCATCACTTGACTGCGTGAGACCAATCCAGGATCAAAACATGACCTCTCTGAACAGAAATTTAAAACATGGAGCAATCGCTCGCTTTTTAAATGCCCATTCATCTTGTTTAATCCCGCCCCTTTTCGCAGCGCCGTACGACAGAATTTCGCAAGCTCAAACTCTAGTGTGACTTCGGCTTTACACTTTTCCCCATTCCAATCAATACGACACATGACATGTCTTGTGTATTATGTAAGCTTTGCAACCACTTAGAAAAATGTCAGAAAATACTCCAATCATCTTAACATACTAAGATTTGTGCAGCTTCTCTAGATTCCAGAAAAAAAAACTAATCTTAAGGTGAAACATCTTAGTTGACCAATTGAGACTCTACAAGAGAGAAACAGTATTTGAATCATGCATGCAGCCAACAGAACACTGTAGCAACTACTAGTATGTACTACTAGCTGTATAGTACTACTATACAATACCCTAGCAACCATGCAGAACACCCTAGCAACCACTCAGAAAAATGTCTCCAATCATCTCAACATACTAAAATTTGTGCAAATTCCAGAAATAAAGTCATATTTTAATTTCACATTTTTAGGTGAAACATCTAAGCTGAGCAATGTAAACTCCTCCGTTAAGACTGTACAAGAGAAACAGTGATTGGAGCGAGCACATGATCAACACAAACACACTCGCTTCTCTCTGACACACTCGATCTGTCAGTCGCTCTTCTCTCTGAGGGATCTGAATGTCAACTCCAGCTTAGCGTTGATGAATCGCAGAGCGCTCGACTCCAGAATCGTCCTGGACAGCTCATGATAACACACCATTAAACCTGTTCATCACAGCAGAAGCGGCACACAAACGCTCTCATCCATCTAACTCTCATCACATCTCGCAGCTTTCAGAAGGACATTTGCTGGAAATCCTGACAGCTGGGTTTGTGAATGATGCGCAGAACGACATGCTGATTAATCAAGCTTCTGGGATAAATGCACAGGAAAGCTTAAAGGGATAGTTCACCCAAAACTTAAAATTAATTCTGTCATTATTTACTCACCATTCACTTGTTTTAAACCAGTTTGAGTTTTTTTTTGGTTTGATAAACACAAAAGAAGATATTTTGAAGAATGTTGGAATCCCTTGTGACCATTGACTTCCATAGTATTTGTTTGTCCTACTATAGAAGTCAGTGGTTACAGGTTTCTAACATTCCGCAAAACAGGGATGCAACATATTAGAAAAAAAAACAGACATTGCAATATTTAGTTTTTCTTTCTATATATATTGTGATATGAATATAATTTCACAAGATGACTCTGGGCGATGCAGTGGCGCAGCAGGTAGTGCTGTCGCCTCACAGCAAGAAGGTCGCTGGTTCGAGCCTTGGCTGGGTCAGCTGGTGTTTCTGTGTGGAGTTTGCATGTTCTCCCTGCGTTTGCGTGGGTTTTCTCTAGGTGCTCCGGTTTCCCCCACAGTCCAAAGACATGCAGTACAGGTGAATTGGGTGAGCTAAATTGTCAGTAGTGTATGAGTGTGAATGAGTGTGTATGGATGTTTTCCAGAGATGGGTTGCAGCTGGAAGGGCATCCGCTGCGTAAAACTCAGTGTTTTGTTTTTGTATTTCAAACTACAGCTGATCTAAACATTATAAAACAGATAAGTGACATTCTAAGTCGATCTCTCTCTCTCTTTTACATGTTGTAGTGCTGTATTTATACCATAGTAATCTGCTAGTGTTCGCTTTGCTTTGGCTTTTTCGGGGTTAATTATTGTGATATCCTGATTGCAACAGAGAAATACTGGGAAATGCCTCAAGACTGATGGCATTTCATGCTGTTCAGCCTTATAATCTTAAAATGTGAGCAAAATCACCTGTTTTGTCATCACTTTAGACATTACGCTAGAGAATCATTCAAACACTAGCTCTAAAGTGACGTTTGTAAATTAGCAACGGTTTCTGTTGTTCTGACGTCAGCTGCAGATGTGAATGAATGGCGGAAGAAAGTAGTTCCTCATACAAAAGAATTTTTGAGACTATCCATGTTTGATTTTCTTTTTTATATACACGATTATGCAGTCGAACTGTTGTATAAACGCAATATCACACTCATAGCAGTGCAATATGGCTGTATATCATCACTGGTGGGACACTGAAGCCTGGTTTATACTTCTTTGTCAAGTGATCGGCGTGACCCACAGCGCATGCAATGCGGGTAGCCGTGCATTTATACTTCTGCATGTTGCGTGTGTTGCTCTGCATTAACACTTCCGAAACGCTAGCTAGCAGTAGGTGACTATGTTCCTCTGTGTAGAGTTTCTTCGCTGGTGTTTTGTTTTTTCTAAACGCTACCTTAATGTACAAGTGGCTGAAACTCAATCATTTTGAGGTGGGAATCGGCGGACGTGCAACAACTTTAATCATAAGTAGGGCCAGACGGAATCTGCAGACATTTTTTGCTATTTCTGCGCAAAATTGTATTAAAAATCTGCGGATTTATGCGGAATTATTTTAGGAGTATCATAACTAAAACCTTAATATATGAGGTAAAAAGTAATACCTTTTTAAATTTTATTTAATGTTTACAATGCAAATTAAATTAGATCCACTTTAATTGGTAAACAAAGCAAGTCTCTCATATAATATATCTACTAAAAGGAAGAAAATATTACTTTACAAACTGTATTGTAAATAAATCATATTGGTCAATAATTATACTGTAATTAATTTAAAAACTGAATAAATGTAAATTTATTTACACAAGTAAATAAATAGAATCAATGATGGGCTAAAAATCTGCGGAATTCTGCGCACGCAGATTCCGTGTGGGCCTAATCATAAGTAAACACAAAACAACAGTCTCCATTCTGAGCTCCTTCACGGGATTCCGCACTTGTAAACACTCGCTGTATCTGGCTCGCGGCTCTCACCTCCGCCCATACTCATCAGCACTACCAAGCCAACCAATCACAGAGTTTGCGCTACTCGTCGTTGCGACGTGTAGCTACATTTATATATATATATATATATATATATATATATATATATATATATATATATATATATATATATATATATATATATATATATATATATATATATATTATATATTATATATATATTTTATATATATATATATATACATTTATATATATATATAATATATATATATATATATATATATATATATATATATATATATATATATATATATATATATATATATATATACTTATATATTATATAAGATTAAAACAACAGAACTAAGATAAGAATTAAATAAAAACACTTTATGGTTTTCGGTGGATTCCTGAGCTCCACCGAAACATTATTGAGGTACAGAAGTTCAATAATCAAATGTAAAATAACATGGTATAGAATAATTAAACACGGGTAATCTTAAGTGGCAAAATGAAACATTTCTTGTGTTCAAATGGTTTAAATTAATTTGAAATCACTTGACATCCTGCAATGTGATGACTGCAGATTCGCACTGCGATATCAATGCTGAAACAATATATTGTGCAGCCCTACCTCAAAATATCTTCTTTTATGTTCAATGGACCCAAAAATCCCCAAACTGTTTCGGAATATGTGGAGGGTGAGTAAATGATGACAGCATTTTTCAGTTTTGGGTGACCTGCCCCTTTAAGAGATGAGTGTCATGGAATCAAGCAAGAAATGCAATGCAATGGCAAACAATAAACACATGGCTGAAAGTGCTACAATATAAGTGGCTAATGCAGATTTACATAACTCCAGTGGTATTGCATTAATATAATGAAAACATTCTGGACACCTGCATATGATGCAATGAATTTAAAGGTCAATATCATTGCATACACGAGTGTGGAAAAATTGGACACTTTTGGAAAGAAGTGAAAGGGATGATAGAGAAGAAAATTTGTGTTAATATTCCACCGATTTTTTATTTCATTTATGCCCTACGGAAATCAAGATTATAAAGACTGAATATATATTTATAAATAAATGTATTCTTCAAGCTAAACGGGTAATTTCTTTAAATTGGAAAAACGTATGTACACCAAATATAGGGTGTTGGCTGAAAGACATGGTTACAAACATGACAATAGAAAAGATAACCTACTGTATATATTACGAGATAAATACAAGGTCTTTGAGGAAGTTTGGGGACCTTTCAAATTGCTCCTAAAATGTGGTGGAGTCAGAAATGTGTGGATCATCAAGTACTTACCATACAGCATGATCTCCAGCTTCTTGCGGTCGATCCTGAATCTCTCCTCCACAGAGTCTGGGTCTGAAGGCTCCTGCTGCTGGACTTCAGATGCTTCATCCTCCTCGTCCTCCTCGTCCTGGTTCTGCTCTGCTTGTGTTGTGTCGCAAGGCTCCGGTTCCAGTTCTGGAGACTCAGGCACTTTGCTGCACGTCTCTGAGGCCGCCATAGCAAGACTGTGTGTGTCTGTGTCCGGCGGTGTGACCAAGGAAACAAGAAAAATTGGGGCCCGAAAACACCCCCACCCTAAACACACACACACACACACACATACAAAGAGAGAAAGAGAGACCTCAGAACAGGGCAATATACCATATCACACTTCACTAATAGAGAACATGAACAGAGGACAATTACATTGAGAACTCTTGCAAACTCCTAAGAGCTATCATTGTTTTTAAAAAAAAAGTTTTAAAATTAAGGGTTTTTTACGTATTCATGAAGTTTTTTTTTAAACAATAGTTTGTTCTGTAGACAATTTAAAAATATATATTTTGCTTAGGAGCAGTGGTGTAGTCCTAAACAAAAGGTGGTGTACTATTACACCCAACCCAAATTTAAAATGAAAGTAGGCAAAGAAACGACGAAAGTCAATGTTTCTTTGAATCATTAGCTATATATATATATATATATATATATATATATATATATATATATATATATATATATATATATATATACATACATACATACAGTATATATATATATATATATATATATATATATATATATATATATATATATATATATATATATATATATATATATAGCTAATGAATCAAAGAAACATTGACTTTCATTGTTTCTTTGCCTACTTTCATTTTAAATTCATTTTATATATATATATATATATATATATTTTTTTTTATTTTTTTTTTACATCAGTTACCTGTAACCATTAACTTCCACAAAAGGAAAAACAAATACTATGTCAATGTAAGTCAATGGTTACAGGTTTCCAGCAAAATATCTTCTTTTGTGTTCAACAGAAGGAAAAAAAGACAAACCGGTTTGGAACAAGTAAAGGGTGAGTAAATGATGACAAATTTCATTTTTTGTGTAAACTATCCATTTAAAAAGAAAAAAATTCAAACAAATTGGTTCGTTTTAAAGGGAGTTGCTGCTAGTCTAATCCTATTTAATGATTTATGTTTAGCTAATAGTGCTCCCCCCCCCCCAGCAGACTCGGAGATTGGCTGTATTTATACAGTATGTAGCTTATTTAATCATTTTAATATTAAAAATTAATATTAAAAGTCAATCAAGATTACAACAATTTAATTGACATGGAAAGACAGCTTTTTAACTTACTTTCTTTACTGGCTAATTACTTTACATTTAATAGGTTCCTTTTAACATCAACCAGCCATTATTTTTGATTGTCACATTCGTTCATGCTTGTTTTAAACCAAACTATTAGGAGTCCGTCTTCTGTTGTCGCTATTGTATACTAGTAGTTACCCTTTTAAATCGCATATGGTTACGCGATTTATGAGTAGTCTTTTCCTCATCGTTTTTAGTGTTTTATATATAGTGTCGTTCCCTGTAGCAGTAGGTACGATTAAGACATGTGAAATATTGTTTTACAGGGGCAATTTTTAGGATTTCTCTCGCCCTGAACAGATGTGGTTTGCTGATTAAATGAAAAACGAGCTGAAAACGAAGCGGCGGAAGTCTGCCACCGTTTTCATATAAAAATTAAAGAGGACTGAGGCGATCATTTAGTGGTGTACAGTTCATGAGCTAATCGCAAAACCTTTAAGGGTGCTGAATAGAAATATAGGAGGGCTAAAGCGACACCCATGCTGTTTTTATAAATTTACCTGAACTGACTTGTCGTGGTCTTCGAAAAACTCTCACAAAATTTTTTCACAGCTGCTGCGGTCATCAGGGGCGGGGAATAGCGCAAGTTAAACAAAAATGCACCAATTGTAACAAATTAAGATGCGAGTTAAAAACACCTTTGGTATACAGTTAAAGGGGACGCAAATACACATAAATTAGGAAAGTTTAATCAGTAAAACAAGTGAGTATATCGAGGGTATATGCAATTATTGATCCTCAGAAGTGGTAATACCCAAACAGCTCATGGAAAAAAGTAAGCATACTGAGTATACGTGCGTATAGCGAGGACTACACCACTGCTTAAGAGGTCTTATGTTGACCTTAAATTGGCTTAAAAATTAGTAAGACTTTCTCCAGAAGACAAAATAGGAAATACTGTAAAAAAAATTCTTGCTCTGTTAAACATCATTTGGGAAAAGTCAAATAATTTTGACTTCAGCTGTATATGTTTATTATAAAAATTGTATTTGTATTATTTTGTAAAAATTAATTTGCCTTATTATGTTTTAATCAAATATCATAACCTTCTCTTCTCAAAACCACTTTACTTCTGGTCACATGGAATGTCTTTAGGGTGGGGCTATAAGTCTTTTAAGGAGGGGATATCAGTCATGTAGGGCAGGGCTATCATTGCAGTCTCGTTTCTGCACTGCCTTTGCGAGAGGAAGTGGCTTGAATCAATATGATACGATTCTGTTTGTAAAATGCACATACAGTTAGGTATTTGGACAGTGAGTATTGTTGGACAGAATAAATCAACATAAATCAAACTTTCACTTTTTAATACTTGGTTGCAAATCCTTTGCAGTCAATTACAGCCTGAAGTCTGGAACGCATAGACATCACCAGACGCTGGGTTTCATTCCTGGTGGTGCTCTGCCCGGCCTCTACTGCAACTGTCATCAGTTCCTGCTTGTTCTTGAGGTGTTTTCCCTTCAGTTTTGTCCTCAGCAAGTGAAATGCATGCTCAATCGGATTCAGGTCAGGTGACTGACTTGGCCATTGCATAACATTCCACCTATTTCCTTTCAAAAACTCTTCGGTTGCTTTTGCAGTATGCTTTGAGTCATTATTCATCTGCACTGTGAAGCGCCGTCCAATGAGTTCTGAAGTATTTGGCTTAATATAAGCAGAAAATATTGCCTGAAACTCTTCAGAATTCATCCTGCTGCTTTTGTCAGCCGTAACATCACCAATAAATACAAGAGAACCAGTTCCATTGACAGCCATACATGCCCACGCCATGCCACTATTAGCATCATGCTTCACTGCTTAGGACCATGAGCAGTTCCTTTTCTTCTCCATACTCTTCTCTTCCCATCACTCTGGTACAAGTTGATCTTGATCTCATCTGTCCATAGGATATTGTTCCAGCACTCTGAAGGCTTTTTTAGAACTCTGATCTGATAAAAAAAAAACTCATAAAGGTTTTGAACAAGTAAAGAATGAGAAAAAAATGAGTGAAATTTCCTTTTTGGATCAACTATCACTTTAAGCAAAAAGTGTGTGTGTGTCGCCCCACAGCATAAAGGTTGCTGGTTTGAGCCCCGGCTAGGTCAGTCGGGATTTCTGTGTGGAGTTTGCATGTTCTCCCCGTGTTGGTGTGGGTTTTCTCCGGGTGCTCCGGTTTCCCCCACAGTCCAAACACATGCGCTATAGGGGAACTGAATTAACTAAAGTGGTCGTAGTGTATCAGTGTGAATGAGAGAGTGTATAGATGTTTCCCAGTTCTGGGTTGCAGTTGGAAGGGCATCCGCTGTGTAAAACATATGCTGGATAAGTTGGTGGATGAATAAAGGGACTAAGCCAAAGGAAAATGAATGAATGAATGAATGAATGAATGAACATAAAGCAATTAAGTTATCCACCAAAAAAACTAAGAATTGTGTTGATTCAACTCATTTTAAATAAGTAATTTAAGCAAGCAAAAGTCATTTTTGAGTGCTTATGAGTTTTTAAAAATGATTACATAGTAAAACATTTCAGCGGAAACATTTGTGATTCTTCCAGAATTTTTTTGTGACTATTTCCAAATTTGAGTAATTCTGCACACATTCCTTTAGGAGCATTTGTAGGAATGTGCAGTTTGTTGGTTCCTGTAACAGTGCGCAGTGTTTTCCTCTGCTTCAGGGGGAGGGGAGAGTCTGAGGAACAATACTGAACAATACTAGTACAGACCCTCCATTAACAACCTCCTCCTCCTGCAGACACATTCATTTACAGTCAGTGCTTAATTTGTAACTGAACAATTTCAAATAAAAGTCAACGTGATCAATGCCCACCACACAATTTCAGTTTTCCTGGAACATAACATCAATAAGCAGTGATAACGCAAAAAAAGCATAACATTTCAAAACGGTCTATAATTATTTTGTCAAGGATAAAAAAAAAAAAAATGTATCTACAAAACATAACTCTTATGAAATATCATTATTCAGTTTACTAACACCACTGACATTCAGTTCACTTCACTAGTATGTGCCAAGTAAAAAAAAAATATATCTACATATATATTAAGTGACTCACTCTGTCTAATCTTCAACAAAAGCCCACGGTTGCCTCTTCTGTCATGTTTTCTGGCTGAATTGACTTGCTTTGCTTCTGTCTCCCGCTATCCTGATCCAGGGACGCAGTTCCATCCTTTCGAGATCCCTTTTGATCAGGCTCAATATTGCATTTGCTCGTGGTTTTAACAAAATCTAAATATGCTTGACTGCCTCTTTGCCATTATGAAAATACAATTATTTAGGTAGGTAACGCCTCGGTTGTTGGTTCGAGTCCTGGCTGGGCCAGTTGGCATTTCTGTGTGGAGTTTGCATGTTCTCCCCGTGTTTCCTCCAGGTGCTCGTTTCCCCTACAGTCCAAAGACATTCAGTACCAGTAAATTGAATGAACTAAAATTTGCCGTAGTGTTTGTGCGGGCATGTGAGAGTGTATGGGTGTTTCCCAGTACTGGGTTGAGCCTGGAAACATATAAACATAAATAGATAAACATATGATGGATATGTTCATGGTTTATTCCGCTGTGGTGACCCCTGATGAATAAAGGGACTAAGCCGAAGGAAAATGAATGAATGAATGAATGAATGAATTAGGTAGGCCACTATGGCATTATTTATTTTCGCAGCTCACTGCATGTTAAACAATAATCTCCAACCAATAAGAGTGATTGTAAATGTAAGAATGCTGATTGGTCAAAAATATTGTTGTGGGTCAATAGCTAAACATGACTTCTGCTTTAACTTTTATATATATATATATATATATATATATATATTAGTGCTGGGCCGTTATCGGCGTTAACGTGCTGCGTTAACGCGAGACTGTTATCGCGCGATAAAAAAAAAAAGTGCCGTTAATCTATTCTCAAAGTTGGGTGAGAGCTGGGTCTTTTCTACGCAAGCTATGATGACTTTCACCTTGATAGTTTAGCGTGGATGTATACCTGACCGGTGAGCCGTCCGGAAAAGAAGTGCCCTTCTGAATCAAATCAGCAGGATGCCTGACTCTAACTGCAGTTCAGCAGTTTCACTTTAACTCAAAAACATTTAATTCATGCCTTCGTGACAAACTGGGGTATTAGACGCAAATAATGAGTAAGGACAGGTGAGAGTGTTATGGAATTTAATAACGCACGCCAAATGAGAAGAAAAAAAACTTCCGCATTTCGCAATGTGTGTGTGTGTGTGTGTGTGTGTGTGTGTGTGGTCCCTTACTGACAGCCGCCTGTGTGGATCTTGTCAGAAAATATGGCGAAAAGTCCTACATGACTGTAATAGTTTGTCAGTAATGCCACTAATATCTGCATACTCCACGTCTCAATTCCATTTCTGTTTAGTTCAGTTATGACTTTAGTCGCATTAAGTAATCAAAAATCGCTGAGTATTGTTTTAATCATATTAAAATCGTATTAAAGTATTGTTGCCCAGTTGATTTTTTATTTCGGTATTATGACTCTTAATAAATACACTTGCATATGAAGTAAATCACATCTCAAAGCATTTACTGGGGCACTGGTGATTTTTACTGAGGAACGTGCCCCAGTAAATGGGGTCTAGCAACGCTATTATGGCTACATAATTCGTGATCTCCAGAAATGTATAGGGCTACATTTTCAGAATGAGCCTATTTTGGAATTTTAGATTATATATGCCGTAGCACCATTTCAATTAAAAATACAGCAAAGAAAGAAAGTAAGAAAGAAAGAAAGAAAGAAAGAAAGAAAGAAAGAAAGAAAGAAAGAAAGAAAGAAAGAAAGAAAGAAAGAAAGAAAGAAAGAAAGAAAGAAAGAAAGAAAGAAAGAAAGAAAGACATGTGGGCACAAACACTAGAAATTATGCTTTACAGAGTTACATTTTTGTTGAATTATGTGATTTTTTTACACTAAAGATGAGCGAAAGAAACTATTTCCCTGTGGTTGGAACTTGTAATAAAAAATCTAATGATGCTTGACATCTATTTTCCAGTCTGTCCATCTGTCCTTCAACATTCTCCTCAGCTCCGCTCAATCTCTCTTCTGCTCAACAATTCAATCCACATAAGAGCAGCGTGTCCTTCAAACTTTCTCAACTTCTTCAAACTTTCCTTAAAGGCTGACAAACCTAAATCTATATTTTTCTCGGCAAACTCTTCTCTAGTTTTAAAATGATGCGTTGATGCTTTGAGATTATAAACAGATACAGAATTTGAAATGTTATATATATAAATTGGGGGCGACACGGTGGCTCAGTGGCTCCGGTTTCCCCCACAGTCCAAAGACATGCGCTTTACTGTAGGTGAATTGAATAAACGAAATTGGCCGTAGTGTGCGTTTCAGGGATGTTTCCAATACTGAGATGTTTTCCAGTACTGGGTTGCAGCTGGAAGGGCATCCGTTGTGTAAAACATATGCTGGATAAGTCGGCAGTTCATTCCGCTGTGGCGACGCCTGATGAATAAAGGGACTAAACTGTAGGAAAATGAATGACTGAATACAAATTGGGTCATTTTGGCCAGAATATTAACTGTTCAATTTATAAACATAATGATCCTAATTTAAACTACCAATGTCCACAAGCAACACACAAGAAAGTCATTTATTTTCAGCACAGACTAGTTTGTTGCATTGAAATATTCGAGTGTTGGGAGTTCATTTATTCTTTCTGTCAGAAAGTATGGTGTGACTTGAAGGATGTCAAAAACAGCGCATCGGTTTACTGTCAGGTATTTGTCAAGTCACTAGTGTTCTACTATTCATCTAGTATTCCTACACACAGTTCAAACATGTTGAGGTAAAACAATTTTAAGAGGATATAATATCTGTTAGCATGAACAGTTTCCATATTTTGTGTTTTCCGTTTATTTGTGGTTGTAAATTGCAGACACATGCTCACTGTGAAAATACACCCCCCTATACATTTCTGGAGATCACGAATTATGTAGCCAGAGGTACGTATGGCTGCATTTTGTCTTTAAATCGAATGCTACGGGGTGGTATGATGCCTTTTCTTTTCACGCCTAACAGCTGACCACTTTCCTTCGTGTGGACAGTGTTTCCGCTGTTACCAGTTTGTCCAGTAGGTCGCCATGTACGTTCGGTGAAGAACGGTTCCCGAAAGCAAGCAAAACAAAAACAAAATAAACAAGTAAATAACAGGGTGAGAATGTGGTAAAATCTAAAACAGTGGTAAAAATCAGGCAGCTGTGAGGGCTTTTCTTTTTCTGGATTGCTATTCAAAACATTGTCGTTGGGTTTAGGGAAGGCGGTGAGCGGGTCAATCGGTGCTTTTGAGTATGCATATTCCATTAGTAGCCTAGGTTATCTGGGTTACATTGATCTCTGCTCTGTTGACTTTGATGTTGAATATTCAACTCTACAGTTTAACAAAGTGACTTTTATTGACATTTTAGTAGTTTGAAATAATGTATAAGAAATAAAATATATCCGGTAAAATAACAGAAAATGTACTGGCAGTTTATTACAAAGTTATTGTAGCATAATATACAACACCGACCCAGACAATATAGCACTTTAAACTATTAAAAATGTTAATAAAAGTCACTTTTCTGAATTCTGATAGCTTGCAAATAATGTAATACATTTTTAAAGCAATATGGCATGTTTTCATATGATATAAATATTTAAATGACAGTTAACCAGCATCACACCAGTTTATCAAGGGAAAGATAAACCGCAGCATTTGTTTTCGTTCTTAAACTTTGTATATAACGTTAGTCACTCACTGTAATGTTACTAACCTGAGCTGAAGACTGCAAACATGATCCAACACAACTGAAGAAAAAAAAACAACGTTTGACGAGGAGCATTACATTTTGATGAATGATTACAGACTTTCTGTTAAAAGTAATAATAATCCACTCACAATAATTCCACCGGTAGGCCTACAGGAACTTTAAAAAAAAGGGTCAAAATGGCTGTCAATGTCAACAACACCAACGTCTTCTACCGCCACAAATATTCGCGCTCTTTGAGGTAAGGACGTTTCTGATTAGATGTCAATACTGACTCGTTGAACGAAAAAAAATGCATTATTAAATTCGTGTTTCCAAATTTATTGTTCTGTCTCGGCATCTTTACCATCACAATTAGGATGATTAATCCATTTTATTCCAATATATTGTCGAGAAACGAGTTTTTCTTCACTGCAGAGGTCGTCAAATAAAAGTTCATGACAAAAAAGATTTTGGCGCCATCGTGTGGATCGACATATATACGACAGCATTTGTAAATCAATATTATCAGAAATATAAACGAGTTTTTTTTTTTACCAGCGCAGAACTTCCAGAAATCCACTTAATAACTCTTATATTAGAAACTCACATTAATAACGTGAAACTCCCTTGAGCGTTTCAACCCAAAACACAATATGAATGTAATTAAACTGAACGAGGAAGTGCGTAGCCATAGCAACGACATCCGACGTTTGAAGCATCACACACACACACACACACACACACACACACACACACACACACACACACACACACACACACACACACACACACACACACACACACACACACACACACACACACACACACACAAACACACACAAATAAATCTCCAGCATTAGTAACGGAGTGTTTTATTTCTCATCTGCATCTGTTTGATCAGGTCAGACATCAAACAAAGAAGAAATTAATTCATGAATCATGTAGTGTGAGGCCTTTTAATCTTCTTACACATGTTCATATTACCATATCAACAATCAATAGACACTGTGGTAATACAAAGTTTGTTGTGCATTATCGTAGCAATACAGTAATAAAACATGACTGTATCTGATTGCTGATTTTCCTGTAGGACACAAGTCAGTGATTTCCCCCCCTCATCATCCGGACAATAGTAAATTCATTACAATTTCACTTTCATGCATGACAGAAATTCACACCGGTTCTACAGAACAGATGACAGCTGACCTTTATGTGGAAAAACAACTTAATAAATACATTAGAAAAAGGCAGAGAACAGAGAAATGTAATTATGCGACGCATGAAAGCCTGAAAATGTGCGTTTGTGAAGAACTCCAGCATAAATCTCACATAACTTCAGAAAACAGAATTAAAGGTGCAGTAGGTGATCTCTGATCTGCCAAAATGCTAACCATTAGCATAGCTTTGAAAACACAGTCCCTCCCCTGCCGTCCAAAGCCATGCCTCCTGAAATCATGAACGCTCACTGTAAAGATGATAGACAACCCACTATATCATGTCATTCACCAGAAAACTTTATAGTACTTACTACAATTCTGAATGAAAAACTGTATTATATCTAGCACGTTTTCAGTTGTGTAGCAAGCAAAACTTGTCATGTGCAATATTTCGTGCATGCAAGGATTACTGGTCTCACTCACACGCACTTTGTCTAGAGCAGGGATGGGCAAACTTGTTCCTGGAGGGCCGGTGTCCTGCATAGTTTTGCTCCAACCCTAATCAAACACACCTGCCTGTAGCTTTCTAGTGATCTGGAAGACATTGATTAGTGTGTTCAGGTGTGTTTAATTAGTGTTGGAGCAAAAGTCTGCAGGGACACCGGCCCTCCAGGATCAAGTTTGCCCATCCCTGGTCTAGAGCGACTATGCTTAGTGTTTGGCCGTCTTAGCCATACTTGCATGCTATTTCAGAGCGAATATTCAGAGTAGCATGGTAAACAATATAGAAAGCACGTCACAGGTTGTCATTGTTCAAAAATGAACCAATGTGAAACCAACTTCACCTAAGTCAGGGACAGCCAAACTCGGTCCTGGAGGGCCGCTGTCCTGCTGAGTTTAGCTTCAACTTGCTTCAACACACCTGCCAGGTTATTATATCTAGTAAGAACTTGATTAGCTGGTTCAGGTGTGTTTTATTAGGGTTGGAGCTAAACTCTCCAGGACACCGGCCCTCCATGACCGAGTGTGGACACCCCTGACCTAGGTAAAGCAGGCTAGGTGGAATAGCGCTATTTACTGATGTTTTGTTGTTAAACTGAATAAAAATCTGCATTATCAATGCTGTAAAAGGTCCCTAATGAAACTGAAAACAGTCACATCGATCCTTCGCCGGAAGATTTCAGTGGCTGAACAACACTTCTGTGCATGTAACCCATTCATAACACAATCTACATCAGCTTTGTGTGACTAAAATACTTTTAAAACAGAACATTACCTGTCTAACAGAAATACTTCAGCCATGGTGTCGTCTTCCTCCAGCGTGCAAAACTAACTCCAATATTGATTCAGGATTTTAAAAAGTTTTGATTTAGCATTTGTTTTTACGGCTGTCACTCTCTTGACGGATCTGTCTGCATGAACAGAGGTGTGCAGATGTACAAATCTACATTTGTTGACAGACATTTTGGGCTACTTATCAGAATTATGGGAATTATTGGCCTGACAAACTTTAATTGGACAAACATTTTTCAGTTTTATGCCTTTCCCAGAAGATAAAAATACATAAATACGTTTAGATCATTTACTTTAATCAGTACTATTGGAATGTGAAGAGACTTTCAACCAGCACAACAAAAAATGTTTCTGGACATAATCACCTACTGCACCTTTAATACAACATCACTGAAGCCATACGGGTTAGTTTTCAGGTGAAATATTGCTTTAATAAAACATTCTCCATAATAAAAACCCCACACTCGTGTTTTAAAAATAATGAGAAAATAAACCAATACACAGATCTTATGAAAACAGGATGTTTTAACACTTAATCATCACTTTAAATCGTAAATTAATATTATAAAAGCCTCAGTACAGTAGAAAAGAGTCTGTACTAGTGTAAACACTAAAGATGTCTGTATTGTTAGCTTGTGAGCTGCAACTTTTAAGAGATCATTTAGCTAAAAACAATAATTTACTCACATTCATATTGTCCCTGCTGAAAAATCCAGCTTAAACCAGCCTAAGCTGGTTGGCTGGTTTTAGCTGGTCGACCAGCCTGGTTTTAGAGGGGTTTTGGCCATTTCCAGGCTGGTTTCCAGCTATTTCCAGCCTGGTCTTAGCTGGTCAGGCTGGAAAATGACCAGCTTAAACCAGCTAAAACCAGCTTGACCAGCCTGGTTTAAGCTGGACATAGCTGGTTTTGGCTGGTCAAGCTGGTTTTAGCTGGTCAACTCCCAGCATGACCAGCTAAGACCAGGCTGGAAATGGCTGGAAACCAGCCTGGAAATGGCCAAAACCCCTCTAAAACCAGGCTGGTCGACCAGCTAAAACCAGCCAACCATCATAGGCTGGTTTAAGCTGGATTTTTCAGCAGGGGTGTAAACCTGCATCTGAAACATTGACAACGAAACAAAGCATTTACATTTCAATCAGTTTGTCTCTTAGGGCGTACTCACACTATGTACAATTGCGTTGAACCGGGCCAAAGCACGCTTGTCCCCCCCTCCCGGCTCCCCCGACGGCCCGCACTCACATTACATTCGGGCCTGGGCACGCTTACGTCATCGATGATGCGCTGTTCAGGAAGCGCTCTCGCTCAGCACAGTGGAGATTTCTTTAGTTATATTGTTTAAGTCGTTTGATATGTGGTGACACGCAGTCAAATATTTCGCCGAACAGATCAGCCACTTTTGACGCTCATAAACTCCTCCTGTTGCAGGAATTAGGAGGTTTGCTGAAGGTGCAGCTGTCGTGCAGTGAGGGGTTTGCGTCTTTAATAAATTACGACAGTTTGCGTTCATTGAACAGCACGAATGATTAATTAATCCATATCAAACAGTTCCTTAAAAGTCACGTCTCGCTTTCAGTTTCGGGCTTAGGCACGCTTGCGCTCACACTGCAAGTGTACCGCGCCTGAGCCCAAGTGAACCGCGCTCAGGTCCACCTCTTCCAACCGGGCCAGGGCCGGCCAAGTGAACAGTGCCTGAGCCCGGTTCAGAGCACTCACACTTCTCAAACGATCCGGGAAACGGGCCTGGGCACGGTTCGGATAGCATAGTGCGAGTACGCCCTTAAAGTATCACAGAAGGCCTGGAATAAAAGATACATTCAACATAGGCTCATTCTGAAAACGTAGCCCTATATACATTTCTGGAGATTGCGAATTATGTAGCCAGAGCTACGTATGACTGCATTTCATCTTTAAAACTAACGCTAAGGGGTGGTATGACGTCATTCCTTTTCACGCTTACTAGCTGACTGCTTACCTTCATGTGGACGGCTTTTCTGCTGTTACCATTTTGCCTAGTGGCTTGCCATGTACAGTACATCGGTGGACTTGAGATGCAGAGAGGAGTTGACCATGATGATGGGGTTTGAGTCTGGCAAAGAATGGTTCCAGAAAGCAGGTAAGATAAAAACAAAAGAGAATAAAAATAAATAAAATAAACAAGTAAATAACAGAGTGAGAATGGGGTAAAATCTGAAAACGTGGTAAAATCAGGCGAGGGCTTTACTTTTTCTGGATTGCTTTTGAAAACACTGTTGGTTGGGTTTAGGCAAGGAGGAGAGTGGATCAGTCAGTTATTAAGTCAGTCAAACAGTCAGTCGACAGCGGCCTCTGGTGCATTTACGTAAGAACAGCAGGCGCGAATGGCAGTCCCGAGAGAAATTTGAGATCTCAAAAAGCGTACACAGCGTCCTCTGGTGGATTCACGAAAACAAAAACTGCAAAAAACGTACATCCTGGGACGTATTCGTCGCTCTCCAGAAATGTATACAGGGCTACGTTTTCAGAATGAGCCTGGGTTGGATACGTTGATTGTATTTTTGATGAATTCTCAGAGATCGATAAAGAAATTCCTTCAGTTTCCGATGAAAAAAGTAGGAAAAAGGCAGCTGTGAAATAAAAATGCACCATGAAAAATGTAGATGTCCATAGCAGACCTTTATAAAATCAAAGACGGTCTGTATCAAATTCAGTTTTATTTAAAAGGTCTTTCATTTAGTTTGAAGTGTCACAATCACTCGTGTCTTCATCACAGCAGGACGATCTTCAAGTTCATATTAGTTGTTGATTTCTGATCCAGTGTCCGTTGAAATCAGAATCTTTTCATAAATACTGGCCTTTAAATACTTACAGAATTGTATTAGTGAGTTAAAGACCACAGTCAGGACAGACTCTGTTATCTGGTGTGGAGAAGCTCTTGTCTGAGCCAGCCGGGCACCGTCTGACCCATTTTATACAGCAGTTTAGACAACTCAATATTGCCATCGCTGTAGTAGTTCCTCAAAAACACCTGAGACTGACAGAGACACAGAGAGTCAATGAGAATGTTCACACTGTACACCAAATACACTGATAACACAAGAATGGCTTGATTTACAAGTACATGTAAAGCAATAAAAAAAAGCAGGTAAAACCATGTTTAAACATGATTTTATGCTGAGTTGTGATGATAAAAATAGAGCTGTAAATTGATTCTGATATATTCAAAATGGATTGCTAATTTAAACTAGTTCTATACTAGTTATTAACAGCCAGTGGTGGAAAGAGTACTGAAAAATCATACTCAAGTAAAAGTACCATTACTTGCCTAAAAATGTAGTGCAAGTAGAGTAAAAGTATCTGCTGTAAATATTACTCAAATATGAGTAAAAAGTAGCCCTTTTAAAAGTACTCAAGAGTAGTGAGTAGTGAGTATTACGCTGTCAAAAGCTGATATGTTTACATGTAATTTGTGTGTGTGTGTGTAAACGTAACATTCTGTAGTGCATTTAGTTATTGCCCAGAAGGCACACAACATCATGAGACATTAATATTAGGTTAGATTTAGGTTGTAATGACAGGTGACCGAAATTAATTGTCAAGCCAGCAGCTAAGGACAACGTTATTTTGATGTCCAGTAATGACGTCAAATGAGGTTGATATTTGGTTGATTTTAGGTTGTTAGAAAGTGACCAAAAATCCAGCGTCGAGCCAACATCCTAAACCAACGTCATATATGATGTCAAATACTGACATTTATTCATCAGGTACGACAACCAAAATCCAACGTCTGATAGATGTCATAGGGGTAACGTTCACACAATGTCAAGCTGTAACATCATTAGACGTTGATATTTGGTTGGTTTTAGGTTGGACATTGGACATTGACATTGGTCTGACGTTGAGTTCTGACGTCAACCTGATTTTCATTTTCAAACAAAATACAAAGTCCCCATGACGTTAGGGTTCAATGTCAATCAGACGTCATGTTGATGTCCTGTGCCTGCTGGGTGTTTAAGGCCATTTCGGTCATCATACAGTAAAGGTCCGTCATCTTGTCATAAGTGACATGCATCTAAACAGTCTCTGGGTCAATGCGCGTAAAGATTTTGAACATCTTCATGGACACTTGCTTCCAAACAGTTTGCTGCAATTATAAAGCACCCACATCTTGGGGTGGTTCATTATGATGCGATTTACCTTCTACGGTATGTGCGATTTGATTGGACAGGAATCACAGGTCTGATTTTCTAATCCCCATGGACAAGAAAAATAAAGTAGTGACTGCAGGTTGAAAGAAAGTAGTGGAGTAAAAGTACAGATACTGCACTAAAAATGTACTCAAGAGAAAGTAAAAGTCCACATTTATAAAACTACTCAGTAAATTACAATTCCTGAGAAAAACTACTTAATTACAGCCATTTGAGTATTTGTAATTAGTTACTTTACACCACTGCTAACAGCAGAGGGTAATCTAGGCTACCTTTTTTATTTTTATTGTTTTGGAGTAATGAGTAGTTCCAGACAGAATCTGCGGACATTTTTTGCTATTTCTGTGCAGAATTTTGTAAAAAATCTGCGGATTTATGCGGAATGATTTTGGGAGTATTGTAATTAAAAACCTAATATAGGAAATAAAAAGTAATACGTTTTTTACTTTTATTTAATGTTTACAATGCAAATCCAATTAAATCCAGTTATTTGGTAAACAAAGCAAGTCTCTCATTTAATAGAAAATATTACTTTCTAAACTGTATTGTAAAAAATTAATAAGAACATTTTCATATTAGTCAATAATATTACTGAAATTCATTTAAAAACTGAATAAATATAAATTTACACAAGTAAATAGAAAGACTAAATGATGGGCTAAAAATCTGCGGATTTCTGCATGCGCTGACACTGTGTCCTAACAATATGTGACACATGATAAATATTTTACATCATTTAAATACTTGACATCATTTACATCATAGCAGAACAACAGCATATACTACTATGATAAAGATCACCTCAGGTGCTGATTATGGGCTTTATTCTGTGTTAAATGCTTCCAATGTGGGTTTAAATATCATTTTACGTGACATTCATTGCCATACTACTGAAAGCAGCAGCAGATAGTTCACCTCAGATCTTGACAATAAAATAACTAGCAGACGGTTTGAAAATGAAATTCAGAACTGTGACTCGGTGCAAACCAACAACATCAGTCACTCAGTAGCCTATTAATAATGATAAAGAGCTTTAATATGTATTTATTAGATTAAAAGCCTTTACCGTTTCGTTGGGAGTGTAGTGGCTGGTATTTAAATGTTTCTGTCGTGTCACGTCGCTTTTGGTGCAGACAGACAAAGTGCTTGTTGCTGGCATCTTGCCGCATCGAGTGATTATGTCACAGCATGAGGATTGGGTTTAGGCATAGTGTTGGTGTATAGAAAATACAGTTTGTACAGTATAAAAACAACACAAACCTATGGGATGTACTTACAAATCACAAAAACAAGTGTGTGTGAGTGTGCGTGCGTGCGTTTGAGTGTGTTGTACCTGTATGTCCATGTCTGGATATCTCTGTCCTTTACTCCTCCCTAAACACTTGGTCTTTCCTCCGTCCAGCAGCTGACACCAGAAGCCTTTCTTTGGGTTAAACCTACAAAACAAGATTTAGTTAATTAAAAAAACAGGACACATATACTGTATGAAATGTAAGGAGGACATTAATACATCCCATATGATATTCATTCATTCATTTTCTTTTCGGCTTAGTCCCTTTATTAATCTGGGGTCGCCACAGCGGAATGAACCGCCAACTTATCCAGCATATGTTTTACGCAGCGAATGCCCTTCCAGCTGCAACCCATCACAGGGAAACATCCATACACTCTCACTCAGACACATACACTACGGCCAATTTAGTTTAGCCAATTCACCTGTACCGCATGTCTTTGGACTTGTGGGGGAAACCGGAGCACACAGAGGAAATCCACACGAACACGGGAAGAACATGCATACTCCACACTGAAACGCCAACTGATCATTCATTTAGTTACTGTAGCGTAAAAAGAGATAAAAAGCCGTTTACTCGCACGCGCCCGTCAGGATTAGCAGGCTAGCACAGAATCTCCACTTAATATACTGGGGTAAAATAAATGTATATATTTTAAAGACATGGCGGGGAAAAGTGTAATTTAATGCAGTGTTTCTTGTACAATCTGAGGCACACTTTATATTAGATATCACTCAGCCAGTGGAGATCGCTGATTTTTAAAGAAAACGGACCTTAAACAAGCCGATTTTGTAACGGCATAGAGCTCACCAGAAGCGTTTGATCCAGGTTACTGACAAATTAAAAGTCCTTCCGCATACTTCTGCATATACCCTATTTCGAGAGGAGCACATGAGATGATTGATCACATTGTTGATTACTCATCTATATTAACAATAATCCAATAAGATTGATTCAAACCTACAATAAATAGACAGATTTCACCCTACTGCTTATCTTCGTTTTGGAAGAATCCAACCTTCCACCCCATCTCCTCCTTTTTCTCCTTTTCAGGGGGAGCTCTCGAGACCTACCTGATCTTCGGACCCCCTTACTTGCTAATTGACCAGGTCGAGAGCCCTGGGCTCAATTATCTCTGAGCTCAGGGTTCTGTCCCGGGACAGCATGCCAAACCTGCTAATAGCGTCAAGCAATATCTAAGGCCCAATCCCAATTCTACCCCTTAGCCCTTCCCCTTACCCCCACCCCTCGTTTGGCGCGTTCACGCCAAGGGGTAGGGGTGTCCCAATTCTCTTTAGCTTGAAGGCATAGGGCTAAGGGGAAGGGGTGAATAGCCCTTCGAATAAAGATTTTTCAGGACCACACTCGAAACGAAGGTTGCGTCCGAAACCGCCTACTACTCAGTAGGTACTGCATTTGAATTTAAACGTACTACTCGGCCGTTAGAAAAGTGTGTTCCATACAGTATGAATGCAAGAAGTATGAATGGAATTCGGACGTACTACATCTGTAATTTTGTCATGGTCACGTGACCTACCTGCGTCAGTTGCGTCGCTTTACTCCCATTCATGAATTCTCTCACGGGACATCATGGGATAGCGCAGCGTGCATGGAATGCGCACTTCAGAATCTCGCCGGAAGTAGTAGGTCATCCGGGTAATTCTCGCATACCGATTTTCGAATTCTATGAATTCGGACATACTACTCGGCTTGCATACTGATTTTAGCGTACTGTATATTATGGAAGTATACGGTTTCAAACGCAGCCCAAGAGGTAAGAAAATTTCCTAGAATACACCAGCCACAACTGCAGTATTGCTGAACCCGGAAGTAAGGAGATCCACAAATTAGTATTTTTTGTCATTATTACAAATTTTTACGACAAACAAACACGTTTTAATATATTCATAACCGCGTTCATGTTTTACCATCATGCTTTAAAAAAAAACCCGCTAAATTTCGCGATCTATAATTTATAATAATAACTCTTGTTCAGCAGTCCCACAACATTCTGACACTCGATGACACTCGAATACCCTGTCAGAAAAGTCTAGTGGCTGAGAATGAGCTTTTTACAGTGTCTGCTATAATGTTAATGTTGTTTTTGTGTGTTTACATTGATGAATATGGCCACTGTGTAAATAAACAGTACAGTTATGATCTTATTGCCACATTAGAACATTATGATAACATAGTATACGCCTTCAGTAATTTCCTGAAGACAAATACCAAAAAATAACACAACTGGAATAACTACAGCAGTCGTCATCGTCAATCTCATATGTAGCAAGAGATCGTGATGACATATGATGACGTGTGCAGGTGCTGTAGTGCTGTCCCAATTCTTAGGGGTAAATTTTGAAGCTCTTCCCCTTAACCCTCGGTTGTAAGGGCCAAGGGGAAGGGGTACAAAAATAGAATTGGGATTGGGCCTAACTGTTAAAAAAAACTTTTATTATTTAGCTGAAGTTTAATTCTTAGTTAACGCCTAATAACGCATTATAACCATAGTCATAATCTGATAACATCCTTCATTCTGTGTGGTTTATGATCCATTTCCAGAAATGTGCAAATGTACTGATATTACTATATTTGACATTTGATCCCCACAAGATTGGGATTACAAGGCACACACACACACACTACAGTCACACACTTACAGAATCATAAAACCAAAAAGCTACATAACATTACTAACTAATATGATTAAACTGGAATCAGTGGCGCAGTAGGTAGTGCTGTTGCCTCAAAGCAAGAAGGTCGCTGGTTCGAGCCTTGGCTGGGTCAGTTGGCGTTTCTGTGTGGAGTTTGCATGTTCTCCCTGCGTTCGTGTGAGTTTTCTCCGGGTGCCCCCCACAGTACAAAGACATGCGGTACAGGTGAATTGGGTAGGCTAAATTGTCCGTAGTGTATGAGTGTGAATGAGTGTGTATGGATGTTTTCCAGAGATGGGTTGCAGCTGGAAGGGCATTCGCTGCGTAAAACGTGCTGGATAAGTTGGCAGTTCATTCCGCTGTGGCGACCCCGGATTAATAAAGGGACTAAGCCGAAAATAAAATGAATGAATGAATGATTAAACTGTGATTTTCATCCTTTACTAGACCTATAATAATAATATGACACAGTAAGACGTTAAATATTCATAATATGAAAGATTTAAACAATGATATTTTGGAATTAGCGGTGAAGACTTTTTATGTAATGCATATAAAATTAATACACAATCTGAAGAAATATATTTGCATGCGGTGACTAGTAAAAGTAGAAAAAATGACTCTATTAAAGTATAAGAAAATTATACACTCGACCTTACGCCACATCGGCAGCCCAGATGTGAATTAATTTCTATGAATTAAATTCAACAGCCATCAACAATTTATTACATTTCATATCAAACTCACGCCAGTATCTTGTGGTAGTCGACTCGATTCTCCAACCCCAGAAATGTCTGGATTTTGTCAAGGACTGAAGAAGGATCAGTTTTCAGTGTCTGACCGTCCACAACCAGAATCTGTGATGATGAAACAGATAAAATGTGATCTAGAAAGATGATGTGCTCATAGACACACACACACACACACACACACACACACACACACACACACACACACACAAAAACACACACAAACACACACCTGGCTGTGGTGGAAGTGCTGGATCCAGCGTGTCAGGTGTGTGCTGTAAAAGCCCGGGAGCAGACAGCGTTTCTGCAGAGCCCGCAGCCTCACTGGTGCATTGTGGGAGGCAGTGATGATGTCATGGAAAGAGTATTTCAGAGCCACAGGGTCACCGTGAGCTCTCTGATGCTAAGACGGAAATAAAATGTAAACAATTAATACATCATTTTGAATTATCGAAGGAATAGAGCACTTTCATGTCACAACATTTTGTGTAAACGTTTTTGACATTGAGGTTTTATTACTGTAGTAAAAGCATGGTAAATGAGTTGTTTTTGTGCATGTGGCTGTACCTGGTACCAGGCGTAGGCTCTGTCCACAGGATCACTCAACACCGTGATGATTTTAGCTCTAGGCAGCAGCGCGGCAGCCCGAAGCGCAGCTACGTCTGAATCGAAATAATTGGCACTCTTTTCAAAATAATACTCCGAGCTGCTGTTTGATGGAAGGGGGAAATACTCCATATACCTGAAGGAGAGAGAAAAATATTGAGAAATATTTACGGATGGGTGCTGAGTGCGATGTTTACGGCTCTAAAACACTCACCAGTCGATGCCGCGCTGATAGTTGTAGCCGCTGAAGAACTGGATCTCCTCAAAGGTCTCCTTACTGGGGTAATTACTGGTCAGATCCGGATGCATGCCTAGATATAAATAAAGAGCCGTCGTTCCTGAAACACACAGAGGAAATGAGAGGAACATGGGGAAAATACACTAGGACAACCATAGTATGTGTATTTTAATATACAGCTGAACTCAAAATGATTAGCCCACCTCTGATTTATGTTTTATATTTCCCAAATGATGTTTTACAGATTTAGGAATTTTTCACAGTATTTCCTACAATATTTTTTCTTCTGGAGAAAGTCTTATTTGTTTTATTTCGGCTAGAATAAAAGCAGTTTTTAATTTTTAAAAGCCATTTTGAGGTCAATATTATTAAGCTATATTTTTCGATTGTCTAGAGAACAAACCATCATTATACAATGACCTGCCTAATTAGCCTAATTAACCTAGTTAAGCCTTACATTGTTTTTTTAGGGTTTTAATTCAATTTTTATGCTTTTGCAAACTAATTTCCGTCATTCTGTCACTTTTTTAGGTTTAATTACTTGTTGTAATTATACTTGCTGTAATTATTATTACAAGTTCAAGTTCATTTATTTATAGAGCACATTTAAAAACAGTCACAAGACTGTGACTGTGAAGTCCTGTAAACAATAAAAAGACAGAATATAAAAACATAAAAATAAGACAAAAGAAGTGACTGAAATTTTTTAAAAATGTAGCAGTAGAAAGAACTATTAAAATAATATTAAAAAGCCAAGCTAAATAGGTACGTTTTTAGGAGTGATTTAAAAATAGATAGAGATGGAGCCATTCTAATCTTAAGGGGCAAGGTGTTTTATAACCGAGGACCCGCCACAGAGAAAGCTCTGTTCCCTCTACGTTTCAGTCTGGACTGATGGACTGAAAGAAGATTTTGATCACTTGATCTAAGAGATCTTACAGGAGTGTAAAAGTGCAACAGCTCTGAGAGATAGGTTGGGGCTAAATTATAAGGGGATTTATATACCAGTAAAAGCACTTTGAAATCAATTCTGAATTGGACGGGCAGCCAACG
Organism: Danio kyathit; assembly: GCA_903798195.1. Taxonomy (NCBI): domain Eukaryota; kingdom Metazoa; phylum Chordata; class Actinopteri; order Cypriniformes; family Danionidae; genus Danio; species Danio kyathit. The sequence continues at coordinate 4,895,910 of LR812532.1, forward strand.
GAGGCCCCTTAGAAGAGGGGTAATGTGGTCATATTTCCTACTATTACAAATAAATCTAGTAGCAGCATTTTGGACCAACTGAAGATGAGAAATTTGAGATTTTGAAATCCCACAGTAAAGTGCATTACAGTAGTCTAACCGTGATGTAATAAAAGCGAGGACAGCCATCTCAAGTGTGGTGGGATTTAAGAAACGTTTGACTTTAGACAGCAAGCGGAGTTGATAAAAACTGGAGCCAATAACCGAACTGATATGTTTGTCAAGTTTTAATGACTCATCAAAGATGACACCCAGATTTCGCACACGGGGGGATCTGAAGACAGATAAGCAGCCCAGATCTAGGCATGTGGCCTGAACGTTATCAGTAGGGCTGAAGACAATCACCTCTTACTTCAGTTATTATTATTATTATTATTAATCATAGGTATTACACTACTTCATCCAAACTAAATGAAAAATGTTGCTTTGGCAACAAGCTTATAATAAATTTAAGTTTGTGTGTTTGGGGTTAAAATATTCCTGCTAAAATGTTATGCAAATTAACACTAAAAATACACGCTCAAAAATAAAAATACAAAATATTATAAATAAAATATACAAATAGATTTTGTGTGCTTAGTACAATTGAATCTATAAGGCATCTCCATCTGGCTGTGTGTGTGTAGTATTGAAGGTGTCCATCAGGTGGTGCTGCGGCTCCTCACCAGTTTTCTGGGGGCCGATGAGCAGCAGTTTTGGGAAGCGATCGCAGGTCTTCTCTTTGGACCAAATGTTCTTGTGTCTTTTATCCTCACAAGGATCCTAAAGATAACATTACACAGATCAGAGACTTAATAACACAGAGGACAGGAAATATGAGCTGATTCCAAAGCTGAGCAAAAGTTTCAATCTAGGCAACTTTTTGCAAATGCAAAGGTAATATCACAACAACATCATGATCTAATTTTAAATGTACAGTTGAAGTCAGAATTATTAGCCCCCCTGTATATTTTCAGAGAGAAGATTTTCTTCAACACATTTCTAAACATAATAGTTTTAATAACTCTAATAACTGATTTATTTTATCTTTGCCATGATGACAGTTAATAATGTTAGACTAGATATTTTTCAGGATACTACTATTTAGCTTAAAGTGACATTTAAAGGCTTAATTAGGTTCATTAGGCAAGTTGGAGTAATTAGGCAAGTCATTGTATAATCATGGTTTGTTCTGTAGACAATCAAAAAACTAAATATTGATTAAGGGGGCTAATAATATTGACCTTAAAATGGTTTTAAAAAAAATAAAAAACTGCTTTTATTCTAGCCAAAATAAAACAAATAAGACTTTCTCCAGAAGAAAAAATATTAAAGGAAATACTGTGAAAAAATCCTTGCCCTGTTATATATAATTTGGGAAATATTTCGAAAAGAAAACAAAACAAATCACATGAGAGAGATTAATTGTGACTTCATTATTCATTTATTACTACGGAAGGTCATTTCAGCCACAGAAATAAAATAAAAATATTATAATTATCAAAAAGTAACTGCAACTTTTTGGACTCTTCAGAGCATGTACCTCATGATTTAGACATATTGTCCTACAAATATGACTTTTTACCTTTTAATTTTGCCATTTTCTCTCTCGAAAAAGTAAAAATAGATAAAAACTCAATTGCAAGATATAAACACAATTGTGAGCTCAACTCATATGGCAGAAAAAAAGAACTGTGGGATAAATTGGAATTGTCTTTTGTATTTTTGTATGCCTTTTAATGACAGATCTGCACGACAATCTCAAAATTCAGATGGAAAAACAAAATGCTTAATTGAGAGAGGTAAACTCCACATTGCTAATTTAGCTAAAAATAGTTGATTTTTGAGATTAAATTTGAGTATTTTATAGTGTAAATAAGCTTCCACTATTCGTTTTATTGCTTGTGTTACTTTATGGAAGGCCAACAGGGACAAAAGTGTTTGAACTAAATATGAATTTTGATTGTCAACATTCAGTTTTTGTTAAGGCGCCTTTTGAACATACTTTTTAACATAATGTTGACACTAGTGATGGTAGAAACAAAGCTATTTAATCGCTTTGCAAAATGATTCAATAAAGCGTTCGAAACACCAAAGCGGCAGCATCCCACTCTCCCTCGTGAAGCTAATACAGAGGTAACTAAAAGTGCAATTCTTCGAAATTCCGCTAGTCCTGGCTCCATAATAGAGCACATTTCTATTGACCCTAATGTTTTTAATGATTTTGGTGTATACAGCTAATATTACCCTTCACGACAACTGTGAGGGGGTGAATTTTGTTATAACTCATCTGTTTCATTTATATTGAGTTATGTAAAGTCTGCATAATTAAGGGCGTGGCCACGAGTGACAACTAGGTCTCGCTGGTCGCCATCACGTCACGTCAGCCGCTGAGCTCGGCATATACATCATACAGTATATGTTTTGTTTTATGTGGCTTTACACAGTCAATTGCATTTTGGGATTATTTACATTATTATTTTTTACTTGCAATTATCAGATAATATGACACGCTGTGCACTTAATTGTGCTCACAAACCATTCAAGTGGCCTCCATTTCCCAGGTGAGTGAAATTCGTAAATACCTAAATGTCATCTCTACAACTGTATTTGTTTTATTTAAGATAATTTATAATTTTCTTTACACCTGTAATGCACTCCAGAATCTGACAGATCGATTAGCTTTAGGCTATAAAATCATCTGAAACGTTGTCATACAGTGTTATGTCTTGAATTCATCAATAGCCTTGCATTTACTAACACGGACTATATCTGAAGTGTTTGGAAGTAGTTAGCGTTTTCCTACTGTAGAAAAACGTCAGAAAAACAATGCATAGTAGCTCAATGTATTACAGTGTTTTTAAAAGTCTAAACACTTTATTGATGTAGTACACAACCAAGCACATGTGGTCAGAACACAAACCTCTCGCAGGTAATAAAGTATTAAGCGTTTCTCTCAAAGAAAAGCCAGTCTAAAGAAAATGCTAGCAGGCATCTGTAGCTCCGCTCACGCCCCGCCTCTTTGCCCATATTTGGTCAAAATGATGAAGGTTGGCCACGCCCACTTGTAGCTTGATTTGCGCTCTTCAGAAACCTATGGGTGACATCACGGATACTGCGTCCATATTTTGTACAGTCTATGCCTTATGGAAACACCACATGCTAGAGACACTTGCTGGTCAAAACGTGTAAATGCAACAAAAATACGCGCAAAAAAACATAAAAAATTTATTCGACGTTTGAAGTTATTTCAACTAAAAACATGAAGAGAGGGCAGGACATAGAGTAGCTCCTCCCATTTAATAAACAGCCAATAGCGCATTGTTTTGATCACAGGCAGCTCTGCCAGTGAGAGTGGTTGAGCTCAAGCTCATCAAATGAAAAGCATTCTGAAACTGTATTGACATAACAAAACCCTGTTTATTACAATCACATGACCTTGCCAATTCGATATACGCTCTGAAACCACTGAATCAAAACAAAAGATTCATAAAGCTTCTCCAATAGGGGTGTCAAAATTAATTGTTTCTTCGGTGCACCACGATGCCGACGCGGACAATTCGGTATCGGTTCAGTAATAATCATAACCGGTTATTTAGTACTGACGTCATTTATCTCATATGCGCTATGTCGCCGTAGCTTACTATGGCCAGGGAGGGTAATGCAGGTATTTACAGCGCTCCAACTACTTAAAAACTCAGAAACTGTGCACAATTTCACTGTGTGTGTGTTTGCTGGACAGTGTTTCACTGACACTTGCAGCAGAAGCCCCTATTTCACTGCGATTGAGAGAATGAAAGTAAACTCCATTTCTCTCTCTCTCACTGTGGCCCATTTGACCTGCTGGCGTGACTTTTCCTCTCCTCTCGGCTGTTACAGCGATACTTCTGGATACAGACACGAGCACGCGTCTGCAGAGTTTTCTCCACCGCGTCTACCATGGATCAGCTGCGATCGTCACTGCCGTTTGTCAGTGTCACTCATCTGTGAAGAGCGCCAGCGTGTAAGAGCCGATCGCAGCCCTTTCTGTTGAGCGTGTGACCAATCAAAGGGGTGTAAGAAAGAACTTGGTAGACAAGGCTCAGAAAGCGAGCGGGATATTTACATTGGTTTATTTGCTATAAATGCTCGTGTTGTTTAAAGGTACAGTTTATATATCTGACTGTTTGTATTAAAGGACAAAATTGTATTACAAATACTATATAAATATATGTATACATTTTAATGCAAGAATTGCTGTGCTGTGAAGAAAATATAAAACTGTGTATGGAAAGCATCGTCAATGCACCGTGATTTACCCAGATATCGAATTGAACCGAATCGATGGCATAATAATCGAACCGAACCGTGAGACCAGTGTAGGTTCACACCTCTATTCTCCAAGCATCGTTTCCAAAGCAGCCATCACTAGTTTGAATACGTTGAATATTTATGGAAAGCTTTATAATGTCCGGTGTTTGTACAAGCACACACTTGACAGTACACCATTACAACTACCTTCATGAATAAACATTATGTTAAACGTATATACAGTTCCAACATTCCATATGCAAATGCAGTCTCAAATACAGCAGGATCATTGGCTGTTACGCTTTAAGACGCAATCAAACCATACTGCATGTGATTTGTTTAATGACTTGTATCCCTAATTGCCTTCCATACGCTCTATCATGTCGTGTAGATTATGAATAAAGCTGACGCAGACCTGCCAGAGCGGCTCTGTGTCCGATGGAAAGATGTGGAAGTATTTCTCGGCGAGCTGCAGTGGAGGAAGAGTCTGCAGTTTTAGATGAGTCCATGTGTGGAGAAAGTCAAGCAGCCGTTTGAAGGTGAACAATCCCAGACGGTCATTTCCATAGTTTGACATGTGCGTCATGAATATGCTGATCTGAGGAACAAGCACACTTTAGGCAATCAAACACACTTTAAAGGGCACCTATTATACAAAAATCACTTTTATGAAGGGGTTTAAACACAGGTGTGTTGTAAAAGTGTGTCGATATATCCAGCCTCTAATGGTAAAATTCTATTTGTTAAAATCACACTTGATAAAAACAGTCTGCAGAAACACTTTGATTGACATTCTCCCTTTTGTATGTGTCATCAGAAGGGGAAAGCCCCGCTCATTAATGACAATCTCTCCATCATTAGCATAAACAGCCCTGAGTGAGAAGAGGCCGTCCGCTATTATTTCGCTACTTTCTAATTGTCACAGGCACTCTACACATCACATCTGCCACTGAACCGGACTACATATTCCTTCATGCACTTCACATACACACCTGTTCCAGTCCTCTCCCTGATTGCACTAACACAGCTGGAAGCTTATGATGGACTAATCAGATGGACCATATAAAAAGCATGCGCACACATGCACACACAGACTTTGCAGAGTCTTGTTTTTTGTACACTACGACGCGTTTTCCTTGTTTTGACTTTCTGTGCCGTGTTTCCTGACCCTTGCTTTGTTTCTTGTCGTCTCTTTGCCTGTGTACCGACTACTCTTTTGGATTGGCCTTTATGTACCTGTTTGCTTCTGTTATTGACCATTGCCTGCCTGACTACTCTTGTCAATAAAGACGCTGCATTTGGATCTTCAACTTTGTTATTTTTGTTAGACTTTTTATTGAATAAAGCTTTTCTTACTTAGATTTTTTTTGTCTTGTTTCTAGTTCAAATATCTAAAAATTCTTAAATCAAGAAGCTTTTACTAGACAAGCCAAAAATATTGTCTTGTTTTACGAAATAATATGCCAAAATTAAGTTTTTCCTTGAAACCAAGCTAAATAATCTGCCAATGGGGTGAGCAAAATAATCTGTCAAAAGGAAAAGAGATTATTTTGCTTTTAAGGCACCCATTGTCTTAAAAGTGACAAGTTGACTTGATGACTTACTTAAAAAAGTAAGTAAATCCATTGTAACTTGGAACTGTTAAGTTGATTTAACTTAATTTTTTTAATTATGCACATAGACTGAAAAACTTGAAGTCAAATAAGCATTTAAAAGCAAAAGGTTTGCTCACTTATCGTAAGTCAAGTCAACTAATCATTTTTTACAGTGTAGAAACTCCAATTCTGGGTAAAATATAAAGTTGGAAAGATCGTTTTTGCACAGCTAGAAGTACACAAGAAATGTTCGACAAGAATCATTTTGGAACCAAACGGTCACCTGCAATATCAGAATCGCTAAAGTCCCTAAAAGAGTCCCATCCCTAACAAGTGCACTCAAAAAAAGGATTGTAGCTGCTTGTTCACGTGTTAAATAACAGCTTATTTCAAGAGTTCACACTTAGATATTGCTTGACGCTATTTGCAGGTTTGGCATGCTGTCCTGGTAGAGAACCCTGAGCTCGGAGATAATTGAGCCCAGGGGTCTCGCCTGGTCAATATGCATGTAAGGGGGTCCAAGATCAGGTAGGTCACGAGAGCTTCCCCTGGTAAAAGGAAGAAAAGGAGGAGATGGGGTGGAAGGGGGAATTCTTCCAAAACGAAGATAAGCAGTAGGGTGAAATCGGTCTATTTATTGTAGGTTTGGATCAATCTGATTTGTTTATTGCTGATTACGGATGAGAGACCAGCTGCAATCAATCATATCACATCCTCCTCTCAAAATTAGGTTATAAAACTTTACATAAGTGGCGATGCAGTGGCGCAGTAGGTAGTGCTGTCGCCTCACAGCAAGAAGGTCACTGGTTCGAGCCTCGGCTGGGTAAGCTGGCATTTCTGTGTGGAGTTTGCATGTTCTCCCTGCGTTCACGTGGGTTTCCTCCGGATGCTCTGGTTTCCCCCACAGTCCAAAAGACATGCGGTACAGGTGAATTGGGTAGGCTAAATTGTCCGTAGTGTACGAGTGTGAATGAGAGTGTATGGATGTTTCCCAGAGATGGGTTGCAGCTGGAAGGGCATCCGCTGCATAAAATATGTGCTGGATAAGTTGGCGGTTCATTCCACTGTGGCGACCCCGGATTAATAAAGGGACTAAGCCGAAAAGAAAATAAATAAATGAATGAACTTCACTTAAAATGAGCTGAAACACAATTCTGGAGATTGTTTTGGGAAACTTAATTGTTTAATGTTCAATCCACTTAAATCGGTTCCATTAACTGTCCACACGAACATGGGTATTTTCAAAACCGCACTTTTTTCGACGTGGTTTTGCTGTTTGTCCACATGAAAACAGTCTCAGGTCACTAAAACTTACACTTTCTGAAAGCTCCAGTGAGGGTGAAGATTTTCCAAAACTCTGTGTGATGGTGTGGACACTACAAATGGAGTTTTCACCTCATGCACACTGTTTTCTCCTTTTTGATTGGTCAACACGGCTGAGTTCACACCAAACACGGAAGATGCAAATGAGGCAAAATTCTACACAAACGCATCGCAGATTGTGTGTTGTTCTCCCGCGGGACAATAATCCGCCTCCGTTCTCACCTATGCATTGATTTGTATGCAATTTATTGATACCTAATTCCCTGTTTGGTGTGAACCCAGCATAAAAATGTCATTATCGCCACCTGTTGGTTCGGCGTGCCCATAACATGCATCACAGTGTTTTTGAGTTGTCATGTGGACGGAGGTTTTTTTAAAACAAAAGCGAGGGAAACCACATGTATAAATATACCTGTGTACATGTGGACATGGCCTGAACCGATTTGAACATGCATGAATTGTGTGGAACCCTTTTTTTTACAGTGTGTGTAGGAACTGACAGGGTTGAGCAGGACAGTGAGGAACAGTTCTCCTCCATGGATGAGGTGCTCGAGCTCCTGCGGGCCACCTGGATACTCCTCATGAAAGATGGTGTGTGTGAACAGACCGCACGTCTGACGGGGCAGAACCTGACGAAACACACACAAACACACACACTATCAGACTTGTACTCACATACACACTTGAAATCGGTTATCATCCCATGCCACACATACATGCACACATACACAAGCACACACACATTCAGATTGACACACAAACGCAGACATGCATGCACGCACACACACTCACTCTGATGCCGCGGTGGATGAATCCGCGTCTGAATCGTGCAGGTTTGAGGTGTGGATACTCCTCAGTGCTGGTCACTCTGATGTCCCACACACGCTTCCAAGCCTCGTACAGCTGGATGTGGACGGGATACACACCCGAGTGATGAGGAGCCACCGCATAGCCCAGATGAGTCGGGATAGAGTGATCCTACACCACAAAACCAACACTGCAGACACTTATAAAGCACACTACACTCAAAACATGACATTTGCTGTTTGTTCAAACTACTTATTTAAAATAACAACACAATTCTGGAGTTTTATTTTGGAACATCTTATTTGTTTTATGTTCAATCTACTTAAAGGTGCAGTATGTAAGTTTGACACCCAGTGGTTGAACTAGGTATTGCACTCCTGGATCAAAACACACACAAGCGCAGGTTGCCAGATTGACGTGAGTGTGCCTGACTGTCAAGCCTAAAGGCTAATTTAAGGCTGATTTAAACCATGATCGAAATAAAAGCATCGGCACACGATAGAAGGAATATTTTACATATTAAAAGGATCTTTATCCTAACCAAAACCTGAAACTGATATATTAGAGACGGCTTCTATTTCAGCTGAACAACAGAAAACTGACAATGATCACCTCAGGTACACCTCATGTGCTTTATTCAGCTCTCGTTTATTATTGCTCGCGTTTTCCATCGACGTTTAACGCCTCGTGACTAAATAAAGGCCGCCAATGTGATCGTGCACACCAACTTGCAAAAAGGCAGGCGCAAAAGCGTCATTTCTAAAAAAACGCCTCATGCTCGTTTTTTGTTTGGACACGCCGCGTCAAAACCTTCTCCACCAATCAGATTGGCACTTTTGTTCACGTGCACGGAGCTGCTGAAGTTACAGTAAACAACACTTGGAGGTGCTCAAGCGCAACACTGTCAATCCGAGCGCACATTGAAGAAGATGCCCAGAGGCGATATGAACGTGGAGCTGCTTATTGCGCTGGTGAACAATAACCATTTCTTCGTCACTAGAGCTGCTAATTGAACCATCCATAACAACAAGCATGTCAACTTTGTCTTCTTCTGTGTTACAAGCGGGTGTCAGAAGCTTAAAGTTGTGTAGCATCATCTAACGTCAAGGAGTGATTTTGCATTTTCTTCTGCTCGACGCCTGTGAAAATCGCTTGGGTTTGAATCCGGAAAAACGTCTTGAAAAACGCTGACGATAAACGCAAACGAAAAGCGTCCCGGTGTGTACGAGCCTTGAGTTTGAATGCCATTTTACATGACATTTATTGCCATACTACTGAAAGCAGCAGCAGATAGTTCACCTTAGATCTTGAAAATAAAATAATTAGTTTGGAATTAAACTTTAAAACTGTGAAATAATGCAAACCAGCACATATCAGTGATTCAGCATCTACATTTAATAATGTTAAAGAGGTTTAATGTGTATTAATTAGATTATAAACCTCACCATTTCGTTGGAGTGCAGTGAGTGCACTATTCTGTGCTTCTGAATGGCTGTATTTACATTTCTATTGTGGTTCGTCTGGTCAATCAGCCAAATTGCTTATCACTGTGTATCTCGTCATGAAGCATGTTGTTAGGGCACGGGCTTACAATGTAACCTGCTCACCTAATCTTTACGTTAGTAATATTTATATTATTTGCTGATTGATACCCACCTCATGTGAAACTCTGATTCTGCGTCTCATTTTGGAGTCTGCTACTGTCCACGAGAGGTCACATTTCGGTCACGGACACATACTTTGAGAGCCTTCCTGACTGAATGACATACGCGGTTGTCTAATAAGGCAACCCGGGGTGCTGAAATATAATGTTCACTTAGCATGTTTCTGAAATATCTGCAAACCTATTATGGTATTTTTATGCTTTAGAAGAGTCAAAAACTTACATACAGCACCTTTACACTTGTAAAAACTAATGAGTTTAATTAATTCCTTCAAGTCCTTCACAAATCGATTGTTTTACAAAATACATTATGTGTATAAAGTATAAAAAACAGTGGAAACCTATAGACTGTCCCCATAATTAACAAAAAACAAATGTGCGTGTGTGTGTGTCTGACCTCAGCGAAATGTCTGTTCAGGATCATCTGCTCCGCCAACACACTCTGGTTATGGAAGCGGTGCGGCTGCATGTGACTCCACATATGAGGAAACCACCAGAACTCATCAACATACGACAGCAGAAGATCATCACCCTGATCCTCCTCATCAGTACCTGACACACACACACAAACACAACACATGACACAAACAAACATGTACACATACACACAACAGACACACAAACATATATACAAACATACACATGCACACGTGCACACACACACATAAACAGACACACAAAGATACATGCACACACACGCAAATAGACACACACAAAAACAGACAGACAAACAAATATGTATACATACATACACACACACACACACACACACACACACACACACACACACACACACACACACACACACACACACAGACATTAACACACGAACAAATGTTTACATACACAGAGAGACATAAACATACATACACACACGACCAACACAAACATATATACAAACATACATGTGCACACACACATAAACAGATACACAAACATACACGCACACACACGCAAATAGGCACACAAACAAGTATGTATACATACACACACACACAGAGAGAGAGACATTAACATACATACACACACACAAAAACACACACACACACACACACACACACACACACAGACACATGACCGACACATACACAGACACACAAACATATGTACAAACATATACATGCACACATGTGCACACGTGCACACACACACACACACACACAAACATACACACACACACAAATGTTTACATACACACACAGAGACATAAACATACATACACACACACACGACCGACACAAACATATATACAAACATACATGCACACGTGCACACACACACATAAACAGACACACAAACATACACACACACACACACACACACACAGACAGACCCACACAAAAACAGACACATAAACACACAAACATACACACAAAAACAAACACACACACACAAACATACATACATACATACATACACACACATGCACACACACGAGAGACACACACAAAAACAGAAACACAAACATACATGCATACACACACACACAAAAAAAACAGACACACACAATCATACATACATAAATACACAAATACACACACACACACGCACACACACACAAAAACAGACACACAAGCATACACACACACACACACACACACCAGAACTCATGAACATATGACAGCACAAGTAACTGTAGTTCTTAAATAAATGATTGATATCCATGCGTCCTCCTACACACAGATGCAAAATGTATTTTCAACACACATAAACACCACCAACACAAAAATATCAATATTGAAGAGGAGCTTCTGCTGGAGCCCTGCCACTGGCTCTTATAACTCAATAATTAATCAGGTAGGTGATATCTTGCCACTATAATTACAGTTAACATTCAATGTTATTCCGCGGTGTAATATATGCATTTAGAGTTTCCACAAAACACTGATAATAATAATGACAATATTAAATATTTCTTGAGCAGCAAATCAGTCTATTAGAATGGTTTCTGAAGGATCAGAAGCAGGAAGACTGGAGAAATTATGCTGAAAAATGATGCATTGAATCACAAGAAAAAACAGTGCAATAAAATATACAGTTGAAGTCAGAATTATTTGCCCCCCTTTGAATGTTTTTTCTTTTTAAATATTTCCCAAATGATGTTTAACAGAGCAAGCAAATTTTCACAGTATGTCTGATAATGTTTTTTCTTCTGGAGAAAGTCTTATTTGTTTTATTTCGGCTAGAATAAAAGCAGTTTTTATTTTTTTAAAAACATTTTAAGATCAAAATTATTAGCCCCTTTAAGCTATTTTTTTTTTCAATAGTCTACAGAACAAACCATCATTATACAATAACTTGCCTAATTACCCTAACCTGTCTAGTTAATCTAATTAACCTAGTTAAGCCTTTAAATGCCACTTTAAGCTGTATAGAAGTGTCTTGAAAAATATCTAGTCAAATATTATTTACTGTCATCATGGCAAAGATAAAATAAATCAGTTATTAGAGATGAGTTATTAAAACTATTATGATTAGAAATGTGTTGAAAAAAATCTTCTTTCCGTTAAACAGAAATTGGAGAAAAAATAAACAGGGGGGCTAATAATTCAGGGGGGGTAATAATTCTGACTTCAACTGTACATAAAAGAAAAATAATTAATTTGAAAGGTTGATAATATTTCTCATTACTATTTTAATGTATGTTTTTTTTAATAGACATTAAAGAAATGTATCAAAATTATCCAAATTAAATGTTGATAATATTTCTCATTACAATACTAAGTTTATTTTGACATGAGAAATGAGGGTGTATTATAAATATTTATTATGTACTGTATATGAAATAAACACATAAATAAAAACTAAATATGATATAACTATAACTTTTTTGCATAGATATTTAAATGTATATATAATGTGTATCATATTCATATATATTTTCTTAAATATATGCATCCATGCATGTATTTATATTTGCATAATATACACAGTACACACACTTATATTATGTTAAAATAAACGTGATTCATTTTTGTCAAGCACTAATATTAATGTATATTTAATTAAATAAGTATTTTATAATAATGAATAAAAAAAAATTATTCATTATAAAATAACTATTTAATCAAATATACATTAATATTATTTTTAATGATTATCAAAAGCTGAATTTGTGCCGATTTATTAACCTGCATGGAAGAATTTCCCTGAGAAGCCCAGATTAAAGGTGAAGCCTGGAATCGACCTCCGCAGCTCATTCTGAGTTTCCAGCAATGCCTGAAAACATAAACACATTAATAATATTTACATATCTAAACATAATTCATCAACACGTGAAATAATAAAATGTTTTTTAAATGAAGACATGCAAAAGTGTGTCTAAAAGGAAGCACTGTTTGATTTCTCTACACTTCTGAAGATGACTTTGTACAGAAAGCACAAACAGTACACACACACACACACACACACACACACACACAGAACATTTCATCAGATGTGTGTGACGTGTCTTCTGTCAGTGTATTTTCCTGTGGTTTGTGTTTTTCTTCAGATGTTTGTTTACGTGACTTACTGTGTATATTTGCTCTCATCGTCATCACATTTATCTACACACATCAAACACACTATTACAACCACAAACAGCGTGTTTATGTGGAAAGTAAATGAAACGACTTCATTAAACGTTTGCACCACATGAACACACTGGTGTTTTACTACAGCTTCAGCTTTCATTTAAACTGACTAATAAAAGTTTAAACATTCAAACATTGTACGACTTTGGTGACATGTTTTTATGCCAATCTTTTTTTCACTAAATTCCACTAAAATCTGTCACAAACCTGCAATGCATATTTAACATCAAAAATATATATATATATTCCATGGTCTGTTGAAATTCTGGATTCTGATTGGCTGGAGGGTGTGCATTATTTCCGTTGAAACGCACAGGTAGTTACAATCAGTTCTGATTTCAGTTTGGAAAAAATGCGTTTCCCCCAAACATTACTAGTAACCATGGCAACTGCTATGAGTGACAGCTGCTAGATTATTCAGTCCTCTGTAGTGTAACGCACCTGTTCAACAGCTGCTAAACAAACGACATAGTGAACGAACGGCAGAATGAACAAACGATAGACTGAACAAACAAGCGAATGATAGAATAAACGAACAATATAACAAACAATAAAATGAACGATTGACAGAACGAACAAACGAATTAAAAAGGGACAGATGATAGAACGAACGATAGAACGAACAATAAAATTGAACGAATGAACGAACGAACAGATGATAGAACGAACGATAGAACGAACAATAAAATAACAGAATGAACAAACAATAGCGTGAAAAAACAAGCAAACAAACTATAAAATGAAAAAAATGATAGAATGAACAATAGACTGGACAATAGAAAGAACGTACAAACAAGCGATAGAACAAACGAATGATAGAATGAATGAACAAACGATAAAACAAACAAACAATAGAACAAACTAACAATAGAACGAATAAACGATAGAACAAACGAAACAGAAAGAACAATAGAATGAACAAACGATAAAACAAAAGAATTATAGAACGAACAATAGAACAAATTATAGAACTAACGAACGATAGAACAAACAATCGAAAGAATGAACGCTAGAATTAACGAACAATAGAACGAACAAACAATAGAACGAACAATAAAACGATAGAATGAACAAACAACAGAACGAACGATAGAACAAACAAACAATAGAACAAAAGATAGAAAGAATGATAGAACAAATGATAGAATGAACGATAGAACAAACAAACAAATGATAGAACAAATGAACAAAAAATAGAACAAACAAACGAACAAACAATAGAGCAAACAATAGAACAAACAAATGATAGAACAAATGCTAGAAAGAACAAACGATAGAACAAACAAACAATAGAACAAACAAACGATAGAATGAACAAACGATAGAATGAACAAACGACAGAACAAACGATAGAACGAATGATAAGACAAACAACTGATAGAACAAACATTAGAACAAATGAACAATAGAATGAATGAGCGATAGAATGAACGATAGCTAGAATGAGAGAACAAACGAATGATAGAACGAACAATAGAACAAATGATAGAACTAACGAACGATAGAACGAACAATCAAAAGAATGAATGCTAGAATAAACAAACAATAGAACGAAGAAACAATAGAACGAACAAACAATAGAACAAACAATAAAATGATAGAATGAACAAGCAACAGAACGAACGATAGAACAAACAAACAATAGAACAACAGATAGAAAAAATGATAGAACAAATGATAGAATGAACTATAGAACAAACAAACGATAGAACAAATGAACAAAAAATAGAACAAACGAACAAACAATAGAGCAAACAATAGAACAAACAAATGATAGAAAGAACAAATGATAAAACAAAACAAACAACAGAACAAACAAACGATAGAATGAACAAACGACAGAACAAACGATAGAACGAATGATAGGACAAACAACTGATAGAACAAACATAAGAACAAATGACCAATAGAATGATTGAGCGATAGAATGAATAATAGATTGAATGATAGAATGAACGATAGAATGAACGATAGCTCGAATGAGAGAACAAACGAATGATAGAACGAACAATAGAACAAATGATAGAACTAACGAACGATAGAACGAACAATCGAAAAAATGAACGCTAGAATAAATGAACAATAGAACGAACAAACAATAGAACAAACAAACGATAGAATGAACAAACGACAGAACAAACGATAGAACAAATGATAGGACAAACAATTGATAGAACCAACATTAGAACAAATGAACAATAGAATGAATGAGCGATAGAATTAACGATAGATTGAATGATAGAACGAACGATAGAATGAACGATAGCTCGAATGAGAGAACAAACGGATGATATAACGAACAATAGAACAAATGATAGAACTAACGAACGAACAGTCGAAAGAATGAACGCTAGAATAAACGAACAATAGAACGTATAAACAACAGAACGAACAAACAATAGAACAAACAATAAAATGATAGAATGAACAAACAACAGAACGAACGATAGAACAAACAAACAATAGAACAAAAGATAGAAAGAATGATAGAACAAATGATAGAATGAACGATAGAACAAACAAACGATAGAACAAATGAACAAAAAATAGAACAAACGAACAAACAATAGAGCAAACAATAGAACAAACAAATGATAGAAAGAACAAATGATAAAACAAAACAAACAACAGAACAAACAAACGATAGAGTGAACAAACGACAGAACAAACGATAGAACGAATGATAGGACAAACAACTGATAGAACAAACATGAGAACAAATGAACAATAGAATGAATGAGCGATAGAATGAACAATAGATTGAATGATAGAATGAACGATAGAATGAACGATAGCTCGAATGAGAGAACAAACGAATGATAGAACGAACAATAGAACAAATGATAGAACTAACGAACGATAGAACGAACAATCGAAAAAATGAACGCTAGAATAAATGAACAATAGAACGAACAAACAATAGAACAAACAAACGATAGAATGAACAAACGACAGAACAAACGATAGAACAAATGATAGGACAAACAACTGATAGAACCAACATTAGAACAAATGAACAATAGAATGAATGAGCGATAGAATGAACGATAGATTGAATGATAGAATGAACAATAGCTAGAATGAGAGAAACGAATAATAGAACTAACAATAGAACAAAGAACAATAGAATGAACGAATGAATGAACGATAAAACGGACAAACAATAGAACGAGCAAATGATCAACGAACAACAGATAGAACAAACGATCGATAGAACGAACCAACGAACGAACAATAGATCGACAGACAGGCAGACAGACAGACAGACACGCACGCACCTCCACATCTGCGATCTTCATCCGAGTCCCTTCCTTTCCCACAAATATATCGTCGATGTCCACCAGGATGAATCGCTCCAGGGACAGAGACAGTCTTTTAGAGGTCAAGAAGGAGACGGCGTCCACAAACACCAGCTTGTGTATCCAGAAGGAGAGGTTGTGTCCGAATAAGACCCTCTGGATGCCGTCGTGGAGCCCCAGATCCTGTAGCACAGTGGTGTGCAGACGAGAGTCCGCTGAGCGCGCTCTCGCCAGCACAACCGGCTCATAGCTGGAGTGATTAGACTGGAAGACGGTCCAGTCATCTCCGGGAAGAGGACCACTGACCTGTTAAACATATACAATAGAAAACCTATCAAAATTTCACAGGATGGCTATATAATATGTATATAAATTATTAGCCCTCTTAATATTTCCAAACTGATTTTTAAGCAAGGATATTTTTCCACAGTATTTTCTATTATATTTTTAAGGTCAATGACATTAAATTTCGAATTATACAGCAAAAAGTTAGCTTTACATTGATGTTTTCTTTGTTATTGTAGACAATATTTGGCTATTTGAATATCAGGAATCAGAGGATTTAAAAAACAAATAAATAAATATTAAGAAAATCTACATTTAGGTTGTCCAAATAAAGTGAAGTGCTTTGATATTACAGCAGGACATTAACAAACTATATTTATGGAAGATGATCTTTGCTTAATATTCTAATGAAATTCTGACATTCAATAAATAAATAATTTTTTTAGACTAAAACAAAGAATTTTTTGCTTTTGCCAAAAATGTAACATAAGACTATAGTTTTTGTAGTACAGGATCACAAATATGAAGGTATGATTGTTTCATAGATTAACTAAATAAATTGTTAGGTCTAAACAAGCCGATCCCAGGCAAATCAAATCAAATCAAATACATTTTTATCCTGACAAATTAAATGAAATGAAATGAAATTAAATTAAATTAAATGAAATTAAATTTAATAAAATTTTACCCAGGCAAATAAAATAAAATAAAATAAAAGTTTACCCAGGCAAATAAAATAAAATAAAATGCAATTTTACAGAGGCAAATAAATAAAATAAAATAAAATAAAATAAAATAAAATAAAATAAAATTAATTTTATACAGGCAAACAAAATAAAATAAAATAAAATTACATTAAAAATTACCCAGACAAATAAAATTAAATTAAAAATTAAATTAAATTTTACCCAGACAAATAAAATTAAATTAAATTAAATGAAATAAAATTTTACCTAGACAAATAAAATAAAATTAAATGTAATTTTACTCAGACAAATACAATTAAATTAAATTAAATTTTACCCAGACAAATAAAATAAAATTAAATTAAATTTTACCCAGACAAATAAAATAAAATTAAAAATTATGAATTAATAAAATTATGAATTAAACACTGAGCATGGAGCCTGACTGCTGTGCTGACCTGCTGTGCCCGTGTGATGTGCAGCAATGGGGAATTGGGGTTGACGCTGCAGTCCTTCAGGCCCAGGTTGGAGCGCAGAAACAGAGGAAAGCCTTTCAGCTGCGCGCTCGACAGACTGTTCTCATTGGCCTACCAAAGCACAGGCCATCAGACAACATGACAAACACACAAGAGATTTCATTCAGAAAAGAAACACTGCAGTGTGATGATGTAATATGGTCATTGTATAAAAAAAAGATCAAAAATATAATATAAAATATAACCTATTTACATACAAATCTTAAAACCGAACTCTGCATCTCAACTGTTTAAACAGCTTATTTAAAATGAGCTGAATCAACATAATTATTGACAGGGGTTTTTAGGAGGGGGTGCAATTTTAAGGTGCTGTATGTAAGTTTTTGACTGTTCTAAAGCAAAAAAAAATAGCATAATATGTTTGCAGATATTTCAGAAATGCTAAATGAACATTCTTGTTTATCTGAAAAACAATGCTGAAGTCAGATATTCTGCTTTGAAAATGTGCTTCACCTGCGTCAGAATGTCTGTCTTTGTTTTGGTTATTTTAACCATATAACATTGCCCTGAATTCATTATTTTTTTGTGTTCCACCCCAAGATTTGGTGTGGCCTCTTCTGGCCACCCATACGAAAATGTTCTGGGGGCGCCACTGATTGTATTTCTTTATAATAACTGTTTATATAACTTTATATAACTGTTTGCTAATTTATTTGCTCGTAATGTACACTATTTATTTTTTCGTTTGTAAATAATAATACTAAAACATATTACTGACCGTTTAACTGTTTATGTACAATGAAACAGCTCCAGAAGAACATATTTAGCAATTTGGGTATGTTTTTCGGGGGGGGGGGGGGGGGGGGGGGGGGGGGTCCCTTATTATGGTGGGCATATCCCTTGTTTTCACATCCCAATGTTGACAGCTATGCATGAGGTTATTAATTAGCAAATAATATAAATATTATGAACGTAAACATTAGTTGAGCAGGTTACATTGTAACCCCGTGTCATAACAACATGCTGCTACGTGATGAGATTTGCAGTGATAAGCAATTTGGCTGTTTGCACCAGAAGAAACACGACAGAAATTCAAATACAGCCATTCAGAAGCACAGAATAGTGCACTCACTGCACTCCAACAAAATAGTAAAGTTTATAATCTAATTAATACATTTTAAGATCTTTAACGGTATTAAATGTAGATGTTGAATCACTGATATGTGTTGGCTTGCACTGAGTCACAGTTTTAGAGTTCAATTTTAAACAGTTTATTTTATTTTATTATTTTTTATTTTATTTTCAAGGTGAACTATCTGCTGCTGCTTTCAGTAGCATGGCAATAAATGTCATGTAAAATGGCATTCAAACTCAAATTATTAACATCTAACACTGAATAAAGCACATGAGCTGTACCTGTTTTCTGTTGTTCAGCTGCAGGACATAGTAGCCGTTTGTAAAATATTAATTTGAGGTGTTTGTTAAAACAAAAACTACTTTTAATATGAAAAATATTCCTTCTATCGTGTGCCGCTGCTTTTATTTAAAACACAACTTAAATCGGTATTTAGGCTCAAGAGTCAGACACACTCCTATTGATGTCTTCAATGTGGCAACCTGTGCCTGTGTTTTAAACCAGGAATGCAATACCTAGCTCAACCACTGGGTGTCAAACTTACATACTGCACCTTTAATTGTTTTATGTTCAATCCACTTTAATTTGTAAAAACAATTTAAGTTAACTTCGATTTGTGTAGGGACAACATGAAACATCCATTCAAGATCCGATATTCCAAATGCGCAAAACAATAAACAGATGAAAACATAGCTAATGACGCATAGTTATAGTCATCAAAAATCAACAGTAATTATTGAATTACATTTCAGTGGATGTCTTCTGTAAACCATGGAGCAAAAAATTACAATATGAATGTGTACAACCATCATTTCTCACCTTAAAGAAGCCGATAATTCCGACTCCGAACTCGATGCAGTATCTGTCCAGCAGCTCCCTGTTCCAGGAATCCATGTTCACATACTTCAGGATGTTTTCATACACAATAAGAATAAAGCGTCCTCTCTCTCTCTCCATCAAAGTAGGCATGTCCCCTTTTCCTGGTGAAATCTCTGTCCGATACCGAAACCGTGCCGACTCCAGGATGGCCACGATCTCCTGTCCCAGATGGGAATACTGGCTCTCCACGAACACCAGCACCACCGGATCCGTCCGCGAGCCATCGAAGGAAAATGTCCCGCCCACAAAGGGGAGGGTTCTAGAAGAGGTCACGTAAAGATCACTGGAAGCATGTCCTGCTGTGGCCGACGGTTCGAGCTCTCGCTTGACAGCATACAGGAAATATGAGGAGAGGAAAACGCTGAGGACGCAGAGGAGGAAGAGGAAGAGGAAGCTGGTCTGTAGTGGCACCTGGCGAACGAGACGGCGCAGGCGGAAAACGCAGAGCATCACACTAATAAATTAATAATCAAACGGCTATTATGAAAACCGAAGATCAATCTACATGTTGAGGATATAGGAATGTTTCTGTGCATTTATGTGACCATATCGGAGGCAGAGAAAAGATACAGCGCTCTGAATTTGATTGGATGTCTCTTCTGTCTGGCATCAGACTGGCTCCGCCCTCTTGCTCACTTTGACTCTTGTGATTGGTCACATGTAGCTGCCAGGGCTGGGGTCTGCAGTGATTGACAGGTAATCATTGCAAAGGTTTCCCAGTGGATATCTGAAAAGACATAAATATGAAGAGTCAGAAAAAATTGTCTATATGGAAGAATCAAAATTGTGTTGCGTGATATGAAGCTATATTTAATTAAGGTTGAAGTCACTGAACAAAAAAAAAACACAATTTTGGCTCATTTGATTACACAAATCTAATAATTAATTGCAGCTGAACACTATTGAGTTGTACAGTAAAAATAAATACAATTATTAAATATTATTTATTGTTAGTTTTTATTTTACGGTAAATGACAGAAATATTGTGTATTTAATTTAATTATAACAACTGCAAAATATAATCAGAAAAAACTGTTTACATGGAAGAATCAAAATTGTGTTGCAAAATATGAAGCTATTTTTAATTAAGGCTGAACAAAAAACACACAATTTAGGCTCATTTGATTTAACAAACCTGCTGTTTAATTGCAGCTACTAACTGAAGAGTTGTACTGTAAAAATAAATACAATTATTAAATATTAATATTGTTAGATCTTTTTTTCTACAGTAAATTACAGCAATATTGTATATTTATTCTAATTATAACAACATCAAAAATATAATGTTAAAATATATTTAATATAATTATTATCAATGTATAATAAACTGTTTGATATTATTATTATTATTATTATTATTAATATTATTATTATTTTATAATATCTTTTGTTTTTGGTTAATCTATATTTAAATGGGAATCTTTATTACTTTATATATATATAAAATTACATAAACAACACATTAATAATTACATCAACAACCCTTTTTATAATAACACTAATAATTATCATAAATAAAAATATTATTATTATTATTATTATTATTATTATTATTATTATTATTATTATCTATTTTATATTAAATTGAAATCATATTACAAGTGTTAATATTTCTTTTTAAAATATTTTATACTACTATCACAAATAATAATAATAATAATAATAATACATTGTTGTTAATTTTAATTAAATATTTGTTTTATTTTACAGTTAAATTATAATATTTACTATCTAATTTAAAGTGTCTACTATTAATACTTCTACTAATAATAGCTTTAAAATAATCTTACAACAAACAAATGTTCTTAATTACAACAAATCATTTACAATTTTATCAAAAAATAATAAAGAAACAGAGAAACTTTTTTTCCCCTACAAATTGTGTATCTATAAGCTGAACAAGCGAACATAAAAATGTTTTCAAACAATAATTATTCATTACACCTTTGTCTAAAATAGTTTCCCCGGTAAATTGCAGCATTTTGATGGCCAGACTACACAGCATCACTGATCAATACTACAGCATGACAAAAATGAACGACTTCCTTTTCTTTTATAATGACAAATTGATTATCAATAAACCAAACAGACAGAAAGAAAAACAGCATTCTTTAGTCATTAGTTTCTATACTGCCAGTGAAGAAATCAACGGTGTGTGTGTGTGTGTGGATGAGAGAAACACACACACACACACACACACACAAACACACACGCACACACGCACACACACACACACACCTGTGGTGAAAAGATGAAGGACATATCACAGTCAGATCATTGGCTCTGTACCTCAAAAACACACAGCAGGACAGAAGCGTCTCTGGATCCGCAGGTCGCCTCTCACAGCGTCTCACAAACAATTTGGGCTGAATTTGCATAGATTTCACACTGCCTTTGGATTAGACGTGATTCAAGAGAGCCATGAAATTGTGTCCTGATACCCTGTGGAAGTAAAAACACATCAGAATCATGCACTAAGTTAGAGGTTTATTACGGAGCCAGATCAGTCTCAAAAATAACACATTTACAAAATATAATTTATACAGTCACACCACAGTTCACATTTACAAAATATCAAAACACAATTCGTAAATACAATTCGTAAATACACAAATCCAATTAGTAAATTCCAAACACGATTCATAAACACACAATTCCAGTTCGTAAGTTCAAAACACAATTCGTAAACACACAAATCCAATTCGTAAGTTCAAAACATAATTCGTAAATATACAAATCCAATTTGTGAATACAAAACACAATTTAGAAATACACAAATACAATTCGTAATTTAAAAACACGATATATAAATACACAAATCCAATTTGTAAGTTCAAAACACAATACGTAAATACACACAAATCCAATTTGTAAATTTAAAACACGATTGAAAAGTCACACAAATCCAATTCATAAATTCCAAGCATTATTTATAAATACACAAATCCAATTCGTAAGTTCAAAACACGATTTAAAAATCCGCAAATCTAATTCGTAAGTTTAAAACACAATTCAAAATCACACAAATCCAATTCGTAAATTCAAAACACAATTCAAAAATGCACAAATCCAATTAATAAATTCAAAACATTATTTATAAATACACAAATCCAATTTGTAAATTTAATACACAACTCAAAATCACAAAAATCCAATTCATAAATTCAAAACATGATGCAAAAATGCACAAATCCAACACGTAAATTTAAAACACGATTAAAAAAAAAATCACACAAATCCAATTCGTAAATTTAAAATACAGTTCGTAAGTACACAAATCCAATTCATAATTTCAAAACACGATTTAAAAATACGCAAATCCAATTTGTAAATTATGGTGCAAAAAACTAAACAGCCATTACAATATAATACTTCAATCTACTAAAATTGTCCATTTAAATAATCCCCTCCTTAAACTTCAGTTACTGTAAGTAAAAGTTGTTGAAGCAGAGACTAAGGTCCATGAATAAAGCATAAATAAATCATAAATCACAAACTATAGGAATCTGTTCATCAACGCATACTTTTTTACACTGTAAATTACACAGGAAGATTAAGATTTTTGTCACATACAACAAGAAACAAGCACACACACACACAGAGATTGGATGTGAGCAGGAGTGTTTTGGGGTTTGTTCTCATTTTGCTGAACTCACAGAACTGCGCTGGCTCTTTGATGTGAGTGTTTGAGAGTCATTGTTGGAGCCGCTGGCATCAGAATGCGTTTGATATATGAGTGCAGCAACAAAAGCAGTGCTGGGACTCTGGAACGGGTCGGCCCATTGTGAGAAGGGGCCGGCCCAACCCTCGGGGTCACCAGGAATCCTCAGGCAGTCCCTCAATGACATTAACAAACGATGCTGCGCAGCAACCGCTCGCTCTTCATAGAAATGCTGTGAGAGAATGAGACGCTCAAGCCGGCCCACATTCAGACGCTGCGGGACTCTGACTAAACCTGAGCAGAAAACTGAACACTGCGGAGGAGGAGGAACTCCTGATGAGAACTCTGATACTCGCAATGTAAATTATAGATCTTGATTAAAATTTTAAGACTGTGAATGAGAATTCTGCATTAACTTCAAGGACTGGAGACAAGTCTATATATATATATATATATATATATATATATATATATATATATATATATATATATATATATATATATATATATATATATATATATATATATATATATATCAGTGTTTCCTCTAGGATTTTTTTCAGCAGTGGCGGCAGGACTTTTTTTTTTTACACAGATCTGCCAACTATTTCAAAGACCAATATTACACGCATTATTGCAAGGCGAGATAGCATTCATGTAATACGAGCATGCGAATCTCTTTGCTTGCGCGCCGATTTCCTCTTCGTGCACAGAACTTCTTGCACGCGCTCAAATTTACACGTTCAAGTGCAGATCTTCTCGTGCGCTCTCCAGTAAGCGCTGCTGAAGCGCGATTTAGTGTGTTTTTGTGCGTTTTCCGACATTAACGCGTCCTGAAGTAAAGTGAAACTCCAGCAAGATAAAGTCATTGTATGCAGAGCCATTGACATTTATCAATAAAATATACTTATGGAAACTGTGTTCATCTTAAACTGAAAGCTACGCGGTGTTTGCTGGACTCACGCACCTGTCAGTCAGTCTGTCAGAGAGCCAGTATGTCACCTTAAAGGGTTGAACAAATAGCGCACAGCACTACTACGGTTGCAGAAAAGTTTGCGCTGTTTACCTCTAATATGTTTTAGTGCGATTATAATCCGCTATACAAAACACGACTAAATGTTTAATGAGAAGTTGTAATGTAGCCGTGGCGGGATGAATTTTGGCGTGGCGGCCCGCCACGGATGAATGAATGTAGCGGAAACCTTGTATATATATATATATATATATATATATATATATATATATATATATATATATATATATATATATATATATATATATATATATATATATATATATATATATATATATATATATATATATATACACACACACACACAAGCCATTGAAATTAATAGGTTTTATAGCACAGTGCTTCCTGCGTCCAGTGTGAAAGCTGCTTCAGATGACACAGTGATTATGACTGGAGGGAGAGTGAACACAGTGCTGGTCAGTGTGGCATTTTTGGTCATTTTTCACTTTCATCCAATGGCATTTTTGGCATTTTCAGTGGCCAATAATTACGACCATTCCACCACCACACTAAAAAAATAAATAAATTAGATCAAATATCATTTCTTTTAACTTTGTGGTCACTGCTTAGTACTATTTGAAGATAAGTATAGTTTATGAGTTACATTTTTTCTGAAGCGCACTATAAAAAACCCTGTAAATTATGTATTTAAACAATAACGATCAAAATTGGAGAAGACTTTGAGCTTCCTCCCTGTTATTTTCTTTGACACTGTAAGATGGAGAGTCATTCTGAAGTGAATGAAACCCTCTGACAGCAGGTTGACCAGATGAAGTATACAAATATAAATATTTATGGCCTGATATGATCATATATAAATGATAGCTAATATACTTGAACATATAAACATACATTCACCGGCCACTTTATTAGGTACACGTGTCCAACTGCTCGTTAACATTAATTTCTAATGAGACAATCACATGGCAGCAACTCAATGCATTTAGGCATGTAGACTTGGTCGAGACGATCTGCTGCAGTTCAAACCGAGCTTCAAAATGGGGAAGAAAGAGGATTAAAGTGACTTTGAACGTGGCATGGTTGTTGGTGCCAGATTTGCTGATCTGAGTATTTCAGAAACTGCTGATCCACTGGGATTTTCACGCACAACTATCTCTAGGGTTTACAGAGAATGGTGCGAAAAAGAGAAAATATCCAGTGAGCGGCAGTTCTGTGGGCACAAATGCCTTGTTGATGCCAGAGGTCAGAGGAGAATGGCCAGACTGGTTCAGCTGATAGAAAGGCAACAGTAACTCAAATAACCACTCGTTACAACCGAGGTCTGCAGAAGAGCATCTCTGAACGCACAACACGTCCAACCTTGAGGCAGATGGGCTACAGCAGCAGAAGACCACACCGAGTGCCACTTCTGTCAGCAAAGAACAGGAAACTGAGGCTACAATTCACACAGGCTCACTAAAATTGCACAATAGAAGATTGAAAAAATGTTGCCTGGTCTGATGAGTCTCGATTTCTGCTGCGAAATTCGGATGGTCGGGTCAGAATTTCGCGTCAACAACATGAAAGCATGAATCCATCCTGCCTTGTATCAATGGTTCAGGCTGGTGGTGGTGGTGTAATGGTGTGCGGGATATTTTCTTTGGGTCCATTAGTACCACCTGAGCATCGTGTCAACGCCACAGAATACCTGAATATTGTTGTTGACCATGTCCATCCTTTTATGACCACAGTGTACTCATCTTCTGATGGCTACTCCCAGCAGGATAACGCGTCATGTCATAAAGCACACATCTCAGACTGGTTTCTTGAACATGACAGTGAGTTCACTGTACTCAAATGGCCTCCACAGTCACCATAACTCAATCCAATAGAGCACCTTTGGGATGTGGTGGAACGGGAGAGTCGCATCATAGATGTGGTAATCTGCAGCAACTGCGTGATGCTATCATGTCAATATGGACCAAAACCTCTGAGGAATATTTCCAGTAGCTTGTTGAATCTATGCCATGAAGGATTAAGGCAGTTGTGAAGGCCAAAAGGGGGGTCAACCTGGTACTAATAAGGTGTACCTAATAAAGTGGCCGGTGAGTGTAGATGTAATTCCAATGGTTGAAAAGTTTGCAATACATGTTGCATATATGACATTTATGCAAAACCCAAATATGAACTTGCATGTCATATGAACTTGGCATATATCAGATTTCTATATGGGACAGATACATGACAGATTGAATGACATTTATATCAGAAGCTCAGCTCCTTCAGCAACATGCAGTTCCCTCCCTGCATTCATCACTCAGTCATACAGCCATTTTCATGCAGCAATATGAACCCTGAACACGGCAGATTTGATACAGCAGTTCCTCAAAGCTGAAAACACTGAAACAAATGAAATAGCAACCCAGAGTCTTAATAAAACCTAATTTGTGCTTCAGTCATTGCTCTTCTGTTCTCAAATATGCTTAATTTAATGCAACAATGTTCCTTTCCTTTTTGTACAGTGATTTATAACTAACCCATATCCTGCCTCATGACCTGATTCTGGGAACACCGTTCTGACTGTGACAGGTTCATCACTTAAAAGCCTTTCATGATGAAGTCTGAAGTGTATAAAAGACTAAACCCGAGAGGACGAGGTCATCAGACATCATCAGGAAACACAATCACCACTGACAGATCCATGATGAGAAAATTAACAGCAACACCTCAGGCCATGTACAACACACCTCACACACGAACCGTCGACCCTCATTACACCAACACACACAGGGTTATTTCACTGGATGTGTTAGAGGAACAAACAGAGCAGACTCCCTGGAGAGGCAGATGAGAGACCTGAAGGGCAGAACGGCCGCTCATTTATCACGTTTTGGCAGCTTTGGGGTTTGAGAGTTTGCTCTGAACACAAAAGAGAGCGAGGGAGGAATCGTTCAGGGCAGCGTTTAGCAGCAATCGCAATCAAGACTTCAATCGCAATCAAAACTGAGAGACAAAGTCGATAATCACTTCAGTTGCTCTGAGAAGGTGTTATTCCTGCTGGGCTAGAATTTGATTCTCACCCTCCTGTTAAAGTTTAACTTTTATATTTTCGTTAAATGGAGAGAAGATTTTTTTTCAATGCATTTCTAAACATAATAGTTTTAATAACTCATCTCTAATAACTGATTTATTTTATCTTTGCCATGATGACAGTAAATAATATTTGACTAGATATTTTTCAAGACACTTCTATACAGCTTAAAGTGACATTTAAAGGCATAACTAGGTTAATTAGGTTAACTAGGCAGGTTAGGGTAATTAGCGAAGTTATTGTATAACGATGGTTTGTTCTGAACAAAGTCTGGAAAAAAAAAATTTGCTTAAAGGGGCTAATTATTTTGTCCTTAAAATGGTTCATAAAAAATTAAAAACTGGTTTTATTCTAGCCGAAATAAAACAAATAAGACTTTCTCCAGAAGGAAAAATATTATCAGACATACTGTGAAAATTTCCTTGCTCTGTTAAACATCATTTGGGAAATATTTTAAAAAGAAATCAAAGGGGGGCTAATAATTCTGACTTCAACTGTATTTCTTTTTAATCTGTCCATTTATTCCATTCAGTTCAATTCAAGCTTATTTGTAGCACTTTCTGCAATAATTATTGTTTCAAAGCAGCTTTACAAAAGGTGCATAATTATGTATTGATCATGTATCAAGCTTTACAGAAGAGTAGCCTTGACAAAATTAACCAAGTAGAGCAGCAATGATTGCATATAAGAATAATGGAAATCAAGAATGTGTTTAAAGATCATTTCTCGCTGTAGAGATCATGGGTGACACCGGTCAGATTTTCTGACTGTGGCGATTGCTCCGTCAAGAAACTCTGTCATTGTTCTGGGAATAGTGAAGGGAAAGTCACTAATGAGTCCGGGGATGGAGAACACAGCCTGCAGATGGAGTCTGATCCCACAGCAGACAGACAAAAACAAACCGAGCCATAAATCATTCAGCAGCTGTCAGGACAGATGACAGTCACACACCTCAATCAAACCTGCAGTCACACATGCACTTAGATAATATAGTGCATTTAACACACAGATGATCTGAAGTTAAAGAGTAAAGAATAAATCATTTATTAATAAACGTATGATCTGATATTAAATCTAACTCACCATTTACAGGTTAATGAAATCATAGACATATATTTTATTTGATTATGAGGCCAATAAAAATCTGCCTAAAAAGCTACAGTTTAGACTAATAAAATCCTCAAATGTAGTCACTAAGACAAGCACGTATCATCACACAATAAACCTGGTAATAAAGTCTCTAGAGATGCACCGATTGCAATTTTCTAGGCCGATCCATACATGATCTGCCAATACTGATTTTTGCCCATATCGTTTATTTCTTCTAAGAACTATATTTAACAATAATGATAATAAGTCAGTGCCAATAGCCTAGTGGTTAAGTGCGCAGACATATGGCACCATGGTGCTCATGGTGCCCTGAGTTCGATTCCCGGCTTGCAGTCCTTTGCAGACCCTTCCCTCTCTCTGCTCCCAATGCTTTCCTGTCTGTAACCTTCACTGTCCTTAAAAGGTGAAAAATCCCTAAAAATAACTATAAAAAAACATAAAAATAATAATGATAATAATAAAAATAAATAAACATTTCAGTTCCCTCAAACTGCATTAAAAACATTTATAACTTTACCCTTTTTCCTCATTTCAGAATAGTCCAAAGATAGATTTTTCTGCAAAAGGTTTTTTGAGACTATATCGGTGTCCTTCTCTGACACTTTGGCTTTAGTATCCATCATCTACAGTTTATAATGCTAAAAACGAAAAAAAAGTTAAAGATGCTTAAGTAATGTAAAAAAAAAAATTGCACCGCACTAAACGTTTTATTATATCATAAACAAATATATAAAATTAGTCCTAACAAAACAGAAAAGTAATAGGTAAAAAGCCACATGTCTCCTGAGTATAGGTTTTGAATTACAATGACAATAACGTTTTTTTTTTTTTTTTTTTTTGGCAAGTAAACAATTCAATTCAAGTGAAGAAAACGACATTTGTTGTTTGTTCAAACTGCTTATTTTAAAATGAGATTAAAGAACACAAGCTGTTTTTGGAACAACTTAAATGTTTTAAGTTCGATACACTTAAATTTGAAAAATCTAATATGTTAACTTAATTCCTTCATGTTGTCCCAACACAAATCGATTGTGTAGAGCCCAGCATTTTTTACATTGTGCACACTGTAAAAAATGCTGGGTTCCACACAATTCATTCATCTTGTCCCAACACAAATTGATTAAGTTAACTTAACAAATTGGACAAGTGGATTGAACATATAAAACGTTTCCCCAAAAAAATCTCTTTAGAATTGTGTTGCTTAAGCTCATTTTAAATAAGTAGTTTAAACAAGCAGCAAAAAACATTTTTTTTGAGTGTACTGAGCTTAATGTATGACAAAAGTGAAGTTTCACAAACTAATTTCGAGAGGAGCATGGGATATGATCAACTACAGCTGATCCTTATCACTAATCATTAGCTAGCCTATCAGATCATTCCAAAACTACTATAAATATCCTGCCTAAACTTTATTCCCCATCACCCCCCCCCCCCCCTTCTTACAGCACCAAAATGGTCAAACATAATTACTGCAGGTCTTTACACATTCAAAAAATGAAATTTGCTGTTTGTTCAAACTACTTAAACTGAGCTTAAACAACACAACTATTGAGTTTTTTGGGGGAGAGAACTTTATAGTTTTATGTTCAATCCATTTAAATTTATAAAAACTAATATGTTAACTTCATTCCTTCATGCTGTCCCAACACAAATCGATTGTGTGGAACCCAGCATTTTTACACAGTGCATTCAGGTCAACCAACATCATACAGTATATACAGTTGAAGTCAGAATTATTAGCCCCCTTTGAATTATTTTTCTTTTTTAAATATTTCCCAAATGATGTTTAACAGAGCAAGGAAATTTTCACAGTATGTCTGATAATGTTTTTTCTTCTGAAGAAAGTCTTATTTGTTTTATTTCGGCTAGAACAAAAGCAGTTTTTAATTTTTTAAAAGCCATTTTAAGGACAAAATTATTAGCCCCTTCAAGCTATATTTTTATTCAATAGTCTACATAACAAACCATCGTTATACAATAACTTGCCTAATTACCCTAACCTGCCTCGTTAACCTAATTAACCTAGTTAAGCCTTTAAATGTCACTTTAAGCTGTATAGAAGTGTCTTGAAAAATATCTAGTCAAATATTATGTGCTGTCATCATGGCAAAGATAAAATAAATCAGTTATTAGAGATGAGTTATTAAAACTATTATGTTTAGAAAAGTGTTGAGAAAAATCTTCCCTCTGTTAAACAGAAATTGGGGGAAAAAATAAACAGGGGGGCTAATAATTCTGACTTCAACTGTACACTACACTGTACATCCATGCGTTTTTATCTATGCAATTAAAAAGCCACCCAAGAAATCAGTCAATCTCTCCTATAAAGTCGAACCCTTAACGAAGCGTATGAGGGCCATTAAAGCCAGAGCTGCAGTGTAATGACCAGAGCAGAGACGAGCTGTTTAATATGAGATAATGAGCCCCGCTGAGACGAACGAACGCTTAATCATACGTGCTGACTGTAAATGATTGATTTTAGCCTCGTTACCAGCAGAAGCTCTGCGTTTGAGCTGAACAACAGCTTCGTAGACATAATTAGCTGCTGAAAACCGAATCGCTGAGATGCAAAAATGACCTAGAAGTGAAAACTCTACACCATTACTGAACAAATGTGGAGCGAAACACACTCAGCACCGCAAAAACACAAGGGTGCAATTTAGGTGTTGTAATATTGCTCATCTATTATTCAAAGAGCTCAATTATACATGAAAGTCTACAAGAGCAACTACAAACAAACTCCAACCACAGCAAACACTTCAGAGACTTGAAGACTGGCTGAATTTGTTTGTACATTTTGCATCTTTCAAGATAAACCTTTTAGTTTTCACAAACTTGAATAAAAAATGTTTTGAATAATAACACTAATTAATTAATTCAATCAAGTTATATTTCAATAATAATGTTTGTATGTGTATTTAGGGACATTTTGACTGTCTCCGCCTATGAAATTATATATTTAGCTTCCATTATTATGAAAATATTAGGTCTCTAGGAAAATATTGTCATCTTTTTTGTGTGAAAAAATCATGTACACACAGATACAGTCACAAAAGCACATCACACTCACTGAAAAAAAAAACATTAGACAAGTATTAAATGAAAGCTCAACAATGATTGTAAACACTTAGGAGCAGAATAAATAAGAATACTACATTGATTTACACTACATTGTCATTAATTAATTGACTTCACTCAAGAATATGTTTAAAGAGCCCCTATTATACATTAAAAAGGATCATATTTTGGTTTTAAGGGTCTCCAACAGCAGGCTGATATACATGCAAGGTCAAAAAACACTTTCATGGTGTTATAATATGCATTTATTTTTATCTAATTATCCCAGCGACTCCTATATGAATCTTTCAGCGAATCATTTGTTCCCAAACCCCTCCTTAGCGTGAAGCTAATCTGCACTGATTGGACCAATGACAGCCTGTTGCGATTGGTCGACAGCGTGAAATGGCCACCACGGCTTATCAACAATATTGAAGTAGTCAGAGTGCATAGTGTATTATGAGCACACCTGCCAATAGGGTTGTGACGATGAGGAAATTTCCCCACCGGTTAATCGACATGTGACAACACCGGTAATACCGGTATCACCGTGGGGGTGGGCGTTTCCTCTTTTTTTCTGCTTTTAAATATCTTATAAATGCGTGCGTATTATACTTTCAGTTTTCGGGAATTGGCAACTCGCGTCAAACTACAAAAAAATCACTGTTATTAAACACAGAACTTTTATTAACATAATGAAAAAAACAACAACAATGCTACAGGCTGAAAAAAAAACTGAAAATTGGAACCAAACAAATAACAACCATAGAACGTTTATTACTTATGTTAGAATGTTTTTAAAACGAATAAGAAAATAAAATAAAAAGATAAGTGATTAAATAGCACAAAGTTTAAATAAGATTAAAGGAATAAACAAGAAACAAATATAAAAAAAACTTCCAAATGACATTAGGCTACAAAAATGACAGGTCGGCAGTCTTTAAAAAAAATAAAATAAACAAAAACACTGCATTTTTTTTATTAACAGTGCAGTCTACATGGTCTTTGCCAGGAAACCCATGTTGACCATCTCTGATGGGATCTTGAGGCACACTATGTTCCCCATCGTGTTGAACACTCTCTCGGATGCGCAGCTTGTTGCGCACACGCAAAGATACTTTTTGGTTACCTTTGCCAACAGAGGGAACCTACTTTAGTTGTCTTTTGCTGTCCTAGCTGACTTCAATGTCTTATGTATTATTTAGCCTAATGTATTATATATTAATAGCTTGGTCCTTATGAACAATCCGTTTATAAAATACATTATTAACGAATCTACAGGTTACTGAAGAATAGACCGAATATAAAATATGATCCTTGCATAATGATCACAGCTAAACAAGCTAGCACTCAAATTATATATAAACTATGAATAAAAAAAATGAAAGAAATTTTAAGTAATGGAACATTATGTAAAAGATCTACTACAGTCTAAATAAAAGTGCCTCATCAGAGCTGAACATCACTGTGCGGTCACCGCGCGCGTGTCTCCCTCAGAGATATTGGAGTTCAATAACGTGGTGCGCAGTAGCTATGACTTTTGGCCAACGCCTCCCTGTAAGTTTACAGATAGACTATAGATAGCTCTGGTGGGGTGTGTTATCATTTGCGTGTTTTAAGTGACAGCGACACATGCTACATTTAGTTTTTATTGTAAAATATACATTATAACTCAGTACACAGTAAAATATTTTTTTTGAATGGCTTGCCTATTGGTAGTGTATATAACCGTTACGCTTAAATAGGCAAAGCATATTTTCATTAATATTAAAACACATGAATACAAACTAGCCATCCTTTGATTTTTTTCGTTTTCGTATATTTTTTATCAAACGAAAAATGCAATGAATTGTTTATTTTGGTTTACATTTTATTAGAATTAATATAATTATTAGGCGACTTGACTTGTGTGTCGTCTATCATGGATGACAGCGAGGAAGAGAGATGAGATCACACCTCAGTTTCGATGTGTGGCCGCACGTCACATTTACTTTACTGCAAGTTTTTAATATAGGCTCATCTAAATTAACTTTTCATTCGATTAAAAGCCGAAATATTGCCAGACAGACAAAGCAACTTTCGGTTTTGGGAGAGAGAGACTTCAGTGAAGACGCACACACACACAGGATACACTCTTGTCGGCCTTTTCATTATTGATTCTTTTAACATTAAACTCATAATAATCAAGTGCACAAAAGAACAGATGAACTTCGGAAAAAGTGATCACTGCGGTTGCGGCGAGGTTGCTTTGTTTCTCTGCAGTTGGCTTGTCAGTGGCGCGGCATTCACTTTCAGTTTAATAAAAAATAAGATTATTTATCACTAAACACTGTGAGATGATGGTCGCTGGATTTTTTAAATGAGGCGCTTTTGCTTTGCGTTTTGACACTAAATCCTCCGCCATTCTCTTTCTGTAAATTCGACTCATCTTGTTCTCCTCACATGATAAATGAAATATGAAGCAATGTAGCTATGTTCCGATTTTAACTACAGCCTACTGCATGCTATCGTCTTAAGTAAATTATTTGGAATTATATTTTCCATTTAATTTAAATAAATATTGAATTAAAAAAGGAATACTTAAAAAAATGAGGGCACGGTGTCACGGTGAAAAAGTGATGTCACCGGTGTTGTGTCTTAAAACCGGTAACACCGTCAACACCGTCTATCGTGGCAAGCCTACCTGCCAACACTCCTGTTTTTCCCGGGAGTCTCTCTTATTTCAGACGCATCTCCAGTGACCCTCTCACTTTGTTGTTTATCCCAGAAAACTCCTGTAATTTCAACCACAGCGTCTTCATGACTTAAGTCAAATGGCGTCTGCTACAGTGCTTGTCTTCCTTTTTTTTTTTTTTTGCTACTGTTTGTGGGCGGGGCCACAGGTTTCAATTGTCCCGGCTTTGCGCGCGCAACAATTATGCGGGGCTTAAGCTTCGTATCCACATCACGCCGAAACGGCTAAAGACTCGTTATCAAGACGATTCATTTGAAGCACTATGAGTTGACTCTTTTATAAATGAATCAATAGTTTTAAACACGGAGCACTTTCTGATTTAAGCATTAGCTGGATATTTCACTTCACCTAGAGCTGTGTTACACACTACATGGAAGGTCATTTTCAAAAACCCATAATAGGGGCTCTTTAAAGATAATTTCTTGTTGTAGAGATCAGGGGTGCGTTTCTCAAACAATGACCTAATTCGCGGCTGAACTATCGTTTGGGAAATGAACGATGTAGTGACGAGTTTCCCAAAACCCGTAGTTTCTCTGTCGCAGATCCATCATTTAAACCACATTAGTTATAACGTAAAACACTCATAATGATGCTCTAAACGGGCTGAAGTAACTACTTTCTTAAAAGAAGAACCCCATAAGTTATTTGTGCAAATTGTATTGTTTTACACGCACACGCATTTAAAATAAAATCTAATATTAGTTTAAAAACATGCACTCATTTTCTATATTAATATGTAAATGGCACAAAGGCTATAGAGCCTATGTTTCCTTTACAAATATTATTGAGAACATTACATAGTCTATTCTACAACATAAAATCACTTACAAAAGCTAACACATATTCTAATATCATATTCAAATCATATAAATAAATAAAAAAAATAAATAATTAAATAAATAATGAGGCTATTTATTAAGAAATGAAATGTAATGTTTATTATTTATTAGGAAATGAAAAAGGATTTTTTTAATAATTAAAAAAAACAATTTATTAATAATAATATTAATAACATTAATGATGATGATGATGATTATTAAGTAGGATATTGTTTATTTTTATGTTTTTTGAAAAGTCTACTTTTACAATTTGACACATGCAAACAACAGCAGAAAGTTCTATCCAACAGGCGTCATATACAGAACAAATACTTAATAAATAACCTAGTATAAATTAAAAGCATTAACGTATGCTATGTTGTTTTTTTTTACAAGCTTTGGAGACGTAACAGAAATTCCGCTTTTAAATAATAGGTCACCTATAGACGAATTACCGGTTTGTAAACATTCAGGATGCATGCACAGTGAGGTTGCAGAAAAAAACAGGGAGCGCTAGCATTTACAGAGTTGGAATAAAATCCGATGCGGTACAGAGTTTGTTGTTGTATTAGAGATAAGTTATATTGATTATACATTATACAGTATATATTATTTACATAATGCTTTCAGCGTATTATAACAGCTTGTCACTCAGTGATAAGTACAGTTATTCGGCAAAATTAACCTTAAAGTGAGAGGAGTTCAACTGACAGGTCCATTTGCGATAGCAAAAAAATTAAAATAAATTTAAATAAAATAAAAATAAATAAATAATAAATAAATAAAAATAATTTACTATTTGTCTTTCTACTTCAAAAACTCCCTGTCAATCTTAGTTTTCAAATTTACAAAGTGATTGCGTTGAAAAATGTCTCAAAGTAAACCCCGCACTAAAGTTTTATCAGTGTATCACCAATAAAAGCTGGAGGCTCATGCTGACATTTACTGCAGCTCAGCAGGAGTGGTGACCCTCTTTAAATCACAGCAGAGGTGTGTGTTTCACGGGCTCATGCGTAACGAAATCGGCACACACACACTGACTCTGACCCCTCACCTAAATATAAAAGCTCGTAACGGGTCAGATGATGTAACGCGATCCTGAAAACGCCAGTGTGGTCTGACACCTCTGAGAGCAGGACCAACACAAACACACGCACAGTCTAGGGAAAAACACCTCCAGAAATATTCAAACACTGAAGAGGAGACACACAGGCACATATTGACCATCATTATTTTCACGTACGAGCCATTCGAACCTAATTGTCTCAAGATTTCCTGTAGGGCTGTGCAATATGACAATATACAGAAATAAGTTTCAGTCAGGAATTAGAGCTGGTCATAGCACAGAGTCTGCTCTATTGAGGGTTTCAAACGATATCTTGTTGGAGGTTGATTCAGGTTCTTCTACTGTTGGATCTCAGCGCTGCTTTTGATAAAGTGGATCACTACATTCTCACTGATCGGCTTAGAGAACACGCTGGTACCCAGGGTCTAGCCTTGGATTGGTTCTCCTCGTATCTGAAGGATAGAACTGTCTCAGTCAGTTTGGGCAACTCTTGTTCATCTGTCATTCAATTAATGTGTGGGGTTCTGCAGGGCTCGATACTGGGTCCTGTTTTGTTTTCCCTTTACTTAGTTCCGTTAGTAAAAAAATCTTTGAAAAGCATGGCGTAAATTACCATTTATATGCTGATGACTCTCAAATCTACTTCCCCATATAATCTGGGGATCAATCCTCCCTTCAGGCTTTGTTTAATTGTTTAGCTGATGTGAAGGGTTGGTTAGCGAATAACTTTCTCCAACTGAATGAGGACAAGTGTGAATGTATTGTTTCTGGTCAAAAAGGTTCGGATTCTAATGGCAATCTGTCATTGCTTCCTGGAAAAACACATTCCTCTGTTATTTTTGAGTCTGACCTTAAATTTGATTGGCAAATTAATGCAGTTGTCAAAAATAGTCTTTTCTATTTTAGTTACAATGCTGGGCGACACAGTGGCGCAGTAGGTAGTGCTGTCACCTAACAGCAAGAAGGTTGCTGGTTCGAGCCTCGGCTGGGTCAGTTGGCGTTTCTGTCTGGAGTTTGCATGTTCTCCCTGCGTTCGCATGGGTTTCCTCCGGGTGCTCCGGTTTCCCCCACAAGTCCAAAGACATGCGGTACAGGTGAATTGGGTAGGCTAAATTGTCCATAGTGTATGAGTGTGAATGAGTGTGTGTGGATTTTTCCCAAAGAGGGGTTGCGGCTGGAAGGGCATCCGCTGTGTAAAAACGTGCTGGATAAGTTATCGGTTCATTCCGCTGTGGCGACCCCGGATTAATAAAGGGATTAAGCCGAAAAGAAAATGAATGAATGAATGAGTTACAATGCCAAGCTGAAGTCTGTCCTCTTTCAGTGACTTGGAGAAGGTTGTTCATGCCTTTATCTCTTCTCATCTGGATTATTGCAATTCATTGTATCTGAGTGTGAGTCAGGCCTCTCTGTCGCGACTGCAGCCAGTCTAAAAAGCAGCAGCCAGGCTTTTAACAGGCACAAAAAACAAGAGCACATTACACCTGTACTGGTTTCCCTACACTGGCTACCAATCCAGTTTAGAACTCAGTACAAAGTACTGCTGTATGTTTTTAAATGCCTCCATGGCCTGGCCCCTGAGTATATTTCTGAGCTAATTAATATACACCAACCCATGAGATCTCTTCGCTCTAAGGATCGTCTCTATTTGCAAGTTCCACGATCATGCTTGAAATGTCGAGGCGATAGAGCTTTTTCAGTTGCAGCTCCAAGACTTTGGAACGATCTTCCACTCTCCTTAAGAACAGCTCCAACTTTTGAGTCCTTTCAGAGGTCACTGAAAACACACTTATTTTCTTTAGCTTTTAATCATGTGCTGTGGGTTTATGTATTTTGGTTCTGTGTATGTTTGCATGTGTTTTATTATGTGTTTTTACTGTATGTACAGCACTTTTGTACCCATGGTGGTTTGTTGAAAGTGCTCTATTGGAGTAAGTTTACAGTATCCATATAGATTAGTTTTATATATCAAATGGTTTGTAGCAATCGAATTTCTCAAATGGTTTGAGTTGCTTTAACTTATTGGGTTTTACAGTACTCAGTTGGTTTGAGTTCTCTTCATTTTTTTTACTGTGCTCAAATTGCTTCATTTACTCAAGTGGATTAGGTTCACAGTACTCATTAGGATTAGTTTTTGAACTTAAATGGTTTGTTGCAATCGGTTTCCTCAAATGGTTTGAGTTACCCTAACTTTTTGGGTTTTACAGTATATTGAACAAATCGGAAAACATATTTCTAAAGGTGCTGTTGACTTGAAATTTTCCCCGGAAGTTGGTAACAATCACATATGCAAAAAAAACAATATTATTTAGTTTACAACGAAGTTATGTGTATTAAAATGAAATGATGCAGGCAAAAAGTATTGAACATATGAAGAAAGGGAGGTGTAGTTCATCAGTGAAAGCCCAGACAGCAGCTGAAATCTCTCAGTAGTTCTTCAGCAACCCTCTGCTCTTCCTCAGTGTAAATGAATATCAGCTGCTTCAGTCCAACATCTACATTAGCAGGATGATGAAGATGAACCCAGAGTGGGCATTTCCGCAAGATAATGATCCAAAACATAACCAAGGAAACTCTCAAATGCTTTCTGAGAAAGAAAATCAAGCTGTAGAATGGCCCAGCCAATCACCTGACATGAATCCGATAGAGAATACAAAATAAAGATCAGATTTGATAGACGAGACCCACAGAACCATCAAGATTTTTACACTCTGTTGAAGCCTGTGAGAAACTCACACCTGAGCCATTCATCTGACTTATGAGAGGCGTCTTAAACCTGCCATCACCAAAAAAGCCTTTTACATAAAGTATTAAATACATTTCAGTATTTCAGTGTTTTTTCCTTGTGTCTTTTCATTGATAACCTCCTAGGGCCCGAGTGTCCACATAAGTGGACAGCAAATTTTTATCTCTTAAGTGGCTATTTAAAATACTTTTAGGCCCAGTTTCACAAACAGGGCTTAGATTAAGCCAGGACTAGGCCTTAGATAAATTAGGCTATTTAAGTCACATTTGTAAAATGGCCTTAGAAAAATATATTACTGGGGTGCACCTGGAGACAAAAAAATGACACTGACATATTTTAAGACATCTCACTGCAAGTTATATTGAGTTGAGACAGCTCAAACAAGCAATTTAATTTTGACTAGCCTCAAACCTTGTTTGTGAAACCGGGGGTAAATGTTTTATATTTTGTTACAGACATACAGTGTCACCCTGCAGCTGTTTTGCAGCATATGAAATGTCCCAAACCCTATTTTTAACTGTCCAAAATGGGAAAACATTTTGTTTTTACTCTCTGATAGTCAAAGCAAGTTACATATGCATAAAAAAAATTCAGGAAAAAGTGTTTTATGTAAATTCGGACCACGAGTCCACATATATGGCAACGCAGTGGCGCAGTAGGTAGTGCTGTTGCCTCACAGCAAGAACGTCGCTGGGTCGCAGGTTCGAACCTCGGCTGGGCTGGGTCAGTTGGCGTTTCTGTGTGGAGTTTGCATGTTCTCCCTGCATTCGCGTGGGTTTCCTCCGGGTGCTCCAGTTTCCCCCACAGTCCAAAGACATGCAGTACAGGTGAATTGGGTAAGCTAAATTGTCCATAGTGTATGAGTGTGAATGTGTGTGTGGAAGTTCCCAGAGATGGGTTGCGGCTGGAAGGGCATCCGCTGCGTAAAATCGTGCTGGATAAGTTGGCGGTTCATTCCGCTGTGGCGACCCCGCAAGGGACAAAGCCGACAAGAAAATGAATGAATGAATGAATGAATGAGTCCACATATATGGACATCATTTTTCTCTAAAAGTAGATTTTTATTCTAATTAGGTCCAATAAGCCCAAATAGCAAAGAGAAATAAAAAATGCATGTAAAAAAAAAACACCTTGGGCCTTAAGAGGTTTTTAAACATGTTTTTTTGTTTTGTTTTGTTTTTTATTTCTATGTTTGTATTGTTTGGGTTTTCCCAAAATCTGGTGTAATTCCATGTCAGCAGCTCCTTTAGAAAGATTATTCCCAGGGAAAAACAGGACGTGTTCAATACTTATTTTTCCCACTGTAACAATTAAGATCACAAATAATGCTGATAAACTAATATTTCCTTCTCACACACAACACAAAAAGATTGAAAGAACTGTTTTAAATGCATTTTGGTAAGTGTAAATACTAGTGACCTAAGATTTTTGCGGAGTACTAGTCAGACTAAAATATAAGATATGAACGAGTGGGAAGAGAGACGTCAGCGGTGTGTGTGTGTGTAAGCGAGCGTGAAACGTCCTGCTCTCTGATGTGAGACGCTCAACACACGCTGACCTCACTCTTCCCATCAGCCACTGAGTGATGAATGAGCATCTCCCATGATTCCCTCTCCTTCAGTTCCTCTCGCTCTACCTGCGCGACACAATGATTAATATCTATTCTGTGCTCCTTCGACACGAAGAAACACACACACACACCACACACACATCAGTTCAGTGATTCGTCTTACTTTACTTGCACAAATATGTAATCATTCCCAAATCAAGATACATTTACAGTACATGCATTTAATACATTAAGTTATTGTCATGTTTACAAATCAAAACCAATCTGGCAACGGTTGAATTATTTTCACTTCTAGTCATTTTGCTTCTTAAGTAAATGTATCGTAATTTAAAGGAATAGTTCACTCAAAAATGTTGGAAACCGATTATCATTGAATTAAATAGTTTTACTTTCTCCTGCTTTGGAAGTCAGTGGTTACAGGTCTCCAGCATTCTTCAAAATATCTTCCTTTGTGTTCAACAGAAGAAAGAAACTTCTAAGCTTCTACATAAAAGGACACAATGATTAATGTCTGCTCTGTGCTGCTCCAACACAAAGAAACACACACACCAGCTCAGTGATTTGTCTTATTTTACTTGTACAAATATCTAAACATTCCTAAAAGAAGGTATACATTTACATGCACTTAATATATTAAGTCCTGTGAATTATTTTTTATTTTTTAAGTCATTTTAATTCTCAAGTAAATGTATCGTATTTGAAGGGATAGTTCACTAGAAAATATTGGTAATCACTGACTTACATAGTTTGTTTTTCCTATAGAAGTCGCAGGTTTTCAGCATTCCTTAAAAATATCTTTAATGTTCATAAAGGTTATAAATTTGTATTTCTGCGTGAACTAACCCCTTAAGAATGCAATTATGTTTGTAGCGGAAAACAAAAAGTAAACATGGAATAATAAAATATATTTTCTAGTGCTGAGCCGTTATCTGAGCCTCTTATCGCGCAATAAAAAAAATATCGCCGTTAATCTATTCTCAAATTTGGGTTGGGAGCTGGGTCTATTTTATGCAAACTATGGTGATTTTCACCTTGATATATTAGCGCGGATGTATACCTGACCGGTGAGCCATCTGCCCTTCTGAATCAAATCAGCAGGATGCCTGACTCTCACTGCAGTTCGGCGGTTTAACTTTAACTCACGAACATTTCATTCATTT
Organism: Danio kyathit; assembly: GCA_903798195.1. NCBI lineage: Eukaryota > Metazoa > Chordata > Actinopteri > Cypriniformes > Danionidae > Danio > Danio kyathit. Next base: position 4,937,927 of record LR812532.1, read on the forward strand.
CTTCGTGACAAACTGGGGTATTAGAGGCAAATACAGAGTAAGGACTGGTGAGAGAGTTATGGAATTTAATAACGCATGCCAAATGGTAAGAAAAAAAACATCCGCATTTCGCGATGTGTGTGTTTGTGTATGTGTGTGTGCGGTCCTTTAGTGACAGCCGCGTGTGGATGTTGTCGGAAAATATGGCGAAAGGTCCTAAAGACCGTGGTGTTTACTTCAATAATGCCACTAATATCTGCAAACTTCACGTCTTAATTCCTTTTCTGTTTAGTTCAGTGCTGACTTTATTTACTTTGCTTCACTTTGGAGCTTATGTGGGCCTACAGTTTAACATTGATGTTTAACTGAATAAACAGTTAGTAAAAACAAGTACATCTTATTGAACATCATTTATTTTCATCACCAATTATTAGTAGAACTGTTTCTCAAGCAGTTTGTGATGCATTTTGGAAACAGGAGATGAGCCCCTGGTCTAATGCGACACCCGGCTTGAGAAACCTGTTCTCAAAGACATATTATTTGGGTAACACACATATTCTGAATGTTTTCGGCAGAATTCAAATGAGCCATTTTAATCTAGATTAATCTAGATTAAAAAAATTAATCTATGCCCACCTATAATATTTTCACAGAGAACAAGTTCAGAATGACCCACTGCAATAATTACAGCTGTATAAAATAATTAAATTATATTCTAGTAAGTTAAATTCTGAATTCTATTTTTAAAAAAATCTCACTCTCTTTGGATTTATTAGGTTTGGGTTTGAGTAAAATGTAAATATTTGTTTTATTCTATAAAGATCTTATAACAGTAATTCCAAATAAAAATAAGAATTGTATAAATATATTTTTTTCCTATAAAGCTACAATTAATAAAAATAATAAACGGTTTAAATTGTTGTGATTGAAAATCAGGGTTTATCCACCAAAATTTTTTATTTTTTGTGAAGTTTCATAACCAAATTTCGAGAGGAGCACGAGCTACAATCATCCAAGCCTAAATAGCCCATTTCGCCTTTCTTCTCTTATCTTATTTTTCGTATAATCCCCTCATCCACCCCATTTCCCCCCTTTTCTCCTTTACCAGGGGAAGCTGTCAAGAACTGATCTCGAAGCCCCTTTTATGCTAAATGACCAGGTGGGAGCCCTGAGATTAAGTATCTCCAAACTCAGGATTCTCTCCTGGGACAGCATGCCAAACCTGCAACTAGTATCAAGCAATAGCTAAGTGTAAACTCTTGAAAACTCAATTACTAAAATTAAAACTCTAAAAATGAACACAAACATGACCTGTCATTTATGCCAAAAAATAAAAAAATGACTAATAAAATATTTATTAAAATAATTTTGTAAATAACAAAACTTGTGTTTTTAATTTGGAATAAAAATTATCAGCAGTTTACACAATAAAACTAAAATTATGTTTTTGTAAATACAGACTTTTATTTAATTACAAACTAACTAGTTTTGCCAATAGCTGTATACTATTTATGCAGTGTTTATGGCGCAAAGCATGAAAATTATGATAATAAATTTAGATGATAAAAAAATATAAAATACTTGACCAAACTGTCATAAGTGGAGAAAAATCTAAATAAATCCACATACAAAAAAATGACACCAAAGTCCATTAATTATCTGCACAAATCAATCAATATCATTTATTTTATTAAAAATGTTTTAATACATTTAATGTTTTAATAAATTTTTAACAAGTACAGGTCAAAAAAGTTTTGCATACAACTTTTTGACTTCCCGGAAACCATAAAGCACTGTTTCTTTTACCTTTTTCTTTGCTCTATTATAATTATCCTTGCTTGCAATTTGTTTATTATTTTTAATACAGAATTTACACACAAAATCAACCCAATCAATCTAAATTCAAGATTTTTTTCCAAATAGAGCTGATCAAGCCATGTTGGTGAACTCGTATTCATAGCGCAATATTTATCGCAGAAAAACAAAACAACGCAATCTCAGATTTTTCCAATATGGTGGAGCTCTAATACTATTTATTAATAATAAAACCAAATTGGAACAGACTTTCTGACCAACACACACTTTATAAAATGATTAATATTATAATGAATACAAACATTATTGGAATATAGTTTATAATAAAATGCTATTCTTATAAACTAGTCTTAATGGTTTAATATTTTACATGTAATTCAATGTTTTACTTGCCATTTGCTTGTTATCAATTGAGAATTGCACTAGCAAAAAAATCCACAAAATGAAATCATTCATTCATTTTCTTTTCGGCTTACTACCTTTATTAATCAGGGGTCGCCACAGCGGAATGAACCACCAACTTATCCAGCATATGTTTTGCGCAGCGGATGCCCTTCCAGCTGCAACCCATTACTAGGAAACACCCATACACTCTCATCTACTATGGACAATTTAGCTTACCCAATTCACCTATACCGCATGTTTTTTGCTTGTGGGGGAAACCGGAGCACCCAGAGGAAACCCATGCGAACATGGGGAGAACATGCAAACTCCACACAGAAACGCCAACTGACCCAGCAACCTTCCTGCTGTGAGGCAATTGTGCTACCCACTGCGCCACAGTGACGCCTGAAAATTCAATCTTACACTTTTTTTTGCAGTGTGTGTGTCGTGTTTCCTTCTGTTCACCCTGAGGGCAAGCCGTTTCAGCGATGACATCTTCCAAAACGAGACTCCAGTGAACAGATGAAGATTTCAGAGTCAAATTACGCACAATCCATCACTCTCTGCCAAACGACAGCTGCCAACCTGCTTCTCCTCATGACTAAATAAATAAAAGGTTTGCACTTCTCTGACAAATGACGGTGCATGTTGTATTTCTACTCAGACAGTGTTTCTCATTACGCAGCAGTGGATTTGGAGGGTTAAAGAAACTCACGGTCTGTCAGGATGATTATAATCCTGCTTCAATGAATCTCCACCTCAGTGTTTGGAGAAAAATACCTGCCGTCAATCTAAAATAGCATGCTTTCCCTATGATATATCCTTAAATACGAGCTGAACACACACATTTAAAGTCATCTTTTAGCTCAAGCATGTGCCTTGATGCTCAAATACATGCAAAAAATGTGTATATGTGTACATAAATGCTCCTTTGTTAAGTAATAAATGAACATAAAGAGTTCAGAATGAAACGGCATGCACTATAAATTGGATCCGTGCAGCTCTTAAAGCGACTATATTCCTATATTGCGCTATATTCCTATGGTCAACTGTGCTTATTTTTTTTATTATTATTATTATTATTATTATTATTATTATTATTATTATTATTATTATTATATAATCAAATAACAAAATACAAGGAGAAAATCAGGGCAACACGATGGCTCAGTGGTTAGCACTGTGGCCTCACAGCAAGAAGGTCGCTAGTTCCCAGCTGAGTCAGTAGGCATTTCTGTGTGAAGTTTGCATGTTCTCGCCGTTTTGGTGTGGGTTTCCTTCGGGTGCTCCGGTTTCCCCCACAGTCCAAACACATGCGCTATAGGCGAACTGAATAAACTAAATCGTCCGTAGTTTATGGGTGTGAATGAATGTGTATGGGTGTTTCCCAGCACTGGGTTGCAGCTGGAAGGGCATCTGTGTAAAACTTATGCTGGATAAGTTGGCGGTTCATTCTGCTGTGGCAACCCCTGATGAATAAAGAGATTAAGCCGAAGGAAAATGAATGAATGAATGGATAAAATCACTCACAGCTCTTGACTGAAGGATTTTGCAGCTTTAATAAGAAACAAATCAAGTTTAATTCTTACAGTATTAGGTATAGGTTAGTATACCTTACAGTATAGGTTATTATACCATCAGAATCTTATACCGGCCCATGCCTACTTGCAACTAGGCATGGGACGATAACCGTTTTCAAGGTATACCGCAGTATGGAAAAGTCAAGGTTTTAAAATCGCCAGCATTTTCTGCTATACCGTTCCTAAGGCATGTCTAAGATTTTTCTTTTTAGCAAAACAGTATCGGCAGCAGAAAAATATCCAAAGATGCTATTTAAATTGTAAAGAAATCTGTGTTTTTGAAACTAATGAAGAGAGCAGCCTGACATGTTTATTGCTCCAAAATATTTTAAAAGTTTCTCACAATAAAATTAATTGTGTTCTTAAATCTTAAATTTCAAAAACTAAATTTAAGGCCTTAAAAAATTCACTGAAATATGCTGTTGCGGGTCTTAAATACTTTTAAACAGGTCATAATTTTCCCTAATTGTCCATGTAAAGCTATAGCCAATCAGTACAACCAACAGATCCATATATAAAAAAAAAACGTTTCACAAAATTAACATTTATTAACTATTTAGCAATATGGTTTGATTGTCTTCCTTACATCCTTACAATAACATTTGTTTAAAAGTTCTCCATGTTTTTATAAATTTTGTATAAATTTATGTTGTGCATAAATGTTGTTTAATATAGCTTTTAAAACTTTGAGACATTCAGATTGTCTTTAATTTAATATTGTTTATGCTACATTGCATTTGTGAAAAATATTCTGTTTTGGTTTGATTTTCAGAAGTCTTTTAGATTAGTATCTCAATGCGAGTGTCGATTAAATAAATGACACCAAAAGATTAGTTTTTTTATATGGCATTTTAAAATAATCTAGAAGTTAAAGGTGTAGTTACCCTCAAAATAAATATAAACCTTTATTTAGACCTCAGAATTCTGAAAATATTTTATTAAACATTAGGAAACAAAATTACATTTTAAAAAATGAAATTTATGTTGTGCATAAATTTTGTTTATTATAGCTTTTAAAACTTGAAAGAAAGAAAGGTTGAGCTAATAAAAATATATGTATATAGTTAGAGTTTGCTTGTTTTGACACATTATTTAAAATATGTGGCTAAGAAATAACTGAATTTGAATTTTATTCGGGCAAGTAAAAAAAATTCACTGGATATTACAGAAAATTATTAGCGTTTTGCCCTGTGAAAGTCTGAAATTTCATTGATAATAGTCTTAAAAAGGTCTTATAAAGTCTTAAATTTGACGTGATGAAACCTGCAAAAGCCCTGTTTTTACCCAGACATTTAAAAAAGAATATATTTCAGAGCAGTAATCACAATACTGTGAAACCGTGATATTTTTGTCCAAGGTTATCATACCGTCAGAATCTTAGGTCCATGCCTACTTGCAACTAGACTTTACTTTTGATTTTCATCATGAAGTTTCTGACCTGATTCAGACTAAATCCTTCTGATTGTAATGAAACTAAACTAATCAATTAGGACTTTCGTACAATCAATAAATCCCTCATAGCTGCTGTAAAGACTCTTGAAAAGCAAGAAAACACACAGGCGTCAATTCAGCTAAAAATAAACATATACGCTACATGACAGCTGTGAAGTGGATAGAGTTCACGGGTCACGTGCAAACACACACACGCACACTCAAACATGCACACACAAAAAGCGGTTCAATGGTTTTTATGCAAAGATAATATTTGCCAATCTTTATAACCTACTTAAGTATACAATCCTCATACAAAAGTGCTGATATTAGCAAACATAAATCAGATCACGGTTCAGCTGATTTTTTTTTTTTAAACATACTTTTCAATGTTCATTCATTAATTTTCCTTCGGCTTAGTCTCTATTTTAGAGATCGCCACAGCGGAATGAACCACCAACTATTCCAGCATAAGTTTTATGCAGCAGATCCCCTTCCAGCTGCAACCCAGTACAGGGAAACACCCATTCACACACACACATACACTACGGCCAATTTAGTTGGTCCAATTTCCCTTTAGCGCATGTGTTTGGACTGTGGGGGAAACTGGAGAACCCGGAGAAAACCCACGCCAACATGGGGAGAACATCCAAACTCCACACAGAAACACCAACTGACCCGGCCGAGACTCGAACCAGCGACCTTCTTGCATTTCTCGTCTAATTATCTATAATCTTACATTATCAGAGAAACGTTTATAGACTGAATTTTAAAAATCTGAAAAATGATGTGACCTTTAGGCGTCTGCTTAAATATTTGAAATGAATATTGTTGACATGATTAAACTGCAAAACTTTTTGATTACTTTTATTTTGAATGTAAAAGGAGTCAATAAGTCGACAATTTAGACTGGTACAAAACAAAATAAATCCAATTAAAACAGTTTAAGTCACTTACATTTCAGACAGTCTCTAAAAAAAATGAATAACGAAAAAAGTATTTATTTTATTTAATACTGCCGTTAATGTAATTTCACTTAAAACATGTCTATCACACAAGATAATAACAAGTCAACAGTTTTAACAGGTACAAAATTAAAAAAAATAATAATTAATTAAATTTAATTAAATTAAATCAATTAAATCATCAGTTTAAGTCACTTACATTTTGCAAAGTCTACAAAAAAATTAATATCTAAAATAGTATTTATTTTATAATACATTTTACTTAAAAGATGTCTATCACATGAGATAATAATTGAATTTACAGTAAATGGCTCTTTTGCATTGTACTTTTACAGACAATTACATACAGTATAATGGTTTCATTAATTTTCTACGAAACTAGCTTTAGCAATAGTATGATTCTGCAAAATGTTAATGTTAAAAATTAAAATGATAATAAAAAATAATAAATGATGCAACATCCATGAGTGTCATGTGACTGTAGTCTCAGTGCATCTAAATCAGGTTTCATACCGTTCATTTAATTAACTTCAATAAAGCTATTTATTATCATGTGATGGTTTATTCAGTCAGAACTCATTCAAGTATTTCTAGAAGGCTACACACTCAGAAATAAAAATAAAATACAAAAACCGTCACTGGGGCAGTAAAGTCACCTAAAAGGACCATAATAGAAAATTGTAGGAATCCTAAAATTGATAACTCGCCCAGAAATAAACATTTACACACCATTTACCCATCCTCAAGTGTCTTTTTATTTTTTTTTTTGCTATAGGAAAACAAATGCTATGGAAGTCAATGGCTAATATCTTCTTTTGTGTTCAACAGAAAAAAGTAGTTATAAATCTTTATGATTGCCTTTTTTGTTGTTGTTTGCTGATGACAAAAAATAAAAGATATTCTGAAGAATGTTGAAAACCGGTAACCATCGACTTCCATAGTAGGAAACACAAATGCTATGGAAGTCAATAGTTAATGTCTTCTTTTGTGTTCAACAGAAAAAAAGTCGTTATAAACCTTTATGATTGCCTTTTTTTGCTGATGACAAAAGAAGATATTCTGAAGAATGTTGAAAACCGGTAACCATCGACTTGCACAGTAGGAACAAATGCTATGGTAGTCAACAGTTAATATCTTATTTTGTGTTCAACAGAAAAAAGTAGTTATAAACCTTTATGATTGCCTTTTTTTGCTGATGACAAAAAAGATATTCTGAAGAATGTTGAAAACCGGTAACCATCGACTTCCATAGTAGGAAACACAAATGCTATGGTAGTCAACAGTTAATATCTTATTTTGTGTTCAACAGAAAAAAGTAGTTATAAACCTTTATGATTGCCTTTTTTTTGCTGATGAAAAAAAAGATATTCTGAAGAATGTTGAAAACCGGTAACCATCGACTTCCATAGTAGGAAACACAAATGCTATGGAAGTCAACAGTTAATATCTTCTTTTGTGTTCAAGAGAAAAAAGTAGGTGTAAACTATTATGATTGCATTTTTGTTTGTTTTTTTGTTTGCTGATGACAAAAGAAGATATTCTGAAGAATGTTGAAATTGACTTCTATAGAAGAAAAGAAATACTACGGAAGTCAATGGCTAATATCTTCTTTTGTGTTCAACAGAAAAAAAGTTGTTATAAACCTTTATGATTGCCTTTATTTGGTGATGACAAAAGAAGATATTCTGAAGAATGTTGAAAACCGGTAACCATCGACTTTAATTGTGGTAAAACAAATGTGGAAGTATCTTCTTTTGTGTTCAACAGAAAAAATAAGAAGAAAATGGTAAAAAAATGATGACAGAAGTTTTATTTTGAGGCAAACTATCTCTTTAATTTTTGTGAGTGCATAATAGATCCTAAAGATGTATGTATTAAACCACGATTGACCAAAAGTGACAGCTAAAATACACCTTAACCAATGAAACCCTAAAGTCTCACAAACATTAAGTACAACCGAATAATGAATGGGTACAAAAGTTGACTTTATTTATTCACACATATTCATTCTCCCTAATAATATAATATCAGAAATGTTTTCTTTGCTCATTTCAAATAGTGAAATCACAGTAGCAGTCAGATGACTATCAAAAAACATTGTTCACAGTCAATTAAATAGTGCTAATGTTGTTTTAAAGTCATACTTAGATGCGATTTCAGACCGAATAATTAAAGTATAGCACGGTAAAAAAATATAGGGATCATTTAAATGAACGAATGTGCTAACATAAACCCAACTTTACCTTAATAGTATGATGAATTCAATAAAAACCAAAGACGCCAGATAATTCAAGTCAATAGCAAAACAACAAAATCTGTTTAAACACTAATTTACACACTACCTACAACAACACGAGGATATCTGATACACTCACTCCATCAATTGGCACGTAATAAGAACACTGTAATACTAAAGTCACTGTAGTAATACTAATAATAATGGTTTAGTGTGAGAATATACAGCAGATTTTCGCCTACCTGATTCCTCCTTCACACTGAATATATTATCCGGACGCTGCGTCACTCCTTCACCGTTCACCCGGAGAAACGCGCATATCCTGGGAAGTCTTTCCGACGGTGTCCCGGTAAATCCGCTGTCTGTTCTCCTCCGGTGGACGTGTGTTTGTGTGAGTGTGATTCGCCTGCTGAGAGAAACACATGTGAGTTGAAGTGACGCGTTATTGAGCGCTCGCCGACAGAGGGCGACAGACTCACAAACATCACAGCGGCAATTATTAACAGTGTGTTAGAGCGGCGACTAGCGGACAGAAGGCGACAGTACAATCTACTGCCAAACCACCAGAGCATGTTGCAGTCAAACTAAAAGTAGGCTACAACATTTAGACAAAAATAAATCACGTCTATTCTGAGGGATTGATGTAGAATAGATTAGTTTACAAGTAGTTTTTTTTAAAAACACTTTCAGCAAAAATGACCTCAATTCAATGTATTTTATTTTGTAAACACACTTTCCTATGTTACTCCAACTTAATCTAAACTGTTAATTTTACTATGTGTTAATTTAAGTACATTCAGTGTTAAATTAACTACATTATAACAACTTTAACTGTCAAGTAACTTGCATCGCTAATTGTACAAGTGTCATTATAAATAAATAGCACTGGGAAATCTGACTTTTTTTTTGCATTTCTCATCTAATTTTCTATATTTTTACAAAGAATCTGTAAAATAATGTGATCTTAAGGCTTCTGCTTAAATATTTGAAATTAATATTGTTGGCAATAATGTTAAAACAATGTAAAAGGAGTTAATAAGTCGACAATTTTGACTGCTAAAGCTAAAATGTGTTTTAAAAAACCCATTTAATCAGTTTAAGTCTTGAACATGTATAAGCAACATGCGATTAGACTTAGGAACATTATTTTTATTTCATTATTTTGTCTTTTTTTCAGACTTTTTCATCTGAAACACATGGCTAAGTTTATTATACATAAAAAATTGTGCATCCAGAAAATCACTTAAATGAACAATGTTTTTTATTACAATAAATTGATCTGTAGGGTTTTTTTTTTTTTTTTGGTCTTGCATGTCTTTTAGTTTTTTAAGAGGGGAATGCACATTGCTTACCATTTGTATACATCTTTACTTAAAGGAACACTTCACCTTTTTAGAAAAATCCAGATTTTACAAGTCTCCTAAAGTTAAACAGTTGACTTAAATAATTTTTAATCCATTCAGCCGATTTGGTCTTTTAGCTTGGCTTAGTATAGTGAATTTAATGGGATTTGAGCATTAGCATTTCATTCAAAAAAGATTTTTGATAACTTATATATACAGTATATATATATATATATATATATATATATATATATATATATATATATATATATATATATATATATATATATATATATATATATATTAGGGGTGTAACGGTTCACAAAATCAAGGTTCGGTTGGGTACGACACAGTGGTGTCACGGTTCGGTATGTTTTCGACAGCAAAAAAAAAAAAAAGCCAGCGGATTTCTCTCATTTAAATTTTTTTAATGTATTAAAACTAACATCATAAAAGTATGATCTTGTTTTTTTTTTCTTTACTTTGAACAGTGATATAGAGCTATACGTCTGATGTTTCTGCTTAGCAGCAAATTAAACAAATCCTTCTTTATACTCAATAAAAGCTGAAGAAAAAGCTTAAAAAGCTGCTTATAAAAATAAATGTAATATTGTAGTAGTTAAACAAATAAAAATAAAAGAACAGTTTAGTTTTTATATGAAACTCAGTTTCAATCAATCTTTAAGTAATTTGTTATTTTCAGAAAGTGTTCACCTTTTCTTCAGACAGCACATATCTGCTTGATTTGACTGTCACCTGCCATTTCAGTGGATCTGAAAGCAGGAATTATTATCTGACTGAAATGGGCTCATGAAGGAATAATGTAACGGGGCTCTTTTACATTTAACACATTTCCACTACCGATTAAGGTCTTATATCCACAGCTATAAATGTACCGATCGCCTCGGTGATTTGTTTTGCCCTGTTCGAATCTTTAGAAATTGCCTGTCTGAATGCTGCAGGGATAGTTGCATGTAGTGCGCGTGTTTCTAGATTTCATCTAATTCCAGTTAGTGATTCCGTGATGTCAGTGTAAATGAGTTGACATGTTCAAGTGTTACCACTAAAATAGCTTGCTGTCATAGCAGATGTCATTGGTTTTTTTATCCACCACTCTCTTGCCATCACCCTCATAACTTACAGGGAAACCAAAGTACTCCAAACGCCAGACCCGCTGTTGGTTATAGGAGGATTACATTAATGTTACTAGCCATTTTGCGAGCTAGTGCAGCATGTGCCTGACAGGAGTAGTGTTTGGAGGTGGGCGGGGCGGGGCACGGCAGCATGTTGCCTGTCACGTTATTTGGGATGCCTTGTTGAGCGTTGTTGCACTGAAAACATTATATTCTGTACTCTTATTCTCTTTTATCTTTTTAGATATTTGTCTGAATCATTCGGTTTGTAATGCGTACCGAACCGAAAGTCTCGTCCCAAACGGTTCAATACGAATACGCATATAGTTACACCCTTAATATATATATATATATATATATATATATATATATATATATATATATATATATATATATATATATATATATATATATATACATACACACACACAACAGTTCTGTCTGGTTCTTGAATCTGATTGGCTGATAGCCGTGCGATATTCTGCCAGTAACAGCAATTGTACCGCCTCTTCACACTTCACCCTTGTGTATTACTCCGCCCACATACAGCAACAAGCAGAGGACACTCTACAGTTTGACAAATACTGCAGCTGTTGGACAACATAATGTACTTTTGAGGCTTTTTTAGTAGAGAATGTAGTTGTTTAGATTGCAACTATGCAGTTCATCAAGATAATGTCTATTTTAAATACTTATAATTTCTGTGAGACAGCGTGTCGGCGGCCATTAGCCTGTATTTGAGCAAAGACGGTTGACGATATTCATCCACAAGATAGCGACAGAAACAGCATAATAACCCCTAAGAGAAAACCAGTGTAATTTTAAACTACAGCTGAACAAATCATTATTAAACAGGTAAATGACTTTCTAAGTCGATCTCTCTCTTTTGTATGTCGTAGTGCTGTATATACCATGGTAATATTGTGATCTACCGTTTGTAACAGAGAAATACATGGAGAAATCTCTGTAGACTGATGACATTTCATGCCGTTCAGCCTTATAATCTTAAAATGTCAGCAAAATCACCTGTTTTGTCACCACTTTAGACATTATGCTAGAAAGTCATTCAAACACTAGCTTTAAAGTAACGTTGGTGGATTAGTAAAGGCTTCTGCTGTTCTGAGGTCAGTTGCAGATGTGAATGAATGGCGGAAGAAAGTGGTTTCTCATACAAAAGAGTTTTGAGACTCTCCGTGTTTGATTTTCTTTTTTATACACACGATTATGCCATCGAACTGTTGTATAAATGCAATATTACACTCGTAGCAGTGCGATGTGGCTGTATATCGTCACTGGTGGGATACCAAGGCACTCGGCCAGCGGCCTCATGCCAACGCACACCTCCTATCAGGGCCGATATACAGCCACATCGCGCTGATACTCGTGTGATATTGCTCAAATATATATATATATATATATATATATAGTTTTAAAATTATATTCATGTATATACATATACAGTTGAAGTCAGAATTATTAGCCCCCCTTTGAATTTCTTTTTCTTTTTTAAATATTTCCAGAATGATGTTTAACAGAGCAAGGAAATTTTCACAGTATGTCTGATAATATTTTTTCTTCTGGAGAAAGTCTTATTTGTTTTATTTCAGCTAGAATAAAAGCAGTTTTTAATTTTTTAAAAACCATTTTAAGGTCAAAATTATTAGCCCCTTTAAGCTAATTTTTTTTTTCAATAGTCTATAGAACAAACCATCATTATACAATAACTTGCCTAATTACCCTAACCTGCCTAGTTAACCTAATTAACCTAGTTAAGCCTTTAAATGTCTCTTTAAGCTGTATAGAAGTGTCTTGAAAAATATCAAGTCAAATATTATTTACTGTCATCATGGCAAAGATAAAATAAATCAGTTATTAGAGATAAGTTATTAAAACTATTAAGTTTAGAAATGTGTTGAAAAAATCTTTCCGTTAAACAGAAATTGGGGAAAAAAATAGGGGGGCTAATAATTCAGGGGGGCTAATTCTGATTTCAACTATATATATGCATAAATGTATAAAAAATATATTTATTTTGTCATTATTTTACGTACAGTATGTGTGTGTATTTAAACATGTTGTCATGAACTCGAGGAGACCCAAATGCAAGTGTAACAATTTATTGACGGGAGCCAAACAATGTTGTTACATCTAGGATGGTTCGTTGAAATCACAGGTGAGTAGAAAAGCCAAATGTAACACTCCCAACAGGAACAATACTCATAGGAGGAACTCAAGTCTCTCAGAAAAGCCAGCGTCTCAATGAAGTCTTTCAGAGAACAAGTAGCGTTAAAACTGCGACAAGCAGTGTACGTGAAGACAGAGTCCAAAAGAACCGCACAGCAAGTTCACCACCCATCCACTCATCGACGAGGTCCTGACAGACACAGACACAATGAATAACAACGAACAGACAAATGAAGACAAGAACGCTGAACAGATATAGGTGTCTAAATGCGCTGCACCTGTGGAGTGCTGATGACAGCTGAGCGATGACAAGTCACAGCGAACACGTGACCGCTCAGCTGAGAATAAGTAAACAAAACAGACAACCACGCGGTGGAGACACACCCACACTCACACACACACACACACACATACAAACACACACACACACACACAAGAGAGACAGATGAATCCACCTCCGTGACAGAACCCCCTCTCCTAGGAGCGCCTCCTGGCGCTCCTCGAAGAGCTTACCTGGCGATTGTAATCATCAATAAGAGAGTGGTCCAATATGTCCCGAGCGGGAACCCAACTTCTCTCCTCCGGACCGTAACCCTCCCAGTCCACCAAGTACTGGAATCCTCGTCCCCTCCGTCTTGAGTCCAGAATGCGCTTAACCGAATAAGTGGTTTCCCCATCTACGAGACGCGGCGGGGGGGGAACCGGAGTAAGCGGGTTAATGGCCGTATGAAAAACGGGCTTCACTTTGGATACATGAAAAACGGGATGAACTCTCCTGTACGCAGGAGGTAATTTGAGGCGGATTGCCACTGGACTAATGATTTTAGTGACAATAAACGGGCCAATAAATTTGGGAGCCAATTTATTACAAACGGTGCGAAGAGGAATGTTCTTAGAAGAAAGCCACACTTTTTGACCGACAACGTACACGGGAGGCTTAGACCGGTGGCGATCGGCTTTAGCCTTGGTGCGCGCACCCACCTGGAGGAGGGTCTGTCTGGCCCTGCTCCAAGTGCGGCGACACCTCTGAACAAAGGCGTGAGCGGAGGGAACCGCAACTTCAGATTCCAGACTGGGAAAATTAGGTGGCTGGTAGCCTAAACTACACTGAAACGGGGAGAGGCCCGTGGCTGACACCGGTAAAGAGTTATGCGCGTACTCAACCCACGGAAGTTGCTGACTCCAAGAGGTGGGATTCTGAGAAACCAAACATCGCAACGTGCGTTCAAAATCCTGATTGGCTCTCTCAGTCTGACCGTTACTCTGAGGATGAAAACCAGATGAAAGACTAACAGTGGCCCCCAATAACCGACAAAACTCTCTCCAAAATTTAGAGATAAACTGAGGTCCCCTGTCAGATACCACGTCTCTCGGGAGGCCATGAATGCGAAAGACATGATAAATGACAGCGGCCGCTGTCTCTCTGGCTGACGGTAATTTGGGCAGAGGGATGAAATGAGCAGACTTCGAGAACCGGTCCACCACAGTTAAAACCACTGTGTTGCCGTTAGAGGATGGAAGACCCGTAATGAAATCTAGCGATATATGGGACCAGGGTCTCGAAGGTACTGACAGCGGCTGAAGAAACCCAGCAGGAGGGCGATTGGAAGTCTTAGAAACTGCACAGACAGAGCAAGCCAAGACAAAATCACGCACATCACGAGCCATAGCTGGCCACCAGAATCGTTGTTTAATAACAAATAATGTGCGACTCACCCCTGGATGACATGCTACTTTGGAGGAATGACCCCATCGAATAACGTCAGACCGAACCTCCTCTGGCACAAATAATCGACCCGGTGGGCATCCAGACGGGGGCGTTACCCCATCCGAGGCTGTGCGAACCCTCGACTCGATCTCCCATGTAATGCTGGAAACAAAAATCTTAGGTGGTATAATGGGTTCGAGTGACGATGCGCGCTCCGAAAAATCAAAAAGACGGGATAGCGCGTCGGGTTTGATGTTCTTAGACCCAGGTCTATAGGAAATGGTGAAATTGAACCGTCCGAAAAATAATGCCCACCGAGCCTGCCTAGAGTTTAATCTTTTGGCGGATTGGATGTATTCAAGATTCTTATGATCGGTCCAAACGATAAAAGGCACCCCCGAACCCTCTAACCAATGACGCCACTCCTCCAACGCAAGCTTGACGGCCAGCAACTCTCGATTACCAATGTCATAATTTCTTTCTGCGGATGATAAACGATGAGAATAAAACGCGCACGGGTGGACCTTGCCGTCCGAGGAAGAGCGCTGGGACAGGATAGCTCCGACCCCCACCTCTGACGCGTCGACCTCCACCACAAACTGCCGGGAGGGATCAGGGGCAATAAGGATGGGGGCTGAAACGAAGCAGCCTTTCAGTCTGGAAAACGCAGCCTCGGCTGCGCTAGACCACCTGAACGGCGTTTTGGAGGAGGTCAAGGCGGTCAGAGGTGCGGCGAGCTGGCCGAAATTGCGAATAAATCGCCGGTAGAAATTGGCAAAGCCCAGAAACCTCTGCAGGGCCTTACGGGAATCTGGGGTTGGCCAATCCACCACAGCCTGAATCTTCTCTGGATCCATGCGCATCCCCTCGACCGACACGATATGCCCTAAAAAAGGAACAGACTGTGCATGAAAAACGCATTTCTCCGCCTTGACATAAAGACCATTCTCTAACAGCCTCTGAAGCACTCGTCTGACGTGCTGAACATGTTCCTGGAGAGAATGAGAAAATATCAGTATGTCATCCAGGTAAACATAAATGAACTGATCTATCATATCTCTCAGCACATCATTGACAAGTGCCTGGAAAACAGCCGGAGCGTTGGAAAGACCGAAGGGCAGAACGCAGTACTCAAAATGCCCTCTAGGGGTGTTAAAAGCCGTTTTCCACTCGTCCCCCCCCCTTATGCGGACCAAATGATAAGCATTGCGGAGATCTAGTTTTGTGAAAAATCTCGCCCCCTGCAGACGTTCAAAAGCTGAAGACATCAACGGCAAGGGATAAGTATTCCTTACCGTGATGTTGTTCAACCCCCGATAGTCAATGCAGGGACGAAGGGAACCATCCTTTTTTTTCACAAAAAAAAATCCCGCCCCCGCCGGTGAAGAAGAGGGGCGGATGATCTTGGCTGCTAGAGAATCAGAAATATATTTCTCCATGGCCTCCCTCTCAGGAGCAGAAAGCGAATATAACTTGCCCTTAGGCGGAGACGTACCTGGTAATAAATCTATAGCACAGTCATAAGGACGATGCGGAGGAAGAGATGCAGCCCGGGACTTACTGAACACTCTCTTCAGGTCAAGATACTGATGGGGCACGTTTGAAAGATCCACCTGTTCCTCCTGAAACACAGAACGAGACACAACAGAACAAGCAGACAACAGACAAGACTGATGACAACTCTCACTCCATGAGAACACTGAATTATGTCCCCAATTAATATGGGGTCTGTGTAACACCAACCAGGGATGGCCAAGAACCACCGGGGTGGTGATAGTTTCAGTAAGAAAAAATGAAATGTTCTCCGTATGGTTACCCGATGTGATAAGTCTTATGGGGCCAGTGGAGTGTGTGATAGTGGGGAGTGAAAGACCGCTAAGCGCGTGTACCGCAATGGGTGAGGAGAGAGGAAAAACAGGGAGTTTCAGAGTGTGAGCCAGGGTGGCATCGATAAAATTCCCTTCGGCTCCGGAATCCACAAGCGCCTGACAATCGTGATTGATAGAGTTAAAACCCAGTTTGACAGGTAACGTGGTTATATTTGAGGAAGGTGCGTCTAATATGACCTCCCCCGCCAGTAATTTCTTACCCATGGACAGATTCTTATTCTTGGTAGAACATGACGCTACAAAATGTCCCGCTACACCACAGTACATGCACAGACCCTCTGATCGACGTCTGCGCCTCTCCTCTGATGAAAGCCGGAATCTGCCCAACTGCATGGGTTCAGGATCGATATCAGATGATGACATCTCCGGAGAGAAAAAGGAGAGAGAATCTGGAGCGGTCACGTGCCGAGTGTGAGGGTGTCTGCTGTGTGTGTGTGTCTCCCTGTGTTGAAGCCGATTGTCCACTCTTATGGCTAATTCGATGAGGCCATCTAGTGTCTTCGGTAATTCCATAGCGTAAATCTCATCTTTGATATAGTCAGCTAATCCATAAAAAAACATGTCCCATTGAGCTTCTGCATTCCACTTACTTTCGGCTGCTAATGTACGGAAATCGATGGAAAACTCTGCCACACTCATCTTTTCTTGCTTGAGTTCGGCGAGCTTACGGGCCGCCTCCCTGCCCGATGCCGCTCGATCAAATACAGTTTTTAATTCATCAGAAAAGGCTTTAAATGACGTGCAACAGGGAAGCTTATGCTCCCAAACGGTAGTGCCCCAAAGTGCCGCCTTACCAGATAGCAGGTTGATGATGAAAGCCACTTTACTGTCTTCGGTGGGAAAAGACGAGGGTTGCAATGAAATGAAAAGAGAGCATTTAGCTAAAAATGATCGGCACAGGTGTGGTTCGCCAGAATAGCAAGCTGGTGGTGGAATGCGTGGTTCGGTGGTGCGAGGGTTATCATCGCGTGCCGGACTTCTGGTTGGGCTGGTAGGAGGGTTCTGATTGATGGCAATAGTATTAAGCCCCGATTTTAAACCCTGAACCTGGGTGGTGAGTTCTGAAACTTGTGTAACGAGTGCTTGAATGGCTTGGCTGGTAACCAGCATTTGCTTATCTTGTTGATCAAGCCGTGCTGAGCTGTGCGAGAGGAATTCCTGGATTTCTGAGGCACTTGCTGGGTCCATGATGGTCTGTTCGTTCTGTCATGAACTCGAGGAGACCCAAATGCAAGTGTAACAATTTATTGACGGGAGCCAAACAATGTTGTTACATCTAGGATGGTTCGTTGAAATCACAGGTGAGTAGAAAAGCCAAATGTAACACTCCCAACAGGAACAATACTCATAGGAGGAACTCAAGTCTCTCAGAAAAGCCAGCGTCTCAATGAAGTCTTTCAGAGAACAAGTAGCGTTAAAACTGCGACAAGCAGTGTACGTGAAGACAGAGTCCAAAAGAACCGCACAGCAAGTTCACCACCCATCCACTCATCGACGAGGTCCTGACAGACACAGACACAATGAATAACAACGAACAGACAAATGAAGACAAGAACGCTGAACAGATATAGGTGTCTAAATGCGCTGCACCTGTGGAGTGCTGATGACAGCTGAGCGATGACAAGTCACAGCGAACACGTGACCGCTCAGCTGAGAATAAGTAAACAAAACAGACAACCACGCGGTGGAGACACACCCACACTCACACACACACACACACACATACAAACACACACACACACACACAAGAGAGACAGATGAATCCACCTCCGTGACACATGTATGCATAAATATGCACAGTACACATGTATATATTTAATGTAAATACAAACTTTTATCTTGGATGCAATTAATCACGATTAATCATTTGACAATACTGATTTCAATTTTATGTCATTTTTACTCTTTAAAAAAATGCAAAAATTAACATAACACATATTTTCACATTACCTTTCTTAGAAAGTAACTAAGTAACCCATTTAGTTACTTTTTGTTTTAAAAAGTGACTCATGATTGCAATATACAGTATTATTTTTAAACACTTTCAAAATGATGTCACTTCTGTTTTGTGATATCTGTTCTACACCAAACATGTTTCCTCTTAAAAAAAGGGTCATTTATATCAGTTTGTGTGTGTAATTCATTGTAAACTGAGAAAAACAGATCAGGAAGTCTGGAGGGAAAGTTCAGGCCGGTGATTCCCGTGTCTGATGTAAGGATATGAGGATTAAACTTTAGTATCTTTAGCATTACTGTAATTACAGTATGCAGATAATAGTATCTAAAGAAATGACTGACCAGACTGAAAGACACAGAATGATAATTTGTGTAGTGAGATGGAATGTGTTTGTTTGTGAGATTATGAATCCAGTTTAAAGCAGGATCATTTACTGTATGTATAGTAACAGCTTGTTTACAATGTATTTAAATGGATTTAAAGGTATGAAATGTTTCTGAATTTAGTCTGTAATTGTCTTGTGACATCAGCAAATCTGAATTCAGGTTTGAGTAATGTGTATTCTGTATTAATTCAGATTAATACAGAAATCTAAATTAATTTTTACATTAAAAGAATATGAGCATAGAACAAACATCAGTTTTAGGTAGAATTTCATTTGTTCATTCATTCATTTTCTTTTCGACTTAGGCCCTTAATTATTCTGGGGTCGCCACAGCGGGATGAACCACCAACTTCATTCATTCATTCATTCATTCATTTTCTTTTCGGCGTAGTCCCTTTATTTATCTGGGGTCGCCACAGCGGAATGAACCGCCAACTTATCCAGCATATGTTTTACGCAGCGGATGCCCTTCCAGCTGCAACCCATCACTGGGAATAATCCATACACACTCATACACTATGGCCAATTTAGCTTACCCAATTCACCTATAGCGCATGTCTTTGGACTTGTGACATAAATCAAATGCAAGGCTGGTCATGTGTTTTGCAAAAGAAAATATCTTCATGTGATACTTTCACTTTTATTTTTGAGTGAATTAAAAACAAAAGCAGCTCTTTAAGAACTAAACCAATTCAAATGAACTCTAATATTATTAAAGACAAATCCTACCTAGGCTGGTTCGAGCCTCGGCTGGGTCAGTTGGCGTTTCTGTGTGGAGTTTGCATGTTCTCCCCATGTTCGCATGGGTTTCCTCCGGGTGCTCCGGTTTCCCCCACATTTTTATTTTGTCTATATAAACACACACATGCATGCATACATTTGGGAAAATTCTATATTTAGATATGAAACATATGTGTATATGATACAAATTATATATAAATGTATATATCTACGTAACAAAATAGTTTTGTATAGTTTTGTTTGTTTATGTATGTGTGTATGTATCACATATACATAATAAATATGGACCCGCACATATATATTAAGTCAAAACATTTATTTTGGATGCGATTAATCACGTTTAATCTTTGCCCAGCACTTTAAAATATATAAAAATCAGGCATTATGATCAGAATTATTATATTCTATATGATTAAAACCTTTTTTGTTGGTGCAAGCAGTCACCAGCGGATCTCATCCACATGTTATGGGAATGCCCTAAATCATTTGATTATTGGACTAAAATATTTAAAATTTTAAAAGATGCATTCGACATTGATCTGGATACAAATCCACTTCTGGCCATTTTTGGGTTGGCAGTAGATGCTAACCTTTCAGCAATGGTCCGAAAGGCATTAGCTTTTACTACTTTAATAGCGAGACTCATCCTTTTAAAGTGGAAACATGTCTCTCCACCCTCTTTTGATGCATGGATAAAAGAAGTGTTTACTTGCATTAAATTGGAAAAAATTTGACTATCACTTACTGGTTCTTTAAAAACCTTTGACAAGTTGTGGCACCCCTTATTAGATTAGATATAGATCTGCTGGCCAACTCTCTTGATTCTTAAGCTGTGCAATAATATATTAATACATATTTATTATTCATTTTAATTTTTTCCCCCCATTTTTTTATTATTATTATTATTTTATATTAATTATATTAAACTAATAATATATAATTTATATAATAATATATAATTTATATTATTATATTATATCGCGATTTATCCGCGCAATCCGCATCTGGTTTGAACACAGCATAAGGCCATTTCGGTCATCATACAGTAAACATTCGTCATCTTCTCATCAGTGACATGCATCTAAACAGTCTCTGGGTCAATGCACGTAAAGATTTTGAACATCTTCATGGACACTTTTAATACTTCCAAACAGTTTGCTGCAATTATAAAGCGCACACGTCTTCAGGTAGTTCATTATGATGTGATTTACCTTCTACGGTATGTTCGATTTGATTTGACAGGAATCTCAGATCTGATTTTTCTAATCCCCATGGACAAGAAAAATAAAGTAGTGACTGCAGGTTGAAAGAAAGTAGTGGAGTAAAAGTACAGATACTGCACTAAAAATGTACTCAAGAGAAAGTAAAAGTACACATTTATAAAACTACTCAGTAAATTACAATTCCTGAGAAAAAACTACTGACAGTAATTTGAGTATTTGTAATTAGTTACATTACACCACTGTATAAGATGAGAGATTTTGAAAGTCTGCATTTGTGGATAAAGAATTTACCATTTAAAATGATAAAAATTAACAAAATTGATAATGTTTTTATCATCATTTTCGAAATAACAAATAATTTCACCACAACTGGCTTCTAAATACAACATATTTTCTGAAAAAATCAATGTTTTTGTTTCCAGAAATCAGATCAGTGGTCCACAGATCATAATTTCACTTCACCTTTGATATTTGGAAGTGACGGTGTATCACAGTGGAGTTTTGCGAACTTGATTCTACTTTTCAGTTCTGTGTTTTAAGAAGAATAACATGTTTCCTATTTTTTTTTCTCTGTGGTGTCCAATCAGAGAGCACGAATCATTGGTTTCTTGGCAGAACTTGTGCTAATTTACTCATATTTCATCATGTTTATGTTTTTACCTCCACATAATGTTACTTACAACCATTTACAAAGCTATTATGTAAAACTTTACAATTTTATTAGGCTATTAACATTATAAGAAATATATCATTGATGTACATTTAAGAAGGCATGACACAAAACAGATATCACTTTATATCATACCATCCCGAATGCAAAAGGCCTGTGTTTATAGCTAATTAATACCCTTTTTAATTTCATCATGTTACTTACCATTTAAATAGCTATTGTGTAAAACTTTATATTCGTATTATGCATGTAAAACTTGATATATAATGTACATTTATTAAGATAAGACAAACTTTCACTTAAATTACCTCAGGAATGCTTATGTTTATAGCTAATTAATACCCTTTTTTATATCATCATGTTACTAACAACCATTTAAATAGCTTTTCTGTAGAACTTTATATTTGTATTATGTACATAAAGTTTAATAATATATCGCTAATGTACATTTAAAAAGATAAGACACAAGATTTCACTGAAATTACCTCACGAATGCATGATGCCTATAGCTAATTAATATCATCATGTTACTTAAATATCTGTTGTGTAAAACTTTATATTCCTATCATGTACATATAGTTTAATAGTATATTATTAATGTACATTTAAAAAGATAAGACACAAACTTTCACAGAAATTACCTCACGAATGCATAACTATCAGGCCTATATGTTTATAGCGATTTAATTCCCGTTTATAATGAGCATATTCATATATTTAACATATTTGTGTAGATATTTAATATTTTTGTTTAAAATGAAAGGATTAATGGTGATATTTACTTCCGCTCTGTTAAACAAACCACTTTCGATAGTAACACGATGGTCGAAGTTTGAGTCTCTCCATCAACTGATGACGTTTTACTCACCAGCCAATCAGATTTGAGAATTGCAGACGCGAGTGACTGAGGTTCAGAATTGTAGAAGCTGAAAACCGGGGGCTTTCCGTTACAGACATCCTGAAAAACGGGTTTGGGAGGCGAATAAAACCTTTTGGAGAATCACAGAGACGGTCATTCAGTGTTAAAGGACGTAAACACGCACTTTTTTTACTCACACACGCACAGCAGTGATGGAGCCAGACCACCAGAACGAGTCTCTGATTCAGCGCGTCCCCAGTGCAGAGACCATCCTGGGTCGAGGTGATGCAAGGTAATTCATTAGGTTTACTGTAAAGTTTGTATCTCATGATGAAAAATAGCTAAATGATATTAAAATATATTATTACACAGCATTAGGGCATTTCTAAGGAGTTCAAGTCATGATTTTAAAGAACTTTTTGGTACCCAATGACGTATAAATGTGTGTATAAAATCAATATTTATGTATTGCAATGTGTGTAGATCATAATAAAATAGCTAAATGATTCACTATATATTATTACATAACATTAGAGCATTTAAGGAGATTTTAAATAACATTTTGGTACTCAATGATGCATAAATGTGTGTATAATATCATTATTTATGTATTGCAATGTATGTAGCTCATGATAAAATAGCTAAATGATTCACTATATATTATTACACAGCATTAGAACATTTCTAAGGAGATTAAATCATGATTTAAATAACTTTTTGGTACTCAATATCGTATAAATGTGTGTATAAAAGCTATTTATGTATTGCAATGTGTGTAGCTCATGATGAAATCGTTAAATGATTCAATGTTATTGCATATTAGTGCATTATAGTAATTATAGTATAGCATTTCTGAAGGTAAATGTTCGTCTATGCAGAACTTTTTGGTATTCAATGACAGCATTGTGCAAACATGTATTGCAAATGTTTGTAGTGCATGATAAAATCGTTAAATGAGTCAATATTGTTGCATATTGTAAGATTATTGCATTATAATATAGCATTTCTGATGGTAAATGCACATAATTTAAACGTTTTGGTACTCAAGGAGTTTTGTGCATATATCAACATTGTTTATGCATCGCAATGTTTGAAACTCATAATAAAATAGTTGATTGTTTCAGTATGTATTATTATTTTATGGCATCATTACATGATAATATTTACAATATAGTATTTCTGGAGGTTATTTATCAAGAATGCATTATTTAAATTTGCTGGAAGTAAAAGGGCATCTTTTACAGGACTGTATTGTGCATATAAACATTAATAATAACAGACTAATAATTCATTATTAACTTCATGTTATTACATAGCTTGCATTGTAGAATTAAAACAGAAGTAAATCCGTGAGGATAAAAACAAACTCTGCATAGCTACCCGTGACGTCAGAGGCGCTGGAGTTAATGATTGGTTGTTTTCATGAAATGAACAAGAGCTGCTTTGTTTTTGTTTTTTTTATCCTTTTCCTCGATTGTAAAACATTCAAGATTTGATAGATTTAATAAATGACAGTTGTTTAGAGCTTAACATTGACATTTATATCAGATATTTTGTGTTTTAGGCCTATTTCTAAAATGAATTATGAATGTTTTACACCTCTTTTTAGAAGGTTAAGATTTTTTTTTTATACATTTTTACATGGCTTCGACTTAATTTGAACTTGCCCTGCTGTTTGAATATTTTAAACTACAAATCTACTTAAAATGAGGGCATAAATATGAATGTACTTCATATATCAAATGAAATATTAAACACTTATAAGGTCATAAAACTAATAATAATCATGCTAGAACTAAATCATTAAATAAATTGTACTAAATATCAAATGTTTATAATTGGACCTGTGTTATTTTAGCATAATTAAAACATTATTAGAGTTTTAATTAATTTATTTATTTATGTTTTTAGTTTTAGTGTTAATTTCTTTAGTACATGAAGTTAAACGAAACACATTAAAAATAGCTGAAATAAAGTTAACTTTTTATTTAATTTTCACCTGTTTGTTTTATATTTATGGATAGTTGGACATTTATCATTCTAGTAATCATTCTCAGCATTTATCATATTCCAAACCATCCAATATAATCTTTATTTACATATTTTTTTACTTTTGTTTTTAGCTTTTTAGCATTTTTATCCAAAGAAACTTGTGAAAGAAGATTCATTTATATTCTGCATTAATTTTGATTTCCTTTTCATGTGCCCTTTTGTTTTCCTTTCTTATTCCTCCCCTTTTTTTCTACACCCTTGTTATACTACAACTGTTTCAAACAATTTATACGAGTTGAATTTAAACAAACTTAATTTGTTTATTTAAATTCAGCAAAAAAATGAATTCAGCCAAAATAAATTGTTTACAACCACATAACTTAAAAAGATTTTGTAAATCCAAGGAATCATCTTTGAATATTGTTTTCAGTGTATTTTAAATGTAATATAAAAATTTCCTGAATTGTAAAAAAAAAATGTAATCTCTGTATGGTTTGTACTATATTTTTGTCTGTTTTATTGTAATTGCTTGGTAGTCATTGCAATGAAAGAAGATTAATTTAAGCAACAGTAGATTTATTTAAAAGATCTTTAAATCTATTTCTCTCTATTTCCTCAAATTAGCAGAGAATATCAAACATTCAAAACAGGTAAACCTAAAAAATATTAATAAAAAAAATTCCATTTAATGCGGAGGGGAAAACACTTGTTGGTGGACAGTCATTTTTTAAAGAAACCCTACGCCCACTGCTGCAAATATTAGCAGTGACCTTCAGTCTGGAAACTCCCTCAGAAAGCAGAAAGTCCAGAGTTTTATATATATTAGATTTTTCTTATTAATGCAAATAGAATACAGAGTTGACATGTAAACAATGTATGCCATACACAACATATCAATTACATACATTGTCAATGGAGAGAGAGAGAAAGAAAAAAATTATAATAATAAAACATTAACATGAACTTGAGGGTAAGACAATTAATGCTGTTACTCAAATTTAAATTTTTTTTTTCTCAGATCTGATTTTTTTTGAATGTGTGTCCAGTATCAGATTTCCAGTGTGAACAGATCATGGTCCTAAACTGACCCACATGGGCAAAAGTCTAATTAAGCAGACAATATATAGGCCTATATTGAATGAAGTGAATAAAACATTCTCAGATTATGTTTAATACGGTTATTGGCATTTTTACAGACATTTTGTTATGTGTAAACGATTGTTTTGCTAGTACAATTAATGATTTCGGTGTTTGAAACCTAAAATAAGTCTTTTGTGATCATTTGGGATTTATGTGATTATGGTTTAGTCAGAGCCGGATTACCCAATGGGCATTATGGGCACAGGCCCAGGGGCCCGTGCGCACTTGGGGCCCCTGCGAGGGGGGGATGCCGATTTTGTAGTGTCTATTTAGGCTAAGTGCAAATAGCGCACCTCGTTGGAATGAACTAGTTGAGTGATTCCCGCCCATCACCATTTGATTGACAGAGACAACATAACTAAAGAGAGCGGTAAACAGCAGTGTGAGTGGCGTAGCTCGTAAAGCGCATGGCAACATGTTTTGACACGATCGATCATGAACCCGGTTCGAATCCAACGTCTGATGAACTCATTCTTCTTTTTTCCCCCACTACATATCAGATTTTGCCTATACTCTTCATCACGAGGAAGACAAGTAGGAATCATTAATAAGTGTGTGTATTATGGAAGATTCAGATATCAAGATATTTAAGATATCAGATTCATAGAACTGAACTGGATTGGAGAGGTGTTATATCCAAATCATATGCATTATAAGTTTGTAGAAGTTATACATTAAAAATACCCTTAAATATAAATTTTAGTATTGCTTTAGTAAACCTGAACAAGTATATTAAAATCCATTCATTTTCACTAGTTGTATTAGTATATTTTTTTCAAAGTGTGCTTTAAATGCTTTAAAAATAAGTTAAATCTTTGTAGACTAGAAATATATGTACTGTATATCATTTATTTTAAAAATGCGGGCAATACATTATAGATAAATTTAATTAAAATATATGATATTAATCTTATTTTTTTTTTATTCAATTATAGGGGTGCGGCCAGGTAGGGGGGCTAAATTCTTAATCCGGGCCTGTGTTTAGTTCATGTATTAATTATTTAAGTGAATATAGCTATCTCATGTAGGCCTATTTGTTTTATTAATAAGCATTTTTCTTATGGACATATTTTTTTATGTTAAATCTAACATATATGTTTTTAAAGGTTTATTCTTAATGATTGGTTAACGAGCAGCAGTTCAAAAATCTATATTTTTGTGGTGAAGTATTTGCCCTGTGTGCTATTGTACTATGAGGAGTAAAGGATGTTTGCAGCACATAATGATGACGCAGGTCGATCGCAAATTATGAATTCCAACATGACCGTTCATACTGCGGTCAGATTGCAAAACATCAGATCTGTGTCTGGTTTAATACCACATACGAAAGTGGCACAAGTTGAAAAGATCAGATTCCATGCGGTTTGGACTGTTTACAAAAACAGATCTGAGTCACATGTGGGCAAAAAAATCAGACTTGAGCCACATTTGCCTGCAGTGTGAACGTCAAATGCAGTATATAAATAAAGTCATTCCTAAAGTTAGACATAGTTCTGTTTGCTTTCTTATTTTCAGATAACAAAATTGTATTTAAATAACGACTAAAGAAAGTGCAGAGGTTTAACAGTGTTTTTGTTATTGTTTTGTGGCGCCATCTGCAGGAACAGCAATGCCAAGGCCCTGAAGATCACCGGACTGACCGTCCTGGTCTGTCTTCTGTTAGCGGGACAGGCGCTGACCACGTACATGGTATGGGGTCAGAAGGACCACATCAACGCTCTGACTAGCGGACAGGAGAAACTTAAGACTGAGCTCAACAGGAAGATTTCAGGTGCGAAAACAGACACAAAATCTCAAAAACATTAAGAAAATCTGCATAATTCACACTTTAACCAATGCATGCACCAGATACTTTTGCACATTCACTCAACATTGTGCATTTATTAAGTGTGCTTCACACAGGTGAGAGGGCTTGACAAACCACCTGTAGAAACACTTTTTTCTCTATGTGTATAAACAACACTCCCCCCTCCTCGCATTTAATTCTCTGAGCAGTTACTTTGTATAATTAGCACTTGTGGGTGTTGCCTACTGCATATTGCTAGTATGATTAGTATGTTTGTTAGTATGTTTCTAGTATGGATTGGTATGTTGTTCGTATGTCCAATGTAAAGTCAGTGGCAGTTTTTTACAATGGAAGCCTATGAGAAAGTTGCTAAGAAGGCGTAAGTGGTTGCTAGGGTGTGGCTAAAAAGTTTAAAGGTCATCAGTGGTTGGCAGATTGGTGGTCTGAGATAAATGAGCCCAAACTTAAGCCTGTATGACAGTATGGTGCAAAGTTATGAGGTCACAAAGTTTGGTCCAATGTTAAGTCAATGGGACTTTTCCAAATTTTCTGGGTCAGTTTTGGGAAAACCGTAAGTCAGATCAGTTGGAAAAGACATAGCAACCCGAGACAGACCAGTTTGGAGGTCTGGAGTAAGTTTGGTGGTTGTAGTATGAACGGTCTAGGAGGAGATGCGTATAGAAATTAGTCTCAGAAGAAGAATATTAAGTTTATGTAGTATAACAGTATGTTTGCTTTCTCAAGCCACCATAATAAAGTCTGTCATCATGGTCTGTATGCTCCATCAGATGCTAAAAGTGAAAAGCAAATGTTACTAATATATGCTCTAAGTGTGCTGTAATACTGCTGAAAATCACTGATGGAAAGTTTATGAATTTCTCAGATGGTCAAACGGCAATTCAACATTTATATATCATTCAAAAATTGGTGTCTGAGATGCAGTGCTGAGTAAATACTTTTGTAAAAGATTTGTTTTAATGTTTGATATGACTAAACAGTCACCGTAAACAGCTATTTAGAGATTTTTGTCAATTGAAATGTGTAGAATCTCTAATCCAGACATCACAACTTGTCAAATACAATAACCAGAGACTTTCCAATGAAAGTATTTCAATAGAACACGTGTTTCTTTAAATACGCGATATATACACACAGATTTGTATTAAACAAAACACACACATATGACCATATTAACATAATAAATTAAGTTAATATATTATAAAATATGGGTCTCAATTTTTTGACAAATGCAAATGAAAGTTATAGAGTTGTACAAATTAAGAGCAAAGTGAATCCTGTTCATCGTGTTTGTTTACTTCCGTCTTTCAGCTGGAGCTCCAAAGGCTATGTCTATGCCCATGAACAGCATGGCGCTCCTGAAGGATTACTCTGACCCCACATCTGACCAGACCTCCGACAAGAGCAAGAGCGTTCCCCTCACGGTTAGAAACAGACCATAATCACACTTAAAAGTGTTGCATAATATTCTGACGTATTCAATTCTGAATATCTCATTCTCATTTTAGAGACTGCGCCCCATTTACTCCAATCAGAGAGAGGGAAGCGGACAAGTAGATGGTACAGCCAGCAAACATACAAAACACAGAACAACTTACATTAAATAAATAATCATAAATATCATAATAATATTTACATAACATAAATATCATCACACATATCATAACAATCATAAATCAAATAAATCATTTAAAAAATATAGATTTAATTCTGTCACCTTTTACTCCATTTACACTTGTTTCTTAATATGAAAACAATATACATAACATAAATACATGTACATAAATATCGTAACAAATATTATAAAATAAATCATAAAAACAAAGTATTAATTAAATTGTAGAAAATTTTGTCACCTTCAACTTGGTTTCAACTTGTTCCCTACCAAAAACAATTATAAATTTCATAACAATTTACATAAAATAAATATATACACAAATATCATAACAAATATCATAAATAAAAACAAAATATAGATTAAATTGTAGTTCACCCAATTCCACTTGTTCCAAAGCTGTTTGATCTGTTCCCTTGAACACAATAGAAGATATTTTGAAGAATGTTGAAAACCGGTAACCATCGACTTCCATTGTATTTATATTCTTACTTTAGTGGTCTATGGCTAATGGTTCCAGCAGAAAAAAAGAAGTTCGCGAAGCTAAATCACTTGATGTTGAGTAAAGCACGAGTAAAATTTCATTTTTGGGTGAACTATCCCTTTAAATAA
This sequence comes from Danio kyathit, assembly GCA_903798195.1. Lineage (NCBI taxonomy): Eukaryota > Metazoa > Chordata > Actinopteri > Cypriniformes > Danionidae > Danio > Danio kyathit. The sequence goes on from LR812532.1 coordinate 4,967,572, forward strand.
TTTTCAAACAAACTGATATATCAAAAATAAAAAACTAAATGTAGATTCAATTGTAGTTCACCCAACAATGAAAATTCTGTCATCTTTTACTCTCTTTCCACTTGTTCCAAAATAATTTGTTCCACTTGACTTAAATAATTTCGATATACAATATACAAACTGTTATATCGAATATAAAACCTAAATATAGATTCAATTGTAGTTCACCCAACAAAGAAAATTCAACTTTTACGCTCTTTCCACTTATTCCAAACCTGTTTGATCTGTTCTGTTGAACACAATAGAAGATAGTTTGAAGAATGTTGAAAACCAGTAACCATCGACTTCCATTGTATTTTTATTCCTACTTTAGTAGTCAATGGCTAATGTTTTCTAAAGTTCTACAAAAAAAAACTCTTTATATTTTGTTCATCAGAAACAAAAGAATCCTGTAAAGCCCTGGAATCACTTAATGTTGCGTAAAGCACGGGTAAATTGTCATTTTTGGGTGAACTATCCCTTTAAATAGTTTTGATAATTGATATACAGACTGATATATCGAATATAAAAACTACATATATTCAATAGTAGTTCACCCAAAAAATACATATTTCCAACTTGGTTGATATGTTCTGTTGAACACAATAGAAGATAGTTTGAAGAATGTTGAAAACCAGTAACCATCGACTTCCATAGTATTTTTATTACTACTTTAGTAGTCAATGGCTAATGTTTTCTAAAGTTCTACAAAAAATCTTCTTTATTTTGTTCAGCAGAAATAAAATCCTGTAAAGCCTTGGAATCACTTAATGTTGCGTAAAGCACGAGTAAAAATTCATTTTTGGGTGAACTATCCCTTTAAATAGTTTTTATACAGACTGATATATCGAATATAAAAAACTAAATGTAGATTCAATTGTAGTTCACCCAACAATGAAAATTCTGTCATCTTTTACTCTCTTTTCACTTGTTCCAAACCTGTTTGATCTGTTCTGTTGAACACAAAAGAAGATATTTTGAAGAATGTTAAAAACCGGAAGCCATTGACTTCCATTGTATTTATATTCTTACTTTAGTAGTCAATGGCTAATGCTTTCAGCAGAAAAAAAAGAATTTTGCGAAGCCAAATCACTTGATGTTGAGTAAAGTGCGAGTAAAATTTCATTTTTGGGTGAACTAGCCCTTTAAATAATTTCGATATACAATATACAAACTGTTATATCGAATATAAAAACTACATATAGATTCAATTGTAGTTCACCCAACAATGAAAATTCAACTTTTACGCTCTTTCCACTTGTTCCAAACCTGTTTGATCTGTTCTGTTGAACACAATAGAAGATAGTTTAAAGAATGTTGAAAACCAGTAACCATCGACTTCGATAGTATTTTTATTCCTACTTTAGTAGCCAATGGCTAATGCTTTCTAAAGTTCTACAAATAAAACATCTTTATATTTTGTTCATCAGAAACAAAAGAATCCTGTAAAGCCCTGGAATCACTTAATGTTGCGTAAAGCACGAGTAACTTGTCATTTTTGGGTGAACTATCCCTTTAAATAGTTTTGATAATTGATATACAGACTGATATATCGAATATAAAAACTACATATATTCAATAGTAGTTCACCCAAAAGATACATATTTCCATCTTGGTTGATATGTTCTGTTCTGTTGAACAAATAGAAGATAGTTTGAAGAATGCTGAAAACCGGTAACCATCCACTTCCATTGTATTTTTATTCCTACTTTAGTAGTCAATGGCTAATGCTTTCTAAAGTTCTACAAAAAATGTCTTTATTTTGTTCATCAGAAACAAAAGAATCCTGTAAAGCCCTGGAATCACCTAATGTTGCGTAAAGCACGAGTAAATTGTCATTTTTGGGTGAACTATCCCTTTAAATAGTTTTGATAATTGATATACAGACTGATATATCGAATATAAAAACTACATATATTCAATAGTAGTTCACCCAAAAGATACATATTTCCATCTTGGTTGATATGTTTTGTTTTGTTGAACACAATAGAAGATAGTTTGAAGAATGTTAAAAACCGGTAACCATCCACTTCCATAGTATGTTTATTACTACTTTAGTAGTCAATGGCTAATGTTTTCTAAAGTTCTACAAAAAATCTTCTTTATTTTGTTCAGCAAAAATAAAGTCCTGTAAAGCCTTGAAATCCCTTAATGTTGCATAAAGCACGAGTAAAAATTCATTTTTGGGTGAACTATTCCTTTAAATAATTTTTATACAAACTGATATATCGAATATAAAAAACTAAATGTAGATTCAACTGTAGTTCACCCAACAATGAAAATTTTGTCATCTTTCCACCTGTTCCAAACCTGTTTGATCTGTTCTGTTGAACACAATAGAAGATATTTTGAAGAATGTTAAAAACCGGAAGCCATTGACTTCCATAGTATTTATAGTCTTACTTTAGTAGTCAATGGCTAATGTTTACAGCAGAAAAAAAAGAATCTCGTAAAGCTTTGCAATCACAATGTTGAGTAAAGTGAAAGTCAAATAAATTTTTGGGTGAACTATCCCTTTAAATAAATTACATATTTAATATACAAACTGATGAAGAAAAAAAAATAATAAAACAATAATATATGAATACCTTGTCATGAACACATTCTCAACACATCACAAGCTCTCGTCCACTGTTGTTAATCTACATCTCCATGTTCTGTCGGAAGGTTCTAGACTGATGCCGAAGATGATGAATTTGCCCATGAGGAGTATGCCACTGCTGGTGAACACAGAGGAGGATGTGAAGAGCTCACCAGAGTCAGGTAAGACACACACACACACACACACTTCAATATATAGTTTACGAGGACTCTCCATAGGCATAATGTATTTTATACTGTAAAAATCGCTTATTACAGGCCTTACCCCACCCCTACCCTTAAATTTTGAATGTCAAAAGGCCCTGTTAAATATGATTTTAAAGCATTTTGAATTAGGAGGACACGTCCTTGTAAACATCATGCCTGTTTTTTGTCCTCATAAACCACATAAAGCACACAAACACTGGGTTTTCAAGTTTTATGTAAGCTTCCCATAAATGTAATGATGTTTATACAGTACAGACTATATATTCTATCCCCCTACCCCTGAACACAACCCTCACAGAAAACAATCAGCATTTTACACTTTTAGAATACTTCATTCTGTGTGATTTATCAGCCGTTTTCTCATGGGGACCAAAAAAAAAATATGTCCTCACAAGGTGTACTGGTTTTGCTATACTTGTGGGGACATTTGGTTCCAACAACATGTAACGGGCTGTGTACAGTGCAATATGGATAGCCATCGCATAAACAAAGTTCACCAAGATGATTCCCCGACTGGCATTTTATTGTCCAGGAAAACGGGCGCCGTATGCAGTGTTAAAGTTACTAAATAAAAGAAAAATAACAGGAACTACAGTACATTACCTGTACACATGCTGAGAGTCTCATGCAACCATAACAACATTTTTACTCATTACGGATATTAGGAATACATCCCAATGGGCAACTTGATGTCAAAACGATATCAAATGGACATCTAATATTGGCATCAAAAAACAATTAAAGTAAAATTAAAGTTTGACATCAAGTTAGTTTACACGCATTGTAAGTTCACAAAATTCAGTGTAAATTTGGAATTGAAGCTTTCAGATTAATTAAACGTATATTATTTTATGTCGTTATTTTGGTGGTCAAAAGGCCATCAATGTCGGGATGTCAAATAGTTTGGATGTCAAATCAATTTGCATTTTTTACGTGTTTTTATTTAATGTTATCATTAACGCACACACACACACATATTCACTGGTCAGAGCTCCCCCTTCAGATGTCTCTATATAACACACACACGCACATGTGTCTCTGTGCAGCTGTTGAACTGGAGAGTAAGTGTAAGCTGGAGTCTGAGCGTGATGTGAGGCCTGGGTACTTCAAGCCTGCGTGTGATGAGGAAGGCAACTATATGCCCATGCAGTGCTGGCACAGCACCGGGTACTGCTGGTGTGTGACTAAAGACGGCACTGTGATCGAGGGCACACGCATCCGCGGCCGACCCCAGTGTGGATCAGGTGCGTTTCAGCTGTAAATGTGCTAGTTGTGCTAGTGCTAGTTCACACTGAATTGAAAATTCACTATGGTTTCTTTCTTCTGTTGAACACAAAAGAAGATATTTTGATGAACTTTGGAAACCACTGACTTCAATAGTATTTGTTTCCCTACTATGGAAGTCAGTCATTATTGGTTTACAGCATTATTTAAAGTATCTTAGTTTGTGGTCAATAAATGCTTGGAATCACTTGACTGAGAGTTATTTTTTATTTTTGGGGTGAACTATCCCAGGACGTCAACATGACGTCAGATTGACGCTGTACCCCAACATCGTTGGTTGTTGCGTTTTGGGTGGAAATGAAAATCAGTTTGACGTCAGAACCCAACGTCCAACGTCCCAACGTCCAACGTCGGACAGATGTTGCATTTTGGTCACTTTTCAACGCAACCTAAAAACAACCAAATATCAACGTCTAATGATGTTACAGTTTAAGGTTATGTGGATGTTACCACCATGACATCGATCAGACGTTGGATTTTGGTTGCCTTACCTGACGAAGAAATGTCATTATTTGACATCAAATGGTTTAAGATGTTGGCTCGACGTTGGATTTTGGTAACTTACCAAAGCAACCTAAAAACAACCAAATATCAACGTCTAAATTAAGTGCATTGAATTTTGGTCACCTGTTTTCATGACCTAAATCCAACCTAATATTAACATCTCCTGACGTTGTGTGCCTGCCCTTTAAGTGCACTAAATTAGACTAGTATTTAACACAGTAAATAAAAAAAACATTTATCTGCACATGCTCAAACTGTAATAATGATTACATGCAACTTGTAAATAGCATTGTTTTTTTAGTGCTAATCACAATTAAGCTGCCAAGTTTTCGCACATCGCTGTTACAAAGTTCCAACTTGGTGAACTCTGACCTGCGAAATCGCATCATGTGACTGCGTGAGACCAATCGAAGATCAAAACATGACCTCTCTGTAAAGAAATTTTAAATATGGACCAATCGCTCGCTTTCTTAAATGTCTAATTATCTTGTTTAATCCCGCCCCTTTTTGCAGCGCCATACAACAGAATTTCGCATGCTCAAACTCTAGTGTGACCGCAACTTTAATCCAAAATTAGTTTTTTACATAATATATGTGTGTGTATTATATATATTTATTATATACAGTTGAAACCAGAAGTTTACCTACACTGTATAAAAAGGCACATAACCATTTAAAAAAAAGTCAGATGTTAATGTGACTAAACCTTTTCTCTTTTAAGTAAGTTATAATTATCACATTTGTTTCTGTTCTGCTTAATAGCAGAATAATGAGAGAGATTTTTTGAGAAATTGTTATAACTTTTCTTGAAAGTCAAGTTTACATACAATAAGATTATTATGCCTCTGAAAAGGCTCAGATGATGGTGTCAAGGTTTTGGAAGTTTCTGATTGGCTAATTGACAACATTTGAGTTAATTGGAGGCACAACTGTAGAATAGTATTTAAGGAAAATCTCAAACACACTGCTTCCTTGTGTGACAACATGGGAAAATGAACAAGCCATAATGAACAAAAAAGCCAGATTACAATTTGCTAAATTACACTGGGAAAAAGACACATTTTTGTAGACATGTCCTGTGGTCTGATGGGAGCTAAGATTGAACTGTTTGGCTATAATGACCAGTGTTACATTTGGAGGACAAAGGGGAAAGCTTACAAGCTTAGGAACACCATTCCTACTGTGAAGTATGGGGGCGGCAGCATCATGTTGTGGGGCTGTTTTGCTGCAGGAGGGACTGGTCCACTTCACAGCATAGATGGCATCATGAAGAAAGACCATTATGTAGAAATACTGAAGCAACATCTCAAGACATCAGCCAGGAAATTAAAACTTGGCCACAAATGGGTCTTCTAAACAGACCATGACCCTAAGCATACTGCCAAATTAGTTAAAATGTGCTTTAAGGACAACAGAGTGAATGTTTTGGAGTGGCCATCACAAAGCCCTGAACTCAATCCTATAGAAAATGTGTGGGCAAAGTTGAAAAAGCTTGTGCGAGCAAGACAGCCAACAAATCTGACTCAGTTACACCAATTCTGTCAGGAGGAATGGGGCAAAATTCCTGCAAACTATTGTGAGAAGCTTGTGGAAGGATACCCAAAACATTTGACCAAAGTTATACAGTTTAAAAGCAAAGCTAAAAAATACCAGGGAAATGTGTGTAAACTTTTGACTGTCTAGAAATTAATAAAAAATTCTCAAAAATAATTCTCTCATTATTCTGGCATTTAGCAAATGTCAATCATTTAGGTAATCCTAACGGACCTAAAATAGTAAACGTTTAGTATGATTTACCATCAGACATTTTTAAAAAAAAAAATGGTTATGTTCCTTTTTTTAGAGTGTATGTACTTCTGGTTTCAACTGTATATGTGATACACACACACAAACATAGAGACACAGCTATACAAAACAATTTTGTTACATAGATATTTTATTTTATATATAGTTTGTATCATATACATATATATATTTTACATCTAAATATAAATAAACACGTTCTCAAATATATGCACGCATGTGTGTATTTATATATACATACTAAATATACATAGTTCACACACTTAAAATATTTTTATTATTTTGGAGGTGATTAATTTTAAATGAACTTTTTCTACATTTGTTTTATGCATTTCTCTGATCACAGATATTCTTGGTGTGTGTTTAATCTACAGTTAAACAAACATTAATCTGCATTTGTTTCAAAAGCATCGTTCATGTACTGATAATGTGCAGAAACACAGAACTAACGTCCATCTTTTTCTATTTTTCTCCAGTGTGAATGTAGATCCACATCAGGATCATCTTCACCATCAACAACAAAAAAAAAAAACTAAAATCTGTCAACTAACTGTGTCTCCTGAGGATCAAATCTATCCATCCGGACGCTGTTTGATGGGAATAATCCAATAACCTTTTTACTTTAGACCTCTTGTTATGATCTGTGTCCAGTAGAGATAAGCATGCATACTTTTCTACGAGATGTTACAGCATATAGTCTAACCCTTATTCTTATAATAATATCTATACCGTACGTCTTCTGTGTGATGTAATTCCTTTATTTTAATTTTTTATTTTATTTCAAGGCATGTTGTTTGGGATGGTATGAATATGAGAGTGACTACGAGTGTATATATATGAGGCCTGTAATAAACACATGCTGTTTCCAAATGAGTGTGTGTGATGCATGAAGGTGTGAAAATAAACACAGATGCACTTGCAGATGAGTTGCGCATGCAAATATGATCAGAAATCATTTTTATATATCTTCTCTGACTCATACTTCCTCTTTTAGATATTTTTTTTACTCCAAAAGAGGTTAGTTCTTTATCAGAGAGCAGTGGTGGAAAGAGTACTGAATAATCAAGTCAAAATACCCAAAAATGTAGTGCAAGTAGAGTAAAAGTATCTGTTGTAAATATTACTCTGAGTAAAAAGTAGACCTTTCAAAAGTACTCAAGAGTAGTGAGTATTATGCTGTAAAAACTGATGCGTTTACATGTAAATTGTGGATTTGTGTGTAAACGTAACATTCTGTAGTACATTTACACTCACCAGCCACTTTATTAGGTACACCACACAAGTACTGGGTTGGACTCCCATTTGCCTTCAGATTCAACAATACTGGAAATATTCCTCAGAGATTTTGGTCCATATTGACATGATAGCATCACAGTTGCTGCAGATTTGTCGGCTGCACATCCATGATGTGAATCTCCCGTTCCACCACATCCCAAAGGTGCTCTATTGGATTGAGGTCTGGTAACTGTGGAGGCTATTTGAGTAGAGTAAACTCATTGTCATGTTCAAGAAACCAGTCTGAGATGATTCCAGCCTTACGACATGGTGCGTTATCCTACTGGAAGTAGCCATCAGAAGATGAGTATGTGGTCATAAACACATATATGGATAACACATCAAATATGCACTCAAAAAAAAAAGTATCACAATGAGGTTTATCACTGTTTGCAAGCTTTTTGGTTTCATTATCATTTGTCAGATTTCTTTAATGTATGTTGACAGATTCCTTAAAATCAATCTAAATATGTTCAAATCGATTACTATTAGATTTAATCAGATAAAAAAATGAATATGGTATAAATATATATACAGTGCCGACTGCCCAGCACATATAAGTACACCAAATTAATATTTTCTATAGGAAGCTTTACAATATTATATTTGTGCATAAACATTAGATAAGTCAGTACACTCTAAGAAAGAAAATGATACAATGTTGTACCAAAGGTACAAACCCTTGTTACTGTGGTAGTACCTTTTTATGGAACAGAATTGTACCTTAAGACAAAGAAACAAGTTTGTACCATTGCAGTTTGTACCTTTAAGAACATGATTTGTACCACGGGAAACAGAAATGTACCTTTGGTTTTTAAAACCTGCAGATTCAATATTGCACCATCAAAGGTACAAATCTGATCCATGATACCACCACAGTGACAAGACACTTTGTACCTTAACAATGTCAAAAATGCTTACCAAACAATTTCAATGCCTTAAATGTTTAGTTTACAATACCTATAGTTTTGTTTTACCAGTTGTTTTGTACTATAAAACTTAAAAATTAATGTTTATGAGTTTCTTTAAACATATGCTTTTAAATGATGATTTATGTTTTAATATGGAAATTATTCATAAAATCACTTTGCCTTTCCAGTCATATTTACTTTCATAGATATTGTAATAAAAAAGGAGATATCCAACACTTATGTACCTTTTATATGAGAACAATTGTGTACCTTCATTTCAGTTGTAGCATAAAAGGTACCGAACAGTATCATAAGAGGTCTTTCCTGTACCAAATAAGGTACAACTTTTACAAAGGTACAAAACTGTTCCTCAAGGAACAATATTTGTACCACCGTGTACCTTTTTTCTGAGAGTGTACTGAAGCCAAATCTGGAGCTTATCTCATAAAATAGCTTATGATAATAGCCAAAAATTAGTACACTCAAATTTATATGTTAGAGAACAATATTAAACGTGCTGTATGTAAGTTTTTGACTCTTCTAAAGCATAAAAATACCATAATTTGTTTGCAGATATTTGAGAAACATGCTAAGTGAACATTCTTGTTTATCTGAAAAACAATGCTGAAGTCAATTTGGACAATGCACATTATGTCCTGTCTTTGTTTTGGTCACCTTAACGCGCCCAATGCCAGTTCAGCCAATTATATTTCAGCACCCCGGGTTGCTTTGGTGGAAAACTGTATTTCAGTCATTCATTCAGAAAGGCTCTCAAAGCATGTGCCCATGACCAAAATGCGACCTCCGGTGGACAGTAGCAGACTCCGAAATGAGATGCAGATTCACATCACATGAGTTCCACATGATGTTATTAATTAGCAAATAATATAAATATTATGAACGTAAACATTAGGTGAGCAGGTTACATTGTAACCCCGTGTCCTAGATTTAAGCAATTTGGCTGTTTGCACCAGACGAAACACGACAGAAATGTAAATAAAGCCACAGAAACTGGCTTTATTTCACCCTAGTGAAATGGTAAGGTTTATATTTAGATTAATACATATTAAACCTCTTTAACATTATTAAATGTAGATGCTGAATCACAGATGTTGGTTTGCACTGAGTCACAGTTCTAGAGTTCAATTTTAAACGGTTTATTTTATTTTCAAGATCTGCTGCTGCTTTCAGTAATACGGCAATAAATGTCATGTAAAATGGCATTCAAACTCACAATAAAGCACATGAGGTGTACCTGAGCTGATCATTGTCAGTTTTCTGTTGTTCAGCTGCAACAAATGGAAGCCGTTTCTAAAATATACATTTCAGGTGTTGGTTAGGACAATATGGAAAATATTCCTTCTATCGTGTGTCGTTGCTTTTATATAGAACACGATTTAAATCAGCGTTAAATCAGCCAATCTGGCAACCTGTGCTTGTGTGTGTTGTGATCCAGGAATGCATTACCTAGTTCAACCACTGGGTGTCAAACTTACACACTGCACCTTTAAATAAAAAAAAAATTGTTGAAATTTTGTAGTTTGTAATTTCCCCCCCCCCCCCCCCCAATATTTTACATGAATTTAATTTAAATGTATTATCTTTCTATTTCTAAAGGTGTTCGGTGACTAAAATATTATTTTAATAAATATATCTGTTTAATAAATCTGTTTTGTTCAAAATGCACCCCAATACATTGCCTATATTCACTGAGAAATGGATAAAACTATTAATTTTCAAAATTGGGTGTACTCAGTTATTTTGAGCACTGTAGCTGTTGATAAAATTCGTTAATTAGGGCAAAGTTAACTCCATACTCCACTCAATAGATTCAATCCAATGCTCTTTAAATTAATAAGAAGAATTTAAAACACATTGGATGTGTTGATATTATTACATAAATCTTGTCCTTACTTGTTTAATTTGTGTTTAACTACCAAATATCACTCACGTAAAGTTTATTAGTTCAATTATGTTAAAAAGTATGTAATCCAGAATTTTATATGCGATCAGAATACATTAACCATCTCTTATGTCATTAATTTATTCATTTTCCTTCAGCTTAGTCTCTTATTTATCAGGGGTCACCCCAACAGAATGAACCACCAACTATTCTGGCCTATGTTTTACACAATGGATGCCCTTCCAGCTGTAACCCAGTGCTGGAAAACCCATACAGTCTTGCATTCACACACACACTCATATACTACAGCCAATTTATTCAATTCACCTATAGCGCATGTGTTTGGACTGTGGGGGAAACCGGAGCACCCGTCAACACGGGGAGAACATGCAAACTCCACACAGAAATGCCAACTGGCCCAGTTGGGACTCAAAACAGCCGCCTTCTTGCTGTGAGGCGACATTGCTACCCACTGAGCCACCGTGCTGCCCATATAAATCTTATTTGTTAGGCCTAAATATTATTTTAAATGGTCTTGTTCACACAAAGATTGCTATATAGTAAATACTGTGTAAATCAAATGTTTATTATAATGTTTATCAATATGTTTTCATAAGCCGCTCACGCTCTTTAAGGACTCATCAGCTGGGGAAAAAGAATTGAGCAATATAATTTTTCTGTGTTGTAATCATTTTCATTGTGGTGAAGATTTCTGATTGAACTATATCTTAATTATTTTATTTTAATAAATAATAGTGTGTGAATGGGCCTTTAGTTTGGATATGTTTAGTGATGTTTAATGGTTATGAAGTCAGTTCTCTGTCAGATGAATTCATAGAAATTATGAAATAAATAGAGTTACATTGATTTGATGAATTGTTTGGTCTGTTTCTGTTAATATGTTTGTTGGAAATGGGTCGACTTCTTCTAAATGGTGTCAGCCTTGCTTCTCTTTCTCAACACAGAAATCCTGTTTCATTTCTCTATTCAATTTCGAGATAACGTGTTAAAAATAGATAATGGTGACTTTCTAAAAAAGTGCATTTGCGTATGTGATATTATAATTGAAATTGCAGGAAGTCATCTGGGTAGTTTTAATCTCACTGGAAGATGCTTATTTAAAAGATTTCCCTTTGTATCTTATGATTGTTATTGTGAATTATTTTTCTTTTTTATTTCATTTGATAGAATTTAGTAATTTTGTTGCATATTTTTTATTTAATTTGAAAAATGTAATAATTACGTTGTATTATTTATTTAATTGGAAGAAATTTATTAATTTTGTAGTATATTTTTATTTTATTTGAATGAATTTAATAGTTTTGTGGTATATTTTTTATTTAATTTGAACGATTTTAATAATTTTGTAGTGTATTTTTAATTTAATTTGAAGGAATTTATCAATTTTGTTGTACATTTTCATTTTATTTGAAGGAAATTATTAATTTTGTTGTACATTTTTTATTTTATTTGAAGTAAATTATTCATTTTGTTGTATATTTTTTATTTAATTTGAACAATTTTAATAATTTTGTAGTGTATTTTTAATTTAATTTGAAAGAATTTATTAATTTTGTTGTATATTTTTTATTTAATTTGAAGGAATTTAATAATTTTGTTGTACATTTTTCATTTTATTTGAAGGAAATTATTAATTTTGTTGTTTATTTTTTATTTAATTTGAACAACTTTATTAATTTTGTAGTGTATTTTTAATTTAATTTGAAGGATTTTTTTTAATTTTGTTGTATATTTTTTATTTAATTTGAAGGAATTTAATAATTTTGTTGTACATTTTTCATTTTATTTGAAGGAAATTATTAATATTGTTGTATATTTTTTATTTAATTTGAACGATTTTAATAATTTTGTTGTGTATTTTTAATTTAATTTGAAGGAATTTATTAATTTTGTTGTATATTTTGTATTTAATTTGAAGAAATTTTATAATTTTGTTGTATATATTAATTTAATTTGAAAGAATTTAGTAATTTTGTTGTATTTTATATTTTATTTGAAGTAATTTAATAATTTTGTAGTGTATTTTATACTTTATTTGAAGGAATTTAATAATTTTGTTGTATATTTTTGTGAAATGAGAGATATTTTCTTGGCAACTCTGTGAATTTTATGTTGTTGTTTTTTTCTGAATAATTGTTTTATCATAAAATGCCACAAGCGATTCATCTATTAACTAATTTATCTATAAACTAAGCAGTTTCCATCATCTGTTATAGTATTAATTGTTATTTTAAACTCCCTTTTATTTAAAGTTCATTTATTTAAGTTTCATTCCCTTTTTTACATCGTTTAAAACATCTAGTTTATAAAATTTCTAGTTTAAATTTTAATTGTTTTAATCTCTTTTCTTATATTTGTAATTGCAATACTTCAGTTAGATGCCCAAAAGTTGATCTCTAATACATTTTTTAAAAGATTATTATTTTGTTTCAATTTAACGTTTTGTTTTATTTAAGTTAAACTAGATGAAATTTATGAGCTACATGAAATGCATTGCTTTTGGCAAAATAAAATAAGCTGATTTTTTAATGTGTACATTTATTTTAATGCTTATTTTTTTAATTTAGTTCATATAATAAGTTTAGCTGCAGTGCATTTAAACACACAGGTGAAAGTGAACACTGAGTAATGAATATTTCAAGAGAGTGAAACTCAAACTACACACACACATGCTTTCTTCATTTGAGAGGAGCTCGAGGACACCATGGACTCGTCTGTAAGTAACTCAGTCAAACAATATGCATTTGTTATGATGTGGCAAGTAATTAGGAGTTTAATCGTGTGTGCGTGTGTGTGTTATATGTGTGTGTGTTGTAGGTTGAAGGAGCGAGAGCAGAAGTGCGTGAAACAGCAGACAGGAAGAGAGACCTACAGCAGCTCCTCAGACAGGAAATGGAGATGCACATCACTGGTAGAAAAACACATTCTAATCAAGGCCATAGGTCAAATATTATTTTATTCATTAATTCATTCATTCAAGGCCATAGGTTCTGTTTTAAATACTTGGCAAAGTCAAATATTATTTATTTATTTACTTATTTTTATTAAATTATTTATTTATATTTTTAAAAAATCAATTATTTATTATTTCAAATTATTATTATTATTAATCAAAAAGATTTTTTTTTACAAATTATTTATTTAATTATTTTATTATTTTATTTTAATTAATTCATTATTTTAAATGATTTATTAGTTATTTTTTATTAATTTTTAATAACAATAATAGTGATAACAATAAAATAATAACAATAATAATAATAACAACAATAATAATGATAATAATAACAACAATAAGAGTAACAACAACAACAATAATAACAATAACAATAATAACAATATTAATAACAATAACAACAACAACAATAGTAATTATAATAATAACAATAATAATATTAATAATAATAATAACAGTAATAATATTTTCATTATTTCAAAACATGCAGATTCACTCTGATTCTAATTCCTACAGCATTTCTATGAACAGTAAACTCCGCCTCTCGCAATTTGATTGGCCGTCTCAAACAATCGGTCTGATTGTATATGATAATTGGGGGGAAAATGTCACCTTTAGCATATGTAGTGGTTATAACCCTGTACTCACATGATGATGAAGATGATGATGATGTTGATAATGATGATGTCAGAGGGCAAGGCCAGCGTTCAGAGGAATCAGGAGAGAATGAGTCGCATCAGACAGCTGAAGGAAGAACTGCACAAAGAGGAGACCAAATTACAGGAATCCGAGCAATCACAGGCCACGAGCACGGTGAGTGACCAATCAGGAGACTCACAGTCTGATGTCTGATCTCAAACACAGTCCATGGTCACTTGTTATACTTCGCACAAAACTGTGAACAACAAAAACAAAAAAGGCCAATAATATAACAACATCACAATATTAAAACAAACAGTAAACAAATCAAACTGTCTCATTCTCTCTTATATTTGAATTGTGTAGTTGAAGTCTGAATTATTAGCCCCCCTGTATATATTTTCCCCAATATCTGTTTAACGGAGAGTTTTTTTTTTTTCAACACATTTCTAAACATAATAGTTTTAATAACTGATTTATCGTCATGATGACAGTACATAATATTTGACCTGATATTTTTCAAGATACTAGTATTCAGCTTAAAGTGACATTTAAAGGCTTAACTAGGTTAATTAGGTTAATTAGGCAAGTCATTGTATAACCATGGTTTGTTCTGTAGACAATTGAAAACAAATATAACTTAAAGGGACTAATAATATAGACCTTATAATGGTTTTTAAAACATTATAAACTGCTTTTATTCTAGCCAAAATAAAACAAATCAGACTTACTGTGAAAATTCCCTTGCGCTGTTAAACATCATTTGGGAAATATTTGAAAAAGAAAAAGGGTGAATAATTGTGACTTTAACTGTATATATTTAAGTTTTCTTTTTTAATTTAATATTAACCATGTTGCATTGTGTTTTTTTTACAATTATATTAAAATAATATTCATTCATTCATTCATTTTCTTGTCGGCTTTGTCCCTTGCGGGGTCGCCACAGCGGAATGAACCACCAACTTATCCAGCACGATTTTACGCAGCGGATGCCCTTCCAGCCGCAACCCATCTCTGGGAATTTCCACACACACACATACACTACGGACAATTTTAGCTTACCCAATTCACCTGTACTGCATGTTTTTGGACTGTGGGGGAAACCGGAGCACCCGGAGGAAACCCACGCAAACGCAGGGAGAACATGCAAACTCTACACAGAAACGCCAACTGACCCAGCCCAGCCGAGGTTCGAACCTGCGACCCAGCGACGTTCTTGCTGTGAGGCAACAGCACTACCTACTGCGCCACTGCGTTGCCCCTAAAATAATATTATTTTGCTTAATTAATTTTTTATCTGTAATGTTATTACATGAACTAACATCTGCATTTTTATAATATTACCAATGTGTTTTATTTCAGCTTCGTTTCAGTGACTCAACACAATTAGGTTTATTTTTAAGTAAATTTACAACATGCAGATATTATTATTAGCAACGGAAAATGCTAAATGCAAGAGTGTAAACAAGCAGCAAAATATTAAATTTTTATTTTAGTTTTATTTAGTTGAGTTGAGTTAATCTCCCATTTATGGAAAAATATTCTATTTTATGATTTCTTAACCAAGTTCACAGATAAACTGAAGCAAACATGAGCCCAGTGCAGATGTTACTGTACATAATTTAATGTAACTATAATGAAAGCAGCTGTTTGAAAGTGTGTGTGTATTTATTCATGTTTCTCAGGTGGATTATGAGAAAATCCTGGAGCGAAGAGCGAGACTGAAAGAGACTCACGAGAGACTGATTGAGAATGAACTGATGAAGATGGAGAGAGAGCTGCAGGAGGAGCAGGTGAGAGAAGAAAATGCCTAACAAGACAACACAACACATTTCGTATACAGTAAATAAGAAGACAACATTAGTTAAAGCTGCAGTCACGGTGGTGCAGTGGAGCAGTCAGGCCGGGACGATCGCCTCACAGCAAGAAGGTTGCTGGTTCGAGCCCTGGCTGGGTCAGTTGGCATTTCTGTGTGGAGTTTGCATGTTCTCCCCATGTCTGCGTGGGTTTCCTCCAGGTGCTCCGGTTTCCCCCACAGGCATCCGCTGCGTAAAACATGTGCTGGATAAGATGGCGGTTCATTCCACTGTGGTGACCAATGATTACTAAAGGGACTAAGCCGAAAATAAAATAAATAAATGTTTGGCGTAATCTCAACCAAAACATAAAGAGAGGGCGCGACATAAAGTAGCCCCTACCCTTTAAAAAACAAACAAAAAACAAACAAACATGTGAAGCATCTTAAAGGGGGTGGGACCAGTCAGATACTAGAGAGCAATAACTCAGGACAGCTCATAATCCGGGCTTTAACTGTATGTTTAACATATCCAATCATTCTCCAGCAAGCTCTTCAAAGTATTGAGTCTACACATGGACCCTCATCTTACACAGAGCACCAGTTTTCTCAAGACACATCATAGTAGCTTCCTAGAGGCCTATATTCAATTGGGACAATCTTCTGTTGTCCAATTTTGGTGAGCCTCTGTGACTTGTAGCCTCAGTTTCCTGTTCTTAGCTGAAAGGAGTGGCACTTCTGCTGCTGTAGCCCATCTGCTTCAAGGTTGGACATGTTGTGTGTTCAGAGATGCTCTTCTGCAGACCTCGGTTGTAACGAGTGCTTATTTGAGTTACTGTTGCCTTTCTATCAGCTGGAATCAGTCTGGCCATTCTCCTCTGACCTCTGGCATCAACAAGGCATTTGCGCCAACAGAACTGCCGCTCACTGGAGATTTTCTCTTTTTCGGACCATTCTCTGTAAACCCTAGAGATAGTTGTGCGTGAAAATCCCAGTAGATCAGCAGCTTCTGAAATACTCAGACCAGCCCGTCTGGCACCAACAACCATGCCACGTTCAACGTCACTTAAATCATCTTTCTTCCCCATTCTGATGCTCGGTTTTAAACAGCAGCAGATCATCTTGACCATGTCTGCATGCCTAAATGCATTACGTTGCTGCCATTTGATTAGCCGATAAGAAATTCAGCAGTTGCACAGGTGTACCTAATAAAGTGGCCGGTGAGTGTATGTGTTTACTATGCACTTTTTGAGATTAAAAACCTTCATTAATGTTTGACCGTCTCCGTTTGTGTGTGCAGGCTGGAGGTGTCGAGGGAGAGATGTCATACCTGCGCAGAGAGAGACTCGTCCTGGTTCTCCAGATGGAGACTCTCCGCAGGGAGAACCAGCAGGCGTATGCAGATCTGGAGGAGCAGAACCAACGACACCAGCAGGAGCTCAACCTCCTCAGAGAAGAGAGTCTACAGGTCAACAAACACACCGCTTACTTATTTTTAGCTCCCCTACAGTCCAAACACATGCGCTAATAGGTGAATTGGATGAACTAAACTGGCCGTAGTGTATGAGTGTGTGTGAAGGCAAGAGTGTATGGGTGTTGGGTGTTTCCCATTACTGGGTTGCGGCTGGAAGGGCATCCGCTGCGTAAAACAATGTGTATAGAAAAACTTCTTTCTGTTAAACAAATTGGGGGGGGAAATAAATAGGGGGGCTAATAATCAGTGTTGCCAGATTGGGCGGTTTCCCGCCCAATTGGGCGGTTTTGAATCCAAGTTTGCGGGAAAAAAATATCATAGGCGGGTAGTGGATATTTGGGCGGTATTGTACAGGTACGCCCGCCTGCCCGCGATCTCCCGTAACCCCCCAATTTTCATCAATTTTGGGACCGTTCCCCCTACTTTTCGTGAAATATAGGATGATCCAACCACCCCTCATACGCTTTGGAGCGCTACATATGTCTATGGGAGCGCCCAACTCCCTCCACTTTTCGCGTAATTTGGGACCGTCCACCCCCCCTATCCCCCCCCACACTTTTTGTAAAATCGAGGTTGTTGGGCGGGTGTTTTCGCATGTCGGCGGGTTTTTGGGCTGGAAAAAGTCAGCTACATCTGGCAACACTGCTAATAATTCAGGAGGGCAAAATCTTGAAAGGACTGTCTAGCGCAGGGGTCACCAAGGGTTTAGCTCCAACTTGCCTCAACACACCTGCCTGGATATTTCAAGTATACCTTTGCTGCGTCCCAATCTGCATACTATCCGTCCTAAATAGTATGTGAAATAGAATTAGTATGTCCCAAATCGTAGTATGTTGAAAAGAGTATGCCAAAAATTCCCGGATAGTTTACTATTTCCGGTCAAAATTTTAAGTGTAGAAGCGTCCATACTCTAACCGCTGATATTGCCCACAGTGCATTGCGCGTTGGACGTGAATTCGATTAGAACTACAAAACGCGGGTGAAAAGTGTAAACAAACTACAAACATGATGGACGCGCGAGACCAACCGTCAAGCAGAGAGGCTTCGGTAAAGATGTTTGTATGACTGTAAGTTAATATCTAGCCCACTGGAGGATATTTAAACAGCGTTGTCTGTGTTATATTTCATCTGCAACAACAATACTGAACTTATATAAAGACGTGTTTGGACATTACCGTCTGAATGCAGAATTATCCAAAGACCTGAGGAGATTTCTCAGCATGAAAGACTCGTGAATGGGAGATTATCCTGCTGCTGCTTCTCCAACAAGGTAGGAAATTAAATAAGACAGACATGTGGATGATTGAAAGGGCTCTTAACTAAGCAACACAACGATCTGTTTAACGAGGAAGTAGTATGTCCCAAAGCTTGCATACTTTTCTGTTACTCACTCAAAAGTATATATTTTTCCTCCACAAAAAAAGTACATTTTAGGTCGTAGTATAAGTATGCGAATTGGGACGCAGCACTTGATTAGCTGGTTCAGGTGTGTTTGATTAGCTTGTTCAGGTGTGTTTGATTAGGGTTGGAGCTAAAATCTGCAGGACACCGGCTCTCCAGAACAAGTTTGGTGACCTCTAGCGTATTGATCAGATGTGTGTTTTTGTGCTGTGTTTGCGTTTCTGCAGGTGTTCAGGGCGTTTCGCGATGTTCTGGAGGAGCAGAAGAGGATGTCGGAGAGCAGATACAGGACTCTGCTGATAGACGCCATTCAGGACGCGGTTCATCTGTCCTCACAAAACCTGCAGCTGCATGAGGAAATCCAGCAGCTCCGCAAAACATCTCAATCCCACTGAATGACACTGTAAGGAGTGAAATACAAGGTTGAGCAATTCCAGTGTTACAGATGTGACATTTGCAGTAAAAACTCAAAACATAAATCCACAGAGAGAGTATATGTTAACATTATATTGAAACTTCTGTTTATATTTTCCAAAACTCACCACACAGTTATAGCATCAGAAAAATATCAATCTGTAAACATTTTTTAGATTTTAAACGAGGAAAATAAACATGTGTTATGGTTGGATGTGACCCAAGAAGTTAGCGCGTTTACAGTATACATCATACAGTGCTCAGCATATATACAGTTGAAGTCAGAATTATTAGCCCCCCTTTGAATTTTTTTTTTCTTTTTTAAATATTTCCCGAATGATGTTTAACAGAGCAAGAACATTTTCACAGTATGTCTGATAATATTTTTTCTTCTGGAGAAAGTCTTATTTGTTTTATTTCGGCTTGAATAAAAGCAGCTTTAAATTTTTAAAAAATGATTTTAAGGTCAAAATTATTAGCCCCTTTAAGCTATATATTGTTTCAATAGTCTACAGAACAAACCATCATTATACAATAACTTGCCTAATTACCCTAACCTGCCTAGTTAACCTAATTAACCTAGTTAAGCCTTTAAATGTCACTTTAAGCTGTATAGAAGTGTCTTGAAAAACATCTAGTCAAATATTATTTACTGTCATCATGACAAAGATAAAATTAATCAGTTATTAGAAATAAGTTAATAAAACTATTATGATTAGTGCTGAGAAAATCTCTCTGTTAAACAGAAATAGGGGAAAAAAATAAACATGGGGGGCTAATAATTCTGACTTCAACTGTAAGTACACCCCTCACAAATCTCTCTTTTATATTCATATTTTTAATAGGAAGCTATACAATAGTATATTTGTGCTTATATATTAGGTTAGTCAGTACTAAAGCCAAATCTGGAGCTAATCTTACAAAATAACTTTTGATAATGGTCCAACAACTAGTACAGTCAAATGTATATGTTATAGAAAAATATATTAAATACAAATTTAATTAAGAGAAAAAAAAAGAGGAAAAATTTAGTTGAAATTTTGTAGGTTGTAATTTTTTTTTTCAATATTTTGCTTGAATTGTATTCTCTTTCAGTTTCTAAATATGTTTGGTGACTAAAATATTATTTTTATAAATATATCTGTTTAATAAATCTGTTTTGTTTAAATGCACCAAAATACATGCTTATATCCACTGAGAAATGGATAAACATATTCATTTTTAAAATGGGGTGTACTCATTAGCTGAGCACTGTACTTTGTAGAAATTCTGTGAATTAAACTGCATTACGGGAGTTTTCCGGGAGACAAAACAATACGGGAGATGGGTCTGAAGTACGGGAGACTCCCGGGAAAAACGGGAGTGTTGGCAGGTATGAGGCAATAGTGCTAACCACTGAGCCACCAATACACTAGAAATAAAAATACTATGAAAAATAAAACATTAAAACTAATTTTATAAATAAATAAATAAATATATATATATATATATATATATACACACACACACACACACATATAATACTATGAGCATTATTATGACCCTTTTGTAATGCTCACAAAGACACACTCAACAAGAAAACCTGACCAGTTCACTGAAAATTCTCTGTCATTTTTATTTGCATAAATCATATTAAATGTATGCTGCACCATTTGTAATCATTTCAACACATTTAAGCAACATAAAAACAAAACAGAAGAAAAAAAAACACATTCAGTCTTATTTATGAGACGTTCACAGTAAGATGCACTTCCAGAATGAGGACAAAGGCAGAGGGATATATAAAGACACTTGCTGAACAATGACAATGAGGGATATGAAATAATCAAGTCAAAGAGAGGTAGCATTTAGAAAGAGGAAATAGATGCATGGGGAGAGAGAGGAGAGATATGACACTTGTACACTGACCATCCAATCACCATCAGTCCTGCTTTATTTATGTATTAACAAAATGCACTTCAGATATTAAATTTAATACAATATTTTTATTTCAATAAAATGTATATTATTTCATTTTGGTTTATTAAAAAGTGGTCAACATTTATGACATTTACTGTCAAAATTGACAATTATTATTATTTATAGAATTGTTTTTTTCTGCACTTTTACTAAAATAAAAAATACACTTAAAGGCACGGTACAGCCAAAAATTAAACTTCTGTCATTACTGTAATCAAAACCTATTTGGATTTTTTACCGTTGTTGAATAAAACAGAAGATATTTTGAAGAATGTTGAAGAAAAAAAACAGCCATTGACTACCATAATAGCTTTTTTATTTATTTTGTTCCTACTATGGTTGACAATGGCTGCTTTTTTCCAACGTTCTTCAAAACATCAACACCAGCAACGTGTTTTGTGTTCAACAGAAGAAAGACATTCATAAAGGTTTCAAACCAGTGTGAGTAAATGCTGAGGAATTTTTTCGGTGAACCGTCCCTTTAAATGTCTGATAATACTAACACTAATACTACTAATAATAGTAATAGTTGTAGTAGTAGTAGTAGTAATAATAATAATACAAATAATAATAATCATAATAATAAAATGCATTTGTTTTAGAATGTAAAGGCCAATTACCTGATTTTAAAAAGCAATCATTTATTTAGGTTTTAAATAACCAACTAACTAATAATAATAGTAATAATAATAGTAATAATAACAATAATAATGCTAATAATAATCATTTTAAAATAAAGGGGTTTTATAAAGGCCAAAAATCTGATTTTAAAAAGTAATTATTTATTCAGTCAAGAAAAATTTATTCATTAAATTCAGTTTTAAATTACCCACAAACTAATAATACTAGCACTAATAATAGTAATAATATTAATAATGATAATAATAAAATAAATTTGTTTTACAATCTAAAGGCTTATTATCTGATTTTAAAAAGCAATTATTTATTTAGGTTTTAAATAATATTTATTTAGGCTTTAGCCCATTAACTAACAAAAATAACATTATCAATGACAATAATAATAATAATAATAAATTTGTTTAACAATGTAAAGGCCAATAGTTATCTGATTTTAAAAAGCAATTATTTATTCAAGTTTTAAATAACCTTTATTTAGGCTTTAAGTAGCCCATTAACTAACAATAATAACATTATCAATGACAATAATAATAATAATAATACATTTAACAATGAAAAGGCCAATAATTATCTGATTTTAAAAAGCAATTATTAAGGTTTTAAATAACCCACTAACACCACCACCACCAATAATGATGATGATGATACTACTACTACTACTACTACTACTAAAATACATTTGCTTTACATTCTAAAGGCCAATAATGATCAGATTTAAAAAAAGCAATCATTTAAATCTGGTTTTCAGTGGTTTCTCCTCTACGTATAATACAGGTACACCGCCCATCCAATCAGCACAACAGGAAACAGGAAGTACCCAGTCAGCTGAACTCCCAGGATCCCCCAGGACAACACAGCATTGACCAGCATGGCTGACGAAATCACAAACAAACGTGTGATTCCCGTTCCATGTTTCATGACCACAGACATAAGCAGTCCATTGGCAACCTGTCCGGCGACAATAACCCAAACCACAGCCGAATAACCCTCAAAAAACCCTTTCTGTTCGCCGCCGGATAAATACGACACCATATTGACCACAACACCGAACGCATACAGAAACAGATTCTGCACGCTCAACGGCAGACGTTGGCTTTTCAGCACACGTTCGGTATAAACGGCAGCCAAACCCGACACAAAACAATACACAAGAACCAACAGCAAACCCCAGGAAGTGATGTAAACCGCCGTTTCCTGTTTACCCTTCAAATCGTAACTAAAGCAGCTATGAGAAACGCCGGCAGATATTAGCAAACCCATAGCAAACCACTGTCTGCGATGCAAACGTTTTCCTAAGCATGATGTATAGAGGAGAGCTGTGGAGGCAATCTTGAGGTTACTGAGCACCTGGAAAGAGCTGGGGTCCATGTGGGCCTGCATGAAGACCACTAGATGGTTGTTGAAGGCGTAGAGGAGGGCGGGAACGGCGTACGGGGATGTTGTTGTCATGGATATGGAGATTCGGAGAGTAGAGATGCTCTCGGATGCTAGTAGGGAGGCGAAGGAGATTAAGAGTTTGGATGTTTCGATGAGGAGCACACATGATGAAGCGCTGAAGGGGATCTGTGCTTGTGTTTTGCAGAGCGAGAGCAGAGGAGCGTGAGAGCCGTAGATCAACACCAGCAAGAGCAGGAGAAAAAGCCAGCGGAGGCGCAGACGAGGAGAAGAGGATTCTGGAGATTCATCTGCTGAGATCGCGATCATGTTTGGTCAGTCATGTGGGACGGCTGCTGATTAAAAGATTAAAAAGAATTATCAAAATGTGTCGGAAAGACAAGCACAAGTCTTTTAATATATATACACACACACACACACAGTTACACACATACAGTTTATATGTATATAAATAGTTTAAGTCAAAATTATTAGCCCGTCTGTGAATTTGTTTCCTTTTTCAAATATTTCCGGAATGATGTTTTATGGTGTGTTCACACCAGATGCGGATGAAGCATAAAGTGCGAGTGATTTACATGTTAATTCAATGCAAAGATGCGAATAGACATCCTGCGGTGCGAATTGCGCGAATGAAGCAGCTCAAATGACGTGTTTCGAGTTGAAGCGGCTCAAATGACGTGTTTTGCGCTAATGAAATGGCTCAAATGACGTATTTTGCGCTAATGAAGTGGGTCAAATGACGTGTTTCGTGCGAATGTAGTGGCTCAAATGACGTGTTTCACGTGAATGAAGCGGCTCAAATAACGTGTTTCGTGCGAATGTAGTGGCTCAAATGACGTGTTTCGCAGGAATGAAGTGGCTCAATTGACGTGTTTCACGTGAATGAAGCGGCTCAAATAACGTGTTTTGCGCGAATGAAGCGGCTCAAATGACGTGTTTCACGAGAATGAAGCAGCTCAAATGACGTGTTTCCCGCGAATGAAGCGGCTCAAATGACGTGTTTCCCGCGAATGAGGCGGCTCAAATGACGTGTTTCACGAGAATGAAGCAGCTCAAATGACGTGATTCCCGCGAATGAAGCGGCTCAAATGACGTGTTTCACGAGAATGAAGCAGCTCAAATGACGTGTTTCCCGCGAATGAAGCGGCTCAAATGACGTGTTTCCCGCGAATGAAACGGCTCAAATAACATGTTTCACGTGAATGTAGTGGCTCAAATGACGTGTTTCGCAGGAATGAAGCGGCTCAAATAACGTGTTTCACGTGAACGAAGCGACTCAAATTACGTGTTTCACGTGAATGAAGGGGCTCAAATAACGTATTTCGCGCGAATGAAGCGGCTCAAATGACGTGTTTCACGAGAATGAAGTGGCTCAAATGACGTGTTTCACGAGAATGAAGTGGCTCAAATAACGTGTTTCACGTGAACGAAGCGACTCAAATTACGTGTTTCACGTGAATGAAGCGGCTCAAATAACGTATTTCGCGCGAATGAAGCGGCTCAAATGACGTGTTTCACGAGAATGAAGCGGCTCAAATGACGTGTTTCACGAGAATGAAGCGGCTCAAATGACGTGTTTCACGAATTGAAGCGGCTCAAATGACCTGTTTCCCGCGAATGAAGCGGCTCAAATGATGTGTTTCACGAGAATGAAGCGGCTCAAATGTTGTGTTTCACGAGAATGAAGCGGCTCAAATGACGTGTTTCACGAGAATGAAGCGGCTCAAATGACGTGTTTCACGAGAATGAAGCAACTCAAATGACGTGTTTCACGAGAATGAAGCGGCTCAAATGACGTGTTTCACGAATTGAAGGAGCTCAAATGACCTGTTTCCCGCGAATGAAGCGGCTCAAATGACGTGTTTCCCGCGAATGAAGCGGCTCAAATGACGTGTTTCACGAGAATGAAGCAACTCAAATGACGTGTTTCACGAGAATGAAGCGGCTCAAATGACGTGTTTCACGAATTGAAGCAGCTCAAATGACCTGTTTCCCGCGAATGAAGCGGCTCAAATGACGTGTTTCCCGCGAATGAAGCGGCTCAAATGACGTGTTTCCCGCGAATGAAGCGGCTCAAATGACGTGTTTCACGTGAATGAAGAGGCCTAATAATATGTTTCGTGCGAATAAAGCGGCTCAAAAATGAGTTATTAAATGTTTAGAAATGTGGTGATCAAAATCTTCTTTCTGTTAAACAGAAATTGGGGAAAAAATAAACAGGGGTATTAATTCTGACTTCAACTGTATATACACAAAATAAATACACACCACAATCTTTCATTTTGGATTAATCGAGATGAATCTTTTCCCACCACTAACACTAATGTAATTCAATCTTATCCTTTGTGTTTCATAACGCCCGTTTTAAATCCAAGTCCCCACTCCACACTCACATATAGACTTCAAAACACAATGTGATTCAGATCAGCAGTTTTGTTGAGGGAAGGAGCTCCAATAACACATCATAAAAATGCGTTTCCTCCTCCTCCTCTTCGGTCTGCTGTTAGTCTCCAGGTCTTTTCTTAAGAGAGTTCAGGACGTCCCGTAGAGTGGCCTCGATGTTGGGCACCTGATAGTTCTGAGCGGCGAAGATCCCGCTCAGCGTCCCCAAAGCCACCCCGAGGACAGCCGACGAGCGCAGTCTGGACACCACATACCCGGCCAGAAAGCCTTTCAGAAATGGAGATGCTAATAATGAGCCACCCTGAAAAACACACACACACAGGACAGGTTAATTAGCAGGTTCAGTTGTATAGTATATTTGGTGCAACATGATCATACAGCATTTTGAACATATTTTATTTTATTAATTAATTATTTAAAGGGGACATAGTTTACCCCTTTTTCAAGATTTATGTATGTAATGTTTGTGAGAAATACTACAACGAGTATTTGATGCATTTGTTGTGGAGTTGCAACGATGAGTCACACACAATGTCGTTACAAAGTTCACGCACACACACAGCGGATACACAGACAGCTCACTCGTTTAGCTTTGCACTGTTTTTGCACGCAAATGTGACAGGATTCAGGTTAATATCCACTGCTGTATGGATATCCGTTATGTTAATGTACAAAATAAACCAGATTTAACGTCCACAAACTTTACGTCCCTTTATTTGAAAAAAAAGGACTGGGTGTGTTTATGTCACCCCAATATGACGGTCTATACACTATACCTACACATACAGTTGAAGTCAGATTTATTAGCCCCCCTGAATTATCAGCCCCCCTGTTTATTTTTTTCCCCAATTTCTGTTAAACAGAGAGAAGATTTTTTTCAACACATTTCTAAACATAATAGTTTTAATATCTAATTTCTAATAACTGATTTATTTTATCTTTGCCATGATGACAGTAAATAATATTTGACTAGATATTTTTCAAGACACTTCTATACAGCTTAAAGTGACATTTAAAGGCTTAACTAGGTTAATTAGGTTAACTAGGCAGGTTAGGGTAATTAGGCAAGTTTTTGTATAACGATGGTTTGTTCTGTAGACTATCGAAAAAAAAATTAGCCTGAAGGGGCTAATAATATTGACCTTAAAATGGTGTTTAAAAAATTAAAAACTTTCTCCAGAAGAAAAAAATATTATCAGACATACTGTGAAAATTTCCTTGCTCTGTTAAACATCATTTGGGAAATATTAAAAAAAGAAAAAAAAAATTCAAAGAGGGGCGAATAATTCTGACTTCAACTGTATGTCTGTCCAAACAGCTTGAAAAGTAGATTTTTCACCTTTGGTGCCCTTTAAATAAACTAATTATTTATTTAAATAAAATACACAGCATTTTGCTTATTAGATCACTTCTAATTGCTATAACAATATTGCTATTGACAATATTTAATTAATTAATAAAATTATGTATTTTAATTTATAATTATTAAAACTTGCTAAACTGAAATAATAAATAATTATTTTTTAATAGTAATCATTTCTTAAGAAAGATATTCACAATTTGTTTCCCTAAAAACTAAATTAATAATAATAAATAATAAATTTCTAATATAATCTGAATTTTATATTTAAAAATACACTCCATTTTCCTTATTAGATCACTTCTAATCTCTAGGACACAGGCTTTTATTTATTTTAATGTATAATTGATAAAAATTGCTAAAACGAAATAATATTTAAATTTGGCTTTCTAATGCCTGGTTTTTGTATTTTTTTCTTTGCAAATATATTATTATACTAAATATATAAATATTATATCATTTATAAAGTTTATAAAATATATAAAATATAATAATATTTTATTTATATATATATATATATATATATATATATATATATATATATATATATATATATATATATATATATATATATATATATATATATATATATATATATATATACAGTTGAGGTCAGAATTACTAGCCCCCATTTACTAGCCCCAGCTTAAAGTGACATTTAAGGCTTAACTAGGTTAATTAATTTAACTAGGCAGGTTAGGGTAATTAGGCAAGTTATTGTATAACGATGGTTTGTTCTGTAGACTATTGAAGAAAAAAATATAGTCTAAAGGGGCAAATAATATTGACCTTAAAATGATTTTTAAAAAAATTAAAAACTGCTTTTATTCTAGCCGAAATAAAACAAATAAGACTTTCTCCAGAAGAATAAATATTATCAGACATACTGTGAAAATTTCTTTGCTCTGTTAAACATCATTTGGGAAATATTTAAAAAAGATAAAAATCAAAGGGGGGCAAATAATTCTGACTTCAACTGTATAATATATATAAATTTATTATTAAAAAGCCATTTACTATTGGCTTATAAGCTGCCTATTATTAACTGTTAATAGCACTTATAAAGTACAGATCTTCTTTAACATTTATAATCTTAATAACCTTACTAACTACTTACAAGCAGCTAATTAGTAGTTTGAGGTAAAAGTCTTAGTTAATAATTTGTTAATGGTATCGTATTAATGTAAATTGCACATTAAAATAAAGTGTGAAAAAAATAGAATTTTAAAAATTTTGTTACTAAAAATGTGTTGAAAAAATCCATTAAATTCTAATAATGTAATTATTATTAAAAAAAGGATTAAATTAAATAATTAAAATTGTACAGGACAGCTAAATAATTTTGTCTTAAATGTATAATTTAAATAAAACACTCAAAACTTAAATTAAACATGAAATGCTTGAAAAAAAAATCAGAATCTCAGGTAAAACAGTAAATAGTTTTTGAGTAAGGTTTAAAAATGTAATAAGGTTCTACAGTATAAAATTGTATTAAATCATGTAACTTGCATTTAATTTAATAGTCATTTTTTGTTTATTTTAATACAAGCATATTGACTACAGGCCAAAACCAACTGAATGATCAGAATGGCATCAAAACGTCAGCATTAGTTTCTCAGTAATAGTTGGTTCTGTTGAGGTACCTGTGGGACTCCAGCTTGAACCTCATTCTCCACCTTCTTCTGGATCTCCTCCAGCTGGTCTTTGAGATGAACAAGATCCTTCAGTTGGGTTACTGGATCCTGAAACACAACAGATCACCTGCATTAAAACACACAAAAATAAAAAAATAAATAAAAATGAAACCTTAAATGGGGCATCACGGTTGCACAGTGGGTTGCACGATCGCCTCACAGTAAGAAGGTCGCTGGTTCAAGCCTCAGCTGGGTCAGTTGGTGTTTCTGTGTGGAGTTTGCATGTTCTCCCCGTGTTGGCGTGGGTTTCCTCCGGGTGCTCCGGTTTCCCCCACAAGTCCAAACACATGTGGTATAGGTGAATTGGATAAGCTAATTCGCCGTAGTGTATAGGTGTGTGTGGATGTTTCCCAGTGATGGGTTACAGCTGGAAGGGCATTCGCTGTGTAAAACATATGCTGGAGAAGTTGGCGGTTCATTCCGCTGTGAGGACCTCAGATTAATAAAGGGACTAAGCCGAAAAGAAAATGAATGAATGGATGAAACCTTAAATGATCTGTTTCACATATTTTCATTACAAGTACTTTTTCCACCTGATAACTTTAGAAGCATTAGTAATTTAAATCAACCTCTTAAAATATAATTAATTTAAAACAACATCTTAAATTAGACCTAAAAAAGTCACATTTGCCATAATGATGATGATAATAATTTACTAAAATTATAAAAATAAAATCATGAAAAACAAACAGAAATGTGTAACCTTTGTAATATTTCACTTTAACATAAATTAAGATAAAAACCTTTTTATTTTTTATTTTATTAATTTTTATTTTATTTTATCACAGTTTACCAATGCTTTTTAAAATAAATGCCATATTTATTTATTTATTTTTGCTTAATCAAAATGCCACAGCAAATAGTAGTAGGGCTGCATGATGTGGGGGAAAATAAACAGCATTATTTCCCTGATACAATCTGAAAAATATTATTTTTTATTAATATTATAAACATTTACTGCATTTGCATTTGAGATTTGGGCAATATGTGAATGAAATAATATTGAAATATGAAATAATATTAATACTTTTTTTACAACAATATTTATAATATTTACCTGTACAATAGGAATTAATAATAACAAAATTAATAATATCTATATTATTAATCTATATAATATTTATAACATATTTATAATAGTGACTTGATTTTACATCATTGGATAAACCTCAACTTAAATTGGATCTAAAAAAAAATCCACCATTGCTTATTAACCTTTTTAAAATTATAAACATTTATAAAAAACAAAAATATGTTACAATATTTCAATGTAACAAAAAATATTTAACTTAAATAAAACAATCCTTTTATTTAAAATTACAACTGCAAAAACCACAGTACCAGTGCTTTTTAAAATAATAAATCCTTACATTTATATAGCGCTTTTCTGGACACTCAAAGCGCTTTACACAATGGGAGAAATCTCCTCATCCACCACCAGTGTGCAGCATCCACCTGGATGATGCAACTTCAGCCATGTTGTGCCAGACGGCACACCACACACCAGCTGATTGGTGGAGAGGAGACAGAGTGATGAAGCCAATTATATGGGAATGGTTACGCCCGATTCACACGGGCCGTCAGCGTCAACGCTTCCTATTCACTTTGAGTACTATGTTTGATTGATTGAACTTTTCAAGCACCAACGGAAGCATCAGCCAATCAGATGGCTTTATGCAAATCCCCAGCTCAGACAGTAGCTAATTGCAGAATTGTTTCATTGGTTGACGCTGCTATGACGCACGATCGCATCAGCCCCAACTTCAGACACGCCCTCCGTCAAGCGTTGACACTGAAGCCCCATGTAAATTGGGCGTTAGGAGGCCATGATAGGCAGAGGCCAGTGGGCAAATTTGGCCAGGATGCCGAGGTTAAACCCCTACTTTTTTTCGGAGGACATCCTGGGATTTTTAACAACCAAAGAGAGTCAGGAGCTCAGTTTATTGTCTCATCCAAAAGATGGCATTTATTGATCAGTATAGAGTCCCCTTCACTATACTGGAGCATTAGGACCCACACAGACCGCAGGTTGAGCGCCCCCTGCTGGCCTCACTAACATGACTTCAGGCAGCAACCTAGATTTTCTATGTGGTCTCCCATCCAGGTACTGACCAGGCTCAGCCCTGCTTAGTGGGTGACCATGTGAGAAATGCAGAGAGCTAGCTGCCAAAATCATTGTCGTATTGCTGTTTTGTTTATTCATTTATGCTTGATTATTCAAAGTCACAACAAATAGTAGTGCTGCTTGATCTGAGGGGAAGTAAATAGCATCATTTCCCTAATACAATCTGGATAATAATTATAATAGTGATAATACTAATAATGATGATAATAATAATTCATTTCATTCGCATATGAGATTTTAGCAATATGTATATGTCTTATAAGAATAGTAATAATAATTGTTTATAACTATATATAAAACATTTCACTGTAAAATAAGAATAATAACACAATGATGACTTGATATTTATTTTACATCACAATACTGATTGCTATGCTTTTCTCAATTAGTTTAACGTTATAACTTGTTATTTGCTTTATTTATTGTATTATATCGAAGCATTTTTATAACGGCACTATTAAGCCACTTCCCGGTTATTTTATTTCGATTATTCGTGCACATTTCTAGGCATTTTAAGTCTTTTTATCGACATTTTATGATCGATGTTTCGCTTTCTGTTACAGCTGTCATATGCCAAGAGTTCACAGACACAACAGTGACTCTACACAACTCAAATAAAGCTTCACAACAGCTCTAATGAACAAATAGCGGGACACACTGATAGAGAAATGATTATATTTATATATGCGAGATACATATTTTCGTCTTATTTGTACTTTAATTCAGTATAAAACAGACCCTCTCTCACCTTGTCCTCCGCCATACTGCAGAAATGTCAAACGACTCGATCTGCACTTGACTCATCTGGTCTGAACGACGATCTGCTCGAACTACAACTACTCACGCCTTAAAATAACATATTTGCTTTTTAAATGCTACAGAATACATTTATTTTATTATATTATTAATTATAATGCATACAATGCGTATAAACGTATGTTCAAATAGCAAGAGCTTTCCACAACAGGCAAAGTATAGAGACTCGAGAGTTCTGTCATTTGTAGTATTAAATGCTAATAAATATAACATCCTAAAGCATATTTTATGTAACGTTAAGCTTTATTAGCGTAGTTTTCAGTGTCATTATTCACAACTGTTCAGATAAATGTTGTCAGACACTGACATGTGATAGATGTTACTTTTCTCAACGCTGTTTGTTACTGACCAATCACTAGATGGACACAGCAACCTGCAGTTTTTGGTTATTGATTCATTATAAACTATGTAAGCTGATTTCTAGTTGCATATAATGAAATCGTGACTATAGTAAATAAGTAAAAGGGATATTAATTTTATTCCAAGATATAAATGTCTGCAATGCGACAAGGATATGTTTTTTGAATGGAATCCACGATTTAGCTCTCTGAGCCACCAAGCGGCCACCGAGGAAACGCAACAACTTTATATCTCCTGGGAAACAAGAGTTTAACTGCAGATATTTGTTTTTTGCAAACGTTTAACAGAAGAACACAATCATATTGAAGGAAAATATGCATAAATAGCGGTTAAAAAACACAGGGGCGAATTAAAACTCGTACTCATTCGTGGATCAAACTCTCATTGGGCCTCCAGTCCTTCATCTGATCTCTCCTCCGCCATTTTACCGCACTATTCTGCGGGAAACACACACTAAAACACCGGCTCAACTCTCACTCCTCGCACACACATGATCCGGATGGTGGATCCCGCGGCTTCCCAGCCGGTGTGCTGACAAATTCGACTAGACTTGGACCGATCCTGCGCTCATTCGGGTAAGTCTTCAATAAGACACGCGCTCATTGGCCGCAGACAGTCAGTATCCGCACTCAACAATAAGCGACATCACACAAACACACACACAAGGGAGGGAATAAAACACACTCTCACATGCCTGCACACACACTCCGAGATCTGCTAAACAGTTTAGCTGTGGGTTCATATGGATAAACTGCTGTTAAAATCACATGTATGTCTCTATTTGTGTATGTTTGCTATTGAGGGAGTGTCACGTGATGCGTTCAGTGCTTCTGTTTACATGCATTTGTGTCAGTTGTAACTTATTAATATTATTAAAATTAACCAATGTCATAATAATACCACGTTTCGTAGTAAAACTAAATAAGTTCATTAGAATCAAGTACCCTTACAAAAAAATTAACCATGTTTTTATAGTAAATTTGAAGTAATAATTTCTTTTTGGGGCATTGACTGAGAGACTTCTATTTTATATTCACAGTTTTACCACAAATACCATGGTAAAACTGTGGTTGTTTTTGCAAAACCATCGTTAATTTGGGGTTACCGTAGTTGACCATGGTAAACATAAATTAACTGTGGTTTTGCAACACCAACCACAGTTTTACCATGTTTACCTGGCTTTGTGTCAGTTGTAACTTAATAAGATTATTAATATTATCAACCGATGTCATGATAGTACCACGTTCCATAGTAAAACCATATTATTTTCAGACGTATATTTGAATCATAAGTAGCTTTACAAAGATTAACCATGGTTTTCTGATAGTAAATTTGAAGTAGGCTAACCTTTTTTGGCACATTAATATCCATTTTGTAACCACAGT
The DNA here is from genome assembly GCA_903798195.1 of Danio kyathit. NCBI lineage: Eukaryota > Metazoa > Chordata > Actinopteri > Cypriniformes > Danionidae > Danio > Danio kyathit. The sequence continues at coordinate 5,000,914 of LR812532.1, forward strand.
TTTAAGACAAATACCATGGTAAAACTATGGTTGGTGTTGCAAAACCATTGCTAATTTGGGGTTACAATAGTTGACCATGGTAAACACAAATTTACTATGGTTTTGCAACACCAAACCATGGCTTTACCACATTTACCTGCAATTGTCAACCACAGTTTTACCATGGTATTAGTAACATGAAATGGAAGTCGATGTCTCAAAAAAAAGGGTCAGCAATATAACACACACACACACACAAACACGGGAGTAAATAAAACACACTTTCACATGCCTGCACACACACTCCGAGATCTGCTAAACAGTTTAGCTGTGGGTTTATATGGATAAACTGCGGTTAAAATCACATGTATGTCTCTATTTGTGTATGTTTGCTATTGAGGGAGTGTCACGTGATGCGTTCAGTGCTTCTGTTTACATGCATTTGTGTCAGTTGTAACTTATTAATACTTATAATATTAAGAAACCAATGTCATGGTAATACCATATTTTTCTTTGAAGTTCATTAGAATCATGTTAATTACCCTTACAAAAAAATAACCATGTTTTTATAGTAAATTTGAAGTAATCATTTCTTTTTGGGGCATTGACTGAGAGACTTCCATTTTACAATAACAGTTTTACTACAAATACCATGGTAAAACTGTGGTTGGTGTTGCAAAACCATTGTTAATTTGGGGTTACCATAGTTGACCACGGTAAACACATTAACTATGGTTTTACAACACCAACCACAGTTTTACTATGGTAATCATGGTAAAAACAAATGGAATTCAATACACCAACAAGCAAAATCACACATATACACACACAGGAGGGAATGAAACACTCTCATATGCTTGCACACACACTCTGAAATCTGCTAAACACTTTAGCTGTGGGTTCATATGAGTGAGGACAGTACATATTTGACTAGATATTTTTCAGGATACTAGTATTCAGCTTAAAGTGACATTTAAAGGCTTAACTAGGTTAATTCGGTAAGTTAGGCAAGTCATTGTATAACAGTGGTTTGTTCTGTAGACAATAGAAAACAAAATATTGCTTAAGGGGGCTAATAATATTAACCTTAAAATGTTTTTTTTAATGATTTTATTCTAGCCAAAATAAAATAAAAAAGACTTTCTCCAGAAGAAAAAATATTATAGGAAATACTGTGAAAAATTCCTTGCTCTTTTAAATATCATTTGGGAAATTAAAAGGAAAAAAAAATTACAAGAGGGCTAATAACTTTGACTGCAACTGCATGTCTATCTGTGTATGTATTTCAATCAGAGATGGAGGCTATCTATGGGGAGATGGAGGTGGAGAGCTGCTACACGCTTCTGGAGCTTCCTTCACCCAAGAAGAAACGCAAGAGCAAGGGCAGCGTGGAGAGCTCGGACAAACCCAAGAAACCCAGGTAGATGTTGATCCAGAAAGCTGAGCTCTGATAAAGTCCACATGAACCGAATTTAATTTTTTTTTGTATTTAAATTCTTATTGTGGGTAAAAAACCTCAGCGAGAGAGGATTGAAGCAGAATTGTGTTCTTTAGGTTTACAATCTAAAAAAGAATTAAAGAACCTGGGTGTTATTTTCAATTGTGATCTTAATTTTAAATCTCATATTAATCAAGTTACAAGAACATGTTTTTATCATTTGAGAAATATTGCCAGAATTCGTTCTTTCCTATCTTTAAATGATGCTAAGAAATTAATTCATGCTTTTACTTTCTCTCGGCTTGATTACGGCAATGCTATTTATATTGGTTTACCTACGGGTTCTATAAGGAAGTTGCAACTGATACAAAATGCAGCAGCCAGAGTTTTAATGAAATTGAAGAAACGAGAACATTTCACACCGGCATTAATAGAATTACACTGGTTACCAGTGCACCAAAGGATAAATTTTAAGATTCTTTTATTAGTTTATAAAGCACTACACAACAGGACACCTTACATTTCTGACTGCTTATCGAAATATAATCCAAACCGTTTGCTACGCTCTCCTAGCGCTGGACTTTTAGAATTACACTCTGTAAATCTGACGCGATCTGGCGGCACCTCTTTTAGTCACTATACTCCAAAAATTTGGAATTGTCTCCCAAATGAAGTGAAAGAATCCCCCAGCATTCATGTTTTTAAAAAGTGTGTTAAGACGCACCTTTTTAAAAATGCATATGAATATAACAGTTTGTGAAGTGGATGCATTTTATGTATGCAACTCATCCAGAACGCTGCGGCCAGGATTCTGACCAGAACCAGAAAATCAGAGCACATCACACCTGTCCTCAGGTCTCTACACTGGCTCCCAGTTACATTCAGAATAGATTTTAAAGTATTATTACTTGTCTATAAATCGCTAAATGGCCTAGGACCTCAATACATTACAGATATGCTCACTGAATACAAACCTAGAAGAACACTCAGATCTCTAGGATCATATAAACTAGAAATTCCAAGAGTTCAGTCAAAGCAGGGTGAATCGGCTTTCAGCTACTACGCCCCTCGCTGCTGGAATCAACTCCCAGAAATGATCAGATGTGCTCCAACATTAGGCACATTCAAATCCAGACTGAAAACACATCTGTTTAGCTGAGCCTTTACTGAATGAGCACTGTGCTACGTCCGACAAATCGCACTATTATGTTTTTCTCTTCTTTTTCATTCTTTTACAACCTGTTTTAACATATTTTTATCTGTTTTTATCTGTTTTTTTATTATCTGTTTTTATTTTATTTATTTTTCTTACACTTGTCTTTTTATTCCTGTTTATGTAAAGCACTTTGAATTGCCACTGAGTATGAAATGTGCTATATAAATAAACTTGCCTTGCCTTGCCTATATTATATAGGTGTATGTATGTATGCGTGTACGTTGTGTGCATGTATATGCATATGTGAGAACTATTGTGTGTGAGATTGTGTAGACGTATGCATATATGCGTGTACATTTATGCTTTTATCTGAGTATGTATTTGTTGTTTATTTTGCTTTATTTGTCTATACTTTTTTTTTAATTTGGTTTATTTTAATGCTTGTTTGTTGTTTGTGAAGCGTTTTGAGTTGCATGTACGTAGGAAAAGTGCTATACAAATAAAATGTATTATAATTATTGTGTGTTGCAGTTCCTAGAGAAATAGAATAATAAATAAGAAAACAGTGGGCGTGGCCTGCTTTTTCTACTGCGAGCTGATTGGATCTAGGAAAGCAGCATTTCATTCAGAAAGATCTGGAAAATTCTTTGGGGAGAGTTATTACAGACTAACAGACTCCTCCTCCTCCTCACCATTTCTGTTTGTTGTCAAAACTGACAGCTGGAGGGCGTGGTTAGGTATGTTAGCCACGCCCACTACCTCAGACAGACCTAATCTGAGAATTTAAATGAAAACAAACAGGAAGTGCATTTTCAGATTAATTAAAGATTACAAGAGCAATTTTTTTTATTAATGACGTGCACAGATGAATTGTTCACCACAAAACTAGCAATGTGAGCTAACCAAATCATATGGTTAGTTTTGATTTCATTTGTACTTGACCCTGTATGCTTGAGCTGCAGAAATGCTTTGTTTTCTGTCACAGATCTGCATACCTGCTGTATTACTTCGATGTGCATCAGAGGATCCAGCAGGAGCGTCCGGATCTGCCTCAGTCTGAGATCAACAAATGCATCAGTGACAGCTGGAAGAGGTTGAATGTGGCCGACCGGGGATATTATCTGGAGAGAGCGCGCATGGAGAAAGATGGAATCGACCCTGTAAGTTCAATTCAATTCATGTTTATTTCTATAGCGCTTTAACAATGTAGATTGCGTCAAAGCAGCTTAACATAGAAGTTCTAGTAAAGTTCAGTTTTCAGAGTTGAAAGGTCAAACACTAAAGAGCAAATCCATCGATGCGCAGCTCCACAAGTCCCAAACCAAGCAAGCCAGTGGTGAGGGAAAAAAAAAAACTTCACCAATTGACAAAGTAAAGGGAAAAAATAACCCAGAGAGAACCAGGCTCTGTTCTGCACAACCATTTTTCCTCTGGCCAAACGTTCTGTGTGGAGCTGCAGTCTAGATGCCGGAGGCTGGAGAACGCTGGATGTCCATCGTGGAGAAGCTGCAGGTGTGAGTAGGTCACCGGTGGGGGGGTCAGGCTGGCCCACAGGATCAATGCGGGGACTCGTCTGTCACTGGGGTCTTTCAGGAATCAGTCTCACGCACTCCACTCCTCCATGATCACCACAGCATCAGCTCGGGATACGGCCTGGTCCAGGATTATGGATACCTTGGCATCATTTCTTCACAGGTCTTGGATCACATTAATGGCGCTGCATAATCTCTGGGGGCCTCGGGATGAGTATCCCCAAGTGGAAATAGAGAATAAAGAAAATATTTAGCGTAGCTGCTGTTCTTAGTGTATATAAAGGAGATGCAAAAATGAAGTGTTAAAAATTAAAATAGCAGTTATATAAACAGACATGCAAAGCATATGAGTGTTTCAAACACAATGTCTGGTGTATTAAGAGGAGCGTGTCCTACAGGTGGTTGTCAAGCCCGCTCACCTGCGTGGAGCACACTCATGCATCATACCGTTATGTGATGCATTGTGTGTATACTTTACTAAAGAGATAGGTCTTTAATCTAGTTTTGAACTGTGAGAGTGTGTTTGAGCCTTGGACATTATCAGGAAGGCTATTCCAGAGTTTAGGGGCCATAAATGAGAAGGCTCAACCTCCTTTACTCGACTTTGCTATTCTAGGTACTACCAGAAGCCCTGAGTTTTAAGATCTTAAAGAGCGTGTTGGATTGTAGCGAGACAGAAGGTTGGTTAGATAAACAGGAGCTCGATTATTTAAAGCTTTGTAGGTAAGAAGCAATATTTTATAATCAATACGAAACTTAACAGGCAGCCAGTGTGAGGAGGATAACATTGGGGTGATATGATCATATTTTCTAGACCTGGTAAGAACTCTGGCAGCTGCATTTTGCACTAGCTGAAGTTTATTAATAGAGGATGCTGGGCAGCCAGCGAACAGAGCATTACAGTAATCCAGCCTAGAAGTCATAAAAGCATAAACTAGCTTTTCTGCATCTGAGATGGATATTTCTCAGATGAAAGAAGGTGGTTTTTGTGACATGGGAGATATGATGTATGTAAGTCTGCTGCTTTGAGAAGAATTGTAAATAAAGAGAAAATTAACTTTATAGTAACTTAATATTGCACTTGTATTAGTTTTTTTGTAATTTGCTTCAAATAGTTGATAATAATAGTTTTTTAAGGAAAAAAAATTCATGTTTGTGTTTGTTGGACTGCAAAAATACTATACTAATACTATAATATATTGCAATATAATACGTAATGTAATGTTATTAAATATTTGATTCATTTATTCATTTTCTTTTCGGCTTAGTCCCTTTATTAATCAGGGGTCGCCACAGTAGAATGAACCGCCAACTTATCCAGCATATGTTTTACGCAGCGGATGCCCTTCTAGCTGCAACCCATTACTGGGAAACACCCATACACTCCCATTCACACACATACACTACGGACAATTTAGCTTACACAATTCACCTGTAGTGCATGTGTTTGGACTGTGGGGGAAACTGGAGCACCCGGAGGAAACCCACGCCAACATGGCGAGAACATGCAAACTCCCACTGAAACGTCAACTGACCCGGACGGTGCTCAAACCAGCGACCTTCTTACTGTGAGGCGATCGTGCTACCCACTGCACCAGCGTGCCGCCCCATGTTACGAAATATTTTTCAGATTTAAAAAATATAGATTTTTAGATTAATATTATTTTAATAATATTTAACATTGTATAATAATTATAATAAATTATGTAATAGTATTTAATTTAATATTATCTTTAATATTGTAATTAATATAATATTATATAGTTATGTTAAGATTTATAAGGTATCTCCTGGATGATTTTTTGCTATTATTTATATATATATATATATATATATATATATATATATATATATATTAAGATAAAATATTAAATTTAATATTATTTATATATGTATATTTTTGTAAGTTGTTTATTTTAAAGAAATTATTACATTATTCTCTATTTAAGTTATATAAAATTTCGCCATTAGTATAGCCAATTGCTGCTGATATGGAGTTAAATCATAAGTAAATAATGTCATTTTGTAGTTACAAAAAAACTGGACAAATTACGCAGCTCTACAAAAACTGCAAAGCAAATATGGAAAATAAATAAAATAGTATAAAAAATAAAATAGCATTTTTGTCATATAAAAAAAATCTACATTTAATAAAATATTCTAAAGTCATATTTCACTCTAAAAATAAATAAGAATTTATATTTATCTTAACTAAAAAAAGAAAGTCTACTTGTATAGTTTTAATCGCATTTAAGCTCATTTCATTGTCTGTCTAATTTTACATCTCTTTTTTTTTTCTCTTTCTCAGAGCAGCCAATCAGCAGCCGCTTCTTCTCAGGACGTCCCAGGATTCCGCAAGATCCTCCCAAGGGCCAATTATGTGCTCCTGCCCAAGAGTCCCACAGCAGGGGGAGATCAGACTGAGGGTGAGAGTGTGGATGTGGATGTGCTGGTGGATGGCACTCCTGGAACCCCTGCGCAGGAGACTCTGGTGTCCCCCATGACTTTGGGCAGTGAGGTGGAGCTGACGGAGCAGTGCATCGCCATCCAGGCCCTCAGTGCAGACGCAGCCCAGAACACCAGCATCAGTGAAAGAGTGACGAGTCTCGGCCAGGATGCTCACAAAACTGTGAAGAAGAAGGAGACTGGAGTGTGTTATGGTGACGTTGCTGTGTCTGTGGAGAACGGAGGAGATGCTGGAGCTTTAATGCCCCAGATCAAAGCAGAAGCCACTCATCTGGTTGCTATAATACCCAATCAGGTCAGCTGTTTGATTATTTACATTTACTGGACACTTTATTAGGTACACCATGCTAGTACAGGGTTAAAGGGATAGTTCAGCCAGAAATGAAAATTCTGTCATCATTTAATCGCCCTTTAGTTGTTCCAAAGCCGTTTGAGTTTCTTTCTTCTGTTGAACACAAAAGAAGATAGTTTGAAGAAAGCTGAAAACTGTTAACTATTGACTTCCACAGTATTTCAGTACTGACTTTGAAGGGATAGTTCACCAAAAAATGAAAATTCTGTCATCGTTTAATTACCCTTTCCTTGTTCCAAAGCTGTTTGAGTTTCTTTTTTTTGTTGAACACAAAAGAAGATATTTTAAAGAGAGACGAAAACCAGTAACCATTGACTTCCATAGTATTTGTTTATGTGCCAAATTGTTCCAAAGCTGTTTGAGTTTCTTCTGTTAAACACAAAAGAAGATATTTCGAAGAAGGTGAAAGCCTGTAAATATTGACATTCATAGTATTGCTTTTAAATGGATAGGTTAGCCAAAACTGAAAATTCTGTCATCATTTACTCGCCCTTTCAACCCTTTGTGAATTTCTGTCTTCTGCTGAACACAAAAGAAGATATTTTGAAGAAGGGTGAAAACTGGTAACCATTGACTTCCATGGTATTTTTTTTTTTTCCAAATTGTCTCAAACATTTTTGAGTTTCTTCCTTCTATTGAATACAAAAGATGTTTAGAAGAAGGGTAAAAACCGGTAACCATTGACATCCATAATATTTGTTTTTGTTCCAAATTGTTTCAAACCTGTTTGAGTTTTTTCTGTTGAACACAAAAGAAGATATTTTGAAGAAAGCTGAAAACCGGTAACCCTTGACATTCATAGTATTGCTTTTAAATGGATAGTTTAGCCAAAACTGAAAATTCTGTCATCATTTACTCGCCCTTTCAGACCTTCATGAGTTTCTGTCTTCTGCTAAACACAAAAGAAGATATTTTGAAGAAGGGTGAAAATCGGTAACCATTGACTTCCATAGTATTTGATTTGTTCCAAATTGTTCCAAACATGTTTGAGTTCCTTACTTCTATTGAATACAAAAGAGGATGTTTTGAAGAAGGATGAAAACCGATAACCATTGACATCCATAATATTTGTTATTGTTCCAAACCTGCTTGAGTTTCTTCTGTTGAACACAAAAGATATTTTGAAGAAAGCTGAAAACCGGTAACCATTGACATTCATAGTATTGCTTTTAAATGGATAGTTTAGCCAAAACTGAAAATTCTGTCATCATTTACTCGCCCTTTCAAATCTTCATGAGTTTCTGTCTTCTGCTAAACACAAAAGAAGATATTTTGAAGAAGGGTGAAAACCGGTGACTTCCATAGTATTTGATTTGTTCCAAACCTGTTTGAGTTTCTTTCTTTTGTTGAATACAAATTAAGATAGTTTGAAGAAAGCTGAAAACCGGTAACTATTGACTTCCATAGTATGTGTTTTTCCTACTATGGAAGTCAATAGTTACAGGTTTTCAGCTTTCTTTAAAACATTTTCATTTGTATTCAGCCGAAGAAAGAAAGTTGTAAAGGTTTGGGTCTACTTTTTATTTTTTATTACTATCACTTAAAACCAGCTATTGCCTTTAAATGTCTTTTTCTTTTAAATATACGTTGTTATTTTTAAACATTTTCAGTTTTAGTATACACAATGAGCATATTTCTGTAGCATAAACAATTACAATCTTATTAAAAAAGATCAAATGAGAGGATAAATAAGGAAAAGAAACAAACAGAATAAAATTAAAATTATAAAGACCCCCCCCCCCCCCCCAAAAAAAAAAAAAACAAGAACTACTTATTATAGATAGGAGTTAAGGTGCAATCTAGAGGTCTAGTTATTGCTTGTTTGAAGTAAATAGAAACAAAATCCTATTTCCTCTTCTTTTTTCCGCTTATCTTTTTGTAACCCAAGGAAAGAGCTAATTTTTTTTCCATATAAGATATTTTTCTAATGATATTTAGAAGAAGTTCCATCATTTAGTAATTGTTTTTTTGCATGAAATTAAAACAAATTTTAAGAGGCAGTTATCACACTAGTTTGTATCTTCTGGAATGAAATGGTGGGAAACGACATAATAGCCTATTACCCTTAATATGAATTGTCCCGGCTTTTCCTACAAATGTCTTAAGGGGTCAGTTTACCCAAAAAGAAAAGTTATGTTTTTAATTATTTACTTAAGACTCAAAAAAAAAAATTAGGATATTTTAGATGAAATCTGGGAGCTCTCTTACCCTCCGTATGATTACAGATGGACCGCTGAAGTCACATTCAATATTTGGACAATTGACCAGGTCTCACTGGAAGAAGAGACAGTACTGTCTCAATGTGATCTCCTGGCTAAATAAAGGAAATAAAATAAAAGAAATGTATGTTCTGTATTGTGTTTTTCAGGGCCTTGTGGAGAATAAAGTGATTAACACGGCTAGTCCAATCATGATGTTTCCATTGATGAGCACTGTGAAGACCGAACCCAAACCCTCCTTTAAACTGGTCAGTGGGATTTTTCTGTCGTTATTCCATTCATTTTTCTTCGGCTTAGTCCTTTTATTCATCAGGGGTCACCACAGCGGAATGAACCGCCAACTTATCCTGCATATGTTTTACACAGCGGATGCCCTTCTAGCTGCAACCCAGTACCGGGAAACATCCATACACTCCCATTCACACACATACACAATGGATAATTTAGTTTATTCAATACCCCTATAGCGCATGTGTTTGGACTGTGGGGGAAACCGGAGCACCCGGAGGAAAACCACACCAACACGGGGAGAACATTCAAACTCCAATCAGAAATGCCAAATAACAGGGACTCAAACCAGCGACCTTCTTGCTTTGAGGTGACAGTGCTAACCACTGAGCCAAAGACCACTTCTGCTCTGAGTTTAAGTTGCTTTAAAGATTCAGTATTTAACTGTTGGTGCGCTAGTGGATACACTATAAAACGTGATAAGTTGACTTTACTTAAAAAAAAAAAGAGTAAACCTGATACTTTTAAAACAGTCAGTTGACTTAAAATTAAAACAGTTACAAGTTACAACGGGTTTATTCGCTTTTAAGTAAAATCAACTTTTTACTTTTAAGTCAATCAGTTTGTTAACTTTTATCTATTAACTTTTTTTAAAACAAAAACTGACGAGACTTAACGTAATTTTTAGAATTGTCCACATTATTCATTTACTTTTTAAAGTAACTAAAATAAAAATACATGCTAGCCAGAGTTGCTAACTATATTTATTTTAGTTAAATAGATACTTGGTAGATTACAATTTTTTTTGTCTATTACTGATGAAATAATATGCTGAAAATGGCAGTAGATAATGTAACCTAGATTACTTATTTTAGTTAATGTAATCTAACTACTTTTGGGTAACCTTTAGATTACTTTTTACTTAACTTGCTTATCTTTTTATTTTGTAATTTGTCTTTAAGTTCAGAAGCGTTGATCACAAAAATTATTTTACGTGACGATTCTGTGTTGTGAATAATCATTTAGAATTTTTTTAGAAAGGAAATGTATTATTATAATTAATTGACTGTGATTGTGTGAATAATATAAAGTTATGTTATTCTTAATAAAAGTAACTGTATTCAGGTTTTGTATAAAAATGCAATATACTCTAATTACAATTACAAAATGTTTGGAATCTGATTATGTAAACCTATGTAAACCTAGTTGCAATGCAGTCTAGAAATCTTATGGGTGCTTTACATTTTTCCCAGTTGTATTGCATACAGTTGAAGTCAGAATTATTATGCATTTCTAAAGATAAAAGTTTTAATAACTCATTTATAATAACTGATTTATTTTATCTTTGCCATGATGACAGCAAATAATATTTGACTTGACTTGATATTTTTCAAGATACTAGTATTCAGGTTAAAGTGACGTTTAAAGGCTTAACTAGGTTAATTAAGTTAACTAGGCAGGTTAGGGTAATTAGGCAAGTCATTGTATAATGATGGTTTGTTCTGTAGACTATCGAAAAGTAATATTGCTTAAGGGGGCTAATAATATTGACCTTAAAATGGTCTTAAAAATATTAAAAACTGCTTTTATTCTAGCCGAAATAAAACAAATAAGACTTTCTCCAGAAGAAAAAATATTATAGGAAATACTGTGGAAAAATTCCTTTCTCTGTTAAACCTCATTTGCTAAATATTTGAAAGGGGGGCTAATAATTTTGCCTTCAGCTGTATATGCATGAACAACATCTCTGACATCTATTGTGTTTTCAGCCTATCAAATACACACGGAGAGGACGGGGCAACTGCACCACACCTGGGTGTATGTTTTCATACGTCACCCGTCACAAACCACCATTTTGTCCAGATTGTGGGCAACACCTCGGCGGGAAGTGGGTCCCGCATGTAAGTCAACCTCATGTTTTACGCTCATTAAACTCAGTTAAAGAGCCCCTATTTTGCGTTTAAAAAAGGTCATATTTTGGTTTTAGGGGTCTCCAACAACATGCTGATGTATGATGCTGGTGCAAGGTCCAAAAACACTTTCATTGTCTTATAATATACATTTAGTTTTACCTAATTATCCCAACGACTCCCATATGATTCGTTCAGCGATTCATTTGTTCCCAAACCCCTCCTTAGCGTTAAGCTAATCTGCGGTGATTGTTCCGATGACCCAATCTGTTGCGATTGGTCGACTGCGTTTAGCATGAGACAGAGAGAAATGCCCACCATGGCTACAGTATGAAGTAGCAGAGAGTATGTGAGAGCACAATGCAGGAATGCAATAAGTCAATGCAGTTAAACACCAGCATATTGCTCTACTCTTAACCCTAACCACAAGTAATAACAATGACACAAATTCAGTATTAATCCACACAGTGGCAAAAGTTTTGAAAATTAGTATAGTATTTTGAAAATTGACCGCGCAGCGTGTGAAGGAACAGCTGATGGTGGCCATAGCAAAGGCAAACAGCAGAGGATCGCCAGTTCAGAAACGCATTTAAATCGGTAAAGGAAGAAGCACATGTCATGTTTTTAACATAGTTTTAGACGCGACATGTGAACAGCCCCATACAGATTTAACCTGAGAGATACAGTACAAGCACTGATCTATAATAGATACGTGATTATAAGCCATGCGGGGCGATTACAACTTATAACACACAATTAAACACATATTTTGCAAACTGCACAAAACGAGGCAACAATTTTAATGACACTTACATGTTATGATCCGGAGGAAGAAGAAACTGGTCCATTTGAACTGTAACAGTGACTGAAAGTCCCGGTCAAAGTCTGACAAAGTCCCATAGTCTCTGCTGCTCTTTCAATAGCAAACGGTCGACAAATCCCGCATTGCAGCTTGGTTATTGTATCAATCATCAGAAAAATGACAGGAACAAACACAGCACTAGGTTGGCCATACTGTGGTATTGTTGTGAAAATGAACTTTGAACCTTTATTCCTCTCAGCCGAATCTCCATCTGTCATTGATCGTCATCTTCGCGTCATGATCAGTCCCGTGATCCCCCGCGCCTTTGCTAGTGTGTGGAGGGAAAGCGTGTGCACATTTTACCAGAACTGGAACTACATATTTGGTGATGTACCGTATCGACGTTGATGCGATCAAACAAAAGATCCGATCCCAACTCGATTCGTTTATTCGACTCTGAGTCAAATATTTCACTAATGAATCAATAGTTTTAAACATGCTGCACGTTTAGATTTAAACCCCAGCTGGATGTTTTCATTCACTTAGAGCTGTTACACACTGCATGGAAGGTCATTTTCAAAAACCCATAAAAGGGGCTCTTTAACATATTGAACTCAGATAACTGAACCAAAGCACTTTCAGTCTCACTTTATATTAGGTGGCCTTAACTAATATGTACTTACACTGTAGTTAGTAACTTGTTACAACGTTTTTATTGTGTAAATACATGTTTTACATTGTACTTATAATTGATTAAATACCTTACGTTTGTAATTAATTTCTGTAATTACACTGTTGACCATTGCTTACGCCTTAACCATCCTCAAACCTTCCCGTACCCCCAAATCTGTCCCGAAAGCTACCTGCAATACATTAGGAACTCATATTGTATGTATTTTTTTGATGCATAGTAGTTAAGACCACCTAATACAAAGTGGGACCAGACTTTCTATGAAGGGAGAAATGCATGCACAGTGTCTTATAAACAACCTTATAATAAGTTGTATCATTTGATAAATAATCATATTAGCAACATTTAAAGGGGACTTATTATGGCCCATTTTAAAAGATGTACAATAAGTCTCTGAGTGTGTAAGTTTCAGCTCAAAATACCCCACAAATAATGTTTTATAACTCTTTAAAAATACTTGGAAAGTATTATCAAAAATTGTTATGAAAAAATATTTATGTGGTGGTTCTCGGAAATGAAGATGAAAAATGTTTCTACTTTATGAAAACGTTTATTTTTCACTTGTCAATTGTTAAACTGATGACTATTAATAATGAAAATTAAGTCTAATATGCTTGCAAATGCTTAATTTATTCATATTTTATTTCTTTTAAGAGTCAATAATACAGTAAATTGAATGTAATATTAGGAAATAGTATTATTTTTTGAAATAACTGTTTTCTATTGTAATAAATATTAAAGTAATATTTATTGGGTATGCTTGTAAATGCTGCATTTATTTCATTCATTCATTCATTTTCTTTTCGGCTTAATCCCTTTATTAATCTGGGGTCGCCACAGCATTTGTTTTACGCAGCGGATGCCCTTCCAGCTGCAACCCATCACTGGGAAACATCCATACACACTCATTCACACACATACACTACGGACAATTTAGCTTACCCAATTCACCTGTACCGCATGTCTTTGGACTTGTGGGGGAAACCGGAGCACCTGGAGGAAACCCACGTGAACACTGGGAGAACATGCAAACTCCACACAGAAATGCCAACTGACCCAGCCGAGGCTCGAACCAGCGACCTTCTTGCTGTGAGGCAAACGTGCTACCCACTGCGCCACCGTGCAACCCTGCATTTATCGCATTTATCTTATTTGTTTTATGAATCAAAAACACAGTAAATCATATGTATGTAATATTAGGAAATAATATTATATTTTGAAATAGCTGTTTTCTATTGTAATAAATATTTAATTAAGAAATATTTTGGGTATGCTTATAAATGCTGCATTTATTTAATATTTTATTTGTTCATGAATCAAAAATACAGTAAATAATTTTTAACTGTCCAAAATGGGAAAAAATGTTGTTTTTACTCCAAAAAAAATTCTATGTTAAATATGCATAAAAAAAAATTCGGGAAAAAGTGTTTTATGTAAATTGGGACCACAAGGCCACATATATGGACATCATTTTTCTCTAAAAGTACATCATATCAAAAGATGATACTTAGATTTTTATTCTAATTAGGTTCCAATAAGCCCAATTAGCAAAGAGAAATAAAACATGCATGTAAAAAACACATTGGGCCTTAAGAGGATAACATTAGGAAATGTTGTATTTTGAACTCTTTCTATTCTAATAAATATATAAGTAAAAGAAAATCGGGTACACTTGTAAATGCTGCATTTATTTACTTTTTTAAATGAATCAAAGTTGCTGTAAATCGATTCTATGTAATATTAGGAAATATTATATTTTGAAATAACTCGTTTCTATTGTAATAAATATTAAAGTAAGAAATGTTTTTTGTGTACAATCATAAATTCTGAATTTATTTAATTAGTTTTATTCGTTTTTTGAATCAAAAACACAGTAAATCATATGTTTATAACTTCGGTAAATTATTATACTCAAAATTAACTGTTTTCTATTGGAATAAATATTAAAATAAGTTTTTGGTTTATCAAATCAGCACAAAATAATGACTTCAAAGACTAATGAGTAATGATGCTAAAAAAAATAAATCAGCTTTTCCTATAGATTAAAATTGTGACGTTGGAAAATGTGGATTACCTTCATAAATGTGTGTTTCTGATTATAATCCTAAATACAAAGCGATATAAATCAATCCAAACTGTAATTTGCTTTGTTACAGGGCAAGAGAAGCTCCAGTAAATCCTCTGAGGCGACTTCTGGAAAACAGTGTGAGGACTCCAGTCCTACTGTCCAACTGTCAGATCATCCGGCAGATCTTAAAGACACAGAGCAGACAGAAGAGCAGGCGTCTGTATCCAGAGTCAGCTCGTCAGATAAAGCTCAGGATGGCGGATCTGCTGCTGCTGCTGCTGCTGCTGCTCGAAAAGTTTCTCGGAAAAAGAGAGAGCGAATCAATGCAGGGTCAACCCAACAAACACCTGATGGAGCCGCAGTCTGCAAACCTGACAAAACAACAGCTGTTCTGTAAGAAACTCAATATTACCATCAAATATTAATTACTGTTCACCTCATTTAATGTATGCTTGGAAGGCAGGATGTTGTATGTAATGCACACAGCTTGAGCTTCCATTCCAGCAGTGTTGTTTTAATATTATTATTATAGTGTATATTAACGTTTTACATTTTATTATCTGTTCTTAAAAGTTTTATGTTTTTTTTTGGCTGTGTTCAGTTTTGATTTTGCTCCAAGTGTAAGGAATTTTCATTTTTTTAAGATTTAAGTTTTTTTTTTTATTATTTGTATGCTTATTTTTTTTAAGTGATCATCACCTTAATTAACTTTATTCATGTCTGTTCTTAGTAATTGAACTTACTTCCAACTTTTAAGCTTTCATCTATGCATATTTTTATTTAACTATTTACGTATTTATTTTATTAAAGTTTTTGCAAACAGTTTTTAATCGTTTTCATCTTAGTTTCGTTAATAATAATGTGATAAGTAATTATTATAACAATTTGTATTAAAAAAACATTAGCATATTACTAGATTAATATATTTTTATTCATAGTTTTATTATTATTTAGTTATTATTATTTATTTAACTTTTTTTCTTCCAATTTTTATATTATTTCCAGAATTTCCAGAGAAAAAAAAATAGTTAGCAGCATACAGTGTAGTGCACAATGTGCTTGAAGTAGTGAATCACTTATTAAGCAGGTTAGTTTTGCAAAAAAAATAAAATCCATTCACGTTGTTAGAGCAGCTAACAGTAGTATTTGTAACCTAGCAACCAACAGTAAACAAGGCAAGCATAATCGAGCCACATGAGTGTAATCTTCAATACGTCGCATTACATTCGAGTCATTCACATTTACACTATTTCACACAATTCTAAAACCACCTCAAGAGTGCTTAAAATGTTGCCAATTAGGGGCTGATCACACCGAATGCGTTTTTTGTGTTGAGAGGCGTTTAATGATTTACTAACGGCCGTGAGCATTGTGCGCGCTGCTTATGCGCCCTGCGTGCCTCGCGTTTTAACCCTTGCGCACCGTGCGCTCGCAGTTGAAAAATAGTGAACTCTAAGTGGAAAAAGCGCGTTACGTCAGTTGCTTCTGTTTCATTCTCCAATCAAATGACAGCAGAGGCGGGGTTTCCATTCAAGTGACTGCAGTGTTTGTGTTGTCAAGACAACTACGGAGACTTTTTGATGACGGAGGAGAGACTAGTGGTTTCTGTTTTGAGTTATCCGGTGCTGTATGTCTCACAAATTTTGAATTCCACAATATTATTAAATATTAAAATTATTCTAATATCAAGCAACTCACGCACTATACGCAGCTGATTCAGTCGTTGTTTAGCGACATAAAAAGCGCACCAAGCTTCTTTTTTTCTTGTCAACAAAAAAGGCAGTGTGGTGCGGCGCGCGTTTGTGGAACGTAAAGGCTTATTCAGTGTGATCGGCCCCTTAGGGATTTTTATAAAAAATTTGGCATTTCTTTAACTTCAAAATACACATTAACACAGTTGGTTAAGGGGCCGTTCACATATCATGCCTTTTGCACACACAAGTTCATTATTTCCAATGGAGGTGTGTGACTTGCATGCGCAAATATTGAGCGACTCTCAAGCATTTTCCAGGTGCACCTAGATTGAAAACATCTCAACTCTTCAAAATGCCATGAGCACATTGCAAGTCATGTGACTGGAACTAACCAATCAGCTTCATACTTTGTACGGAATATACACATTTCAGTAATAACGGTAGATTAATTGCCTCAGACAAAGGCAGTGCACCTAAACGCCTCAGTGCTTTTTAAATTTTCTTCATAAACAAAACTTATATCAGAGCTGCAGCAAAAGTTATAGCTGTTTGCATTGTGACAAAATGCAGCACATTTCTTCAGTACTGGCCATTTTATTAGGTACACCTTGCTAGTACTGGGTTAAACCTACTTTTGCCTTTACAAATGTCTTGAAGTCGCCATGAAATGGAAGTTAAGATTATCCTTTTTTCCTATATTGTGACGTTTATCCACTTAGGATTGTCAAACGTATCGAGTTTGGTACTGAAATTTTAAAAATGTTCATATCCCGCTAATATTTGAGCACTGTTGAGCACATTCTTAAAGTCTCACAGCTGTTCGGCCATCATAGTTTTGTTAATAATATTGTAATAATGAAGTAATTATTGTTATTAATTTGTATTAAAAAACATTAGCATATTACTAGATTGATATATTTTTATTCATAGTTTTGATATTATGTAGTTATTATTATTTCTTTTCTTTTCTCTTTTTTTTTTTTTTTTTTACAATTTTTAGATTTTTCCAGAACTTCTGAACTAAAAATATGGTTAGCACATACAGTGTAGTGCACAATGTGCTTCAAGTAGTAAATCACTTATTAGGCCGGTAGTTTTGCAAAAAAAAACATTCAAGACAAGTTGTTAGAGCAGCTAACAGTGACTGGAACTAACCAATCAGGTTCATACTTTGTATGGAATATACACATTTCAGTAGTAGATTAATTGCCTCAGATAAAGGCAGTGCACCCAAACATTGCAGTGCTTTTTAATTTTCTTCATAAATAAAACTTGTATCAGAGCTGCAGCAATGCTTTGTCAGGTTGATGGTTGTCGAGCATCGACAGACGCCAAAGTCCAATGTTTGTTCAAGCGCATTTAAAATGGTAAAGGAAGCGACGCACCTCTTGCTTTCTAGCGTTTTTAGACTCAATATGTGATTGGCCCCAAAAAGGGCACACCGGGTGCATAGACAGCCCTCAAAACTCTCGCGCCATTTGAAAACCATAAAAGAAAAAGGCGACTCTTAACGCAAAAATGATGTGATCAAGTGTTGTGTTTTTGTGTCATTTCAGAGCATTGGGTGGTCAAATTCAGATTATCGCAAGAGAAAATACCTGCAGCGCTGTGCAGAAACGGCGCATACGAGCTATTCTTCCAGCGCCATCACAGAACAGTGAGCTAAACTCCGTTAGCAAACACAAACTAGCCTGAGAAACTGAATGAAGTGCAAATGTGGTGTTGATTTGTCTCTGTTTCTTCACAGATTCAGCCACTCAGCCTGCAGTGGTGCAGTGGATCACTATTCCTCCCGATAAAGTCAAAACAGACGCTAGTATCATCAGAGCCGGTGAGAGAGAGGAATGATGACGCAGAGGTTTATATATTTCCATCGCTGACTCTTGTGTTGTGTTTTCAGTGAAAGCCAGTGAACAACACATGGCAGGTCTGAAACCCAGCACACTCAAACAGCTGGGTCACATGATCACACCCGCTGCTTTACTACAGGTCAGATTATAACAAATGTAACAGTACCATAATAATACTCTGATGAAAGACCAAGAAGAAAAAAACACTTAAAGGGATAGTTTTGATAGAACAGCCTGTGTATAAACCTATATAATATATATTAAACATAAAATAACAGTAATGATGATAATAATCATAATAATAGTATAATTGGATAATGAATAATTTGATTATAAATTGCATTAAAGGGTAGAATTAATGCATTAAAATGGTTGTATTGTGATACAAGCAATATATATATATATATATATATATATATATATATATATATATATATATATATATATATATATATATTAATTATGTGTTGTGTGTGTGTGTGTGTATACATGTATATGTATATACAAGTACACTTATTTTAAGTTAAATAAAATAATAAGCAGTAATAGTAAATAAAAATAATATAATAATAATAACAATAATAATAATACTATTAATAATAACAACAATAATAATACTACTAATAATAACATGAATAATAATAACAATAACAATAATAATGAGAATAATAATAACAATAATAATAATAATAACAACAACAACAACAACAATAATAATAATAACAATAATAATAATAACAATAAGAACAATAATAATAACAACAACAATAAGAACAACAACAACAACAATAATAATAATAATAATAATAATAATAAAATAACAACAACAATAATAATAATAATAACAATAATAATAATAATAAAATAACAATAACAACAACAATAATAATAATAATAATAATAGCAATAATAATAACAACAACAATAATAATAATAATAATAATAATAATAACAATAATAATAATAATAACAATAATAATAATAACAATAATAATAATAATAATAATAATAATAATAATAACAACAACAATAATAATAATAATAATAATAATAATAATAATAATAATAATAATAACAATAATAATAATAATAATAACAATAATAATAACAATAATAATAATAATAATAATAATAACAACAATAATAATAATAATAACAATAATAATAACAATAATAATAATAACAATAATAATAACAATAATAATAATAATAAAAATAATAATAACAATAATAACAACAACAATAATAATAATGATAACAATAATAATAATAATAACAATAATAATACTAATAACAACAATAATAATAATAATAATAACAACAACAATAACAATAATAACAACAATAATAATAATAACAATAATAATACTAATAACAACAATAATAATAATAATAATAATAATAATATTAATAAAAATAACAACAATAATAATAATAATAATATTAATAAAAATAACAATAATAATAATAATTATAATAATAGCTTAACAAAATAATAATAACATAATCTGAGAATAATAATAAATTTTTTTTAAAAAGAAATAAAAAAGAGGAATTTAAATATTATTAATTATAGTTATATAAATTTCAATGAATAATGCTAATTACACTAATAATTCAGTAATAAAATTTATGAATGAAAACGACAATAAAAATAAAAACTAAAATAATTTTGGTATTAATAAAGAGATAACCTGAGTATGATATTGGATGTGTGTGTTTTCAGAAGCCGATGACGATAAACAGTAACCAGTACATCATTACAGACAATGGCGTGAAGATCCTCTCTATGGTGCCCTTCAAGAAAACCACCGGATCCTCCCTAGTTAGTGTTCTGGTACTGACAGAGAACTTCTGTGTCCTGTTTTCTTCTGCTTAGTTGTGTGTTTGTGTGTTCAGGCTCTGGGTTTGTCCACAGCGAGAGGTCGAGGTCGCTGTAAAAACCCTGCGTGTGATTATGTGTATAAAAACAGACACAAACCTCAACAGTGTCCTACCTGTGGCTGCGAACTCGCCAACAAATCCACCAAGAAGAGCCAACTCACGGTTAGTTTGAACAAAACTAATCAAACACAAAGAACAATACTATTCAGCTACTGATTATAGTAATAGTACAGTATAGTATTGTTCATAAGGGTTGCATCTTTGTGCCTAAAAACATGAGACGTTGTAGGCATTCAGCATGCAGAAATGTGTCATATTAATATTGTAATAAAACAGTTGCATTGCCAACTTGCTAGTGTAAAGGGAAGATTGAAACACTTGCACCGCCTGATTGGTTCACTGCTTTGGAACTGATATTAAGACTGGAATTGCTAGAATTCTATAACTACTAGAATTACCGTAGCAGTCATTTTGATCGTTCTCATATAAGACGTCATGTTTACATTTTAAGCTTCTGTTGAGACATTAAAATTAAGCTTAGTATGTCTGTCGCCCAGCAAGAAGGTTGCTGGTTCGAGCCCCAGCTGCGTCAGTTGGCATTTCTGTGTGAAGTTTGCATGTTTTCCCTGTGTTGGTGTGGTTTTCCTCTGGGTGCTCCGTTTTCCCCCACAGTCCAAATACATGCGATATGGGTGAATTTAGTTGGCAGTGTATGAGTGTGAATGAGTGTGTATGGACGTTTCCCAGTGATGGGTTGCAGCTAGAAGGGCATCCGCTGCGTAAAACTTATGCTGGATAAGTTGGTGGTTCATTCCGCTGTGGCAACCTCTGATTAATAAAGGGACTAAGCTGAAAAGATATGAATGAATGAATGTCGGTCGTATTTAATGAAGTCATCACCCCAAAAATATGATCTTTATGTTAATACAGCCTATAAATGTGTGGTGTGAATGTTCGCACCTCACTTTTATTTTCACTTTCACAAGGAGGAGAGAAGGCTTTTTCACGGCACTGAATATGTTGTTTTGAAAGACATATCTGGATTAAAAAAATTTTTAGTGTTTCAGAAAGTTATGAATTTGGTAGCAGGAAGTTGCTAGGCAACAGATGCATGCTTATTTAACGACACGAGTAAAATTAGCATATATGTTAAATAAATATGTTAATAAATTTAAGCCAAATTAAAAGTGAATTTATTAAATTAACCTAATATACTTTTATTTACTTTTATTTTGTATTTGCAGTATGAAAAAATAAAATAAGTAATAAAGAAATCAAATAAGTGCTAGTTGTAGTTTTTTTTTCAGAAAGAGCATGAATTTAAAAAAATCAGCAATGCAATGGATATTTTTTCACTTTTATTTGGCGTTTGCATTGTGCAAAAATAAAAATAAGTAATTCATTCATTCATTTTCTTTTCAGCTTAGTCCCTTTATTAATCTGGACAGCGGAATGAACCGCCAACTTATCCAGCATATGTTTTACAAAGCAGATGCCTTTCCAGCTGCAGTCCAGTACTGGAAAACATTCATACACACTCATTCACACACATACACTACTGACAATTTAGCTTACCCAATTCCCCTATACCACATGTCTTTGGACTTGTGGGGGACACAGGAGCACCCGGAGGAAACCCACGCCAACACGGGGAGATCATGCAAACTCCACACAGAAATGCCAACTGACCCAGCTGAGGCTCTGTGACGCCCAAAATAAGTAAACGATTTTAATTGAAGTAATGAAACAAATTTCTGTCTGTGATTGTAGTTTTAGTTATCATAACCCAGGTTTCTGCTTCTGTCTTGGTGGACTGAAGGGGAATTTTGCATTGCAAATGTATATTATATAATAAATATCAGACTAGTAAAGCATTTGAATAGTACCAATATTGAATTCAACTAATTTGATTAAAATTCTTTGAACACGACATGAAAATGGTCTGAATTTAAAAAAAAATTACTCTGACATTTTTAATGTAAATATTTAGTGTATGTGAAATGTTAGGTACAGTAAGGACTTTAACCCTTGTGTACTGTTCAAATTGACTCCCCTTTCGTTATGTTGGCGGCTGTTTTTGCCCTATTGACTTTCATGATGATGACATTTTTTGATTGCAAAGCCTTGACACCATAAAATTAAGCATTCTTCATTGTTGGTGGTTTTCCCTGTTGGGAAGAAGCAGTGCTTAATTTGTGAATTGCGAGGTCCCGGAACAGATCGGAGACAACGGATCCGGCATGTTACCCGAGGAGGGAGAGTTGTCGCAGACGAAAGTGAAGAGGGTTGGGGAGTCGCGGAAGAAAGTGAAGAGCGGGCGGGGGGTGGTGCGTGTGAGGATGGGGATCGGTAAAATGAGGTGCCGGATCCGGCTTGTTCCGGCACAAATGAAGCCCTGGGAAGAGGTCATATGTGTCATTTGTACTGTTGATCATCAGTTGGCAGTGTTAACCCTTTAGGTAGGCCTGTGGAAATAAAGTTTATGGCTTTTATATGGAGTTCTGTGGAGTAAAACAGCAGATTATAGTGTGCGTGCAGAAATACACTATGTTCTGAGAGCTGAGCTGCTTATTTTGATTTTCTCAGATGTGTCAAGGTAAGTGCACAAAGGTCTCACACACACACACACACACACACACACACATACACACAAATTATACTCTATATAACTCCAAAGCCAGAAACTAATCTTTTTTTTTGCACTAAAACTGATGATCAACAGTAAAAATTGCATATTTGACCTCTTCCCAACAGTGAAAACCAGCAGCAATCAAGAACACACTATTATATGCTGTCGTGGCTTTTCAATTAAAAAGTGTCATTATAATGGAAGTCAATGGGGCAAATGCAGCCACCAACATAACGAAAGAGTAGTAACATTTGCCCAGAGTGTAATGTTGAGTTTTTGAAAATTTCCAAAGCATTTTTCCAAAATATGTGTCAAAATAAGATTTGTCATCCAAAAATCTTTCTGCTAGCTGAAACACAGAGAAAGTTGTGGCCAAATCACCTGACTGTAAATCACCCCAGAGTGGATGAAAACATCCCCGACAGCACACAAGGGTTAATAGCGCTACATATGATGGGGTATGAATAACAAAGGTGCTTGGTTTAAAAATTAATTGTACTTTAAAAAGTCCTTGAACTGGTGTCCATGAAAGACTGGGAACCCTAAAATAGACGCTTGTGTGTGTGTGTGTGTGTGTGTGTGTGTGTTTTGCAGTGTTCTGAGGAAGAGTCTGGCCCTCTTCATCTTCTGGAGGCGTCTGCATCTCTGAGCGTCTCTCAGAAAGAGCAGCAGCGTCAGTCCACCGTCAGCCTGATGCGCTCGTGTCTGCAGTTCCCCGAGAGCGAGACGGAGCTGCAGGACGTCTTCAGCCTCATCCAGGAGCTCAACGCCAGCGAGAACGAGCCGCAGGAGTCTAGTGGATGGCCAAACTTCTATGAGCCGGCAGCCACACACTGCAGCCTGTGCCAGCAGACGCTCTATAAAGGAGAGCAGGGGTGAGAGACCAGTCATGTCTAAAGCAGTGTTTTCCAACCCTGTTCCTTGAGGCACACTGATAGTACATATTTTCGATGTCTCCCTTATCTGACCCTTTATCATGAGATTTTGGAGTCTCTTCTTGTCCTTCTTCTCTTTTTTTCAATTCAATTCACCTTTATTTCTATAGCGCTTTTACAATGTAGATTGTGTCAAAGCAGCTTCACATAGAAGATTATAGTCAATTGAAACAGTGTCAGTTCAGTTTTCAGTGTTTACGTTCAGTTCAGTTTAGCTCAGTTCAGTGTGGTTTATTCACTACTGAGAGTCCAAACACTGAAGAGCAATTCCATCGATGCGCAGCTCTACAGATCCCAAACCATGCAAGCCAGTGGTGACAGCGGCGAGGTAAAAACTTCACCAATTGGCGAAAGTGAAGATTTGAAAAACCTCGAGACAAACCAGGCTCAGTTGGGCACGACCATTCCTCCTATGGCCAAACGTCTTGTGCAGAGCTGCAGTCTAGGCGCCGGAGGCTGGAGAATGCTGAACCTCATCGAAGACTCGTCTGTCCCTGGAGCGTCACTGGAGTCAGTCTCATGCTCTCCACTCTTCCATGACCACCACAGCGGCTGCTCAGGATAGGGCCTGATCCAGGATTATGAAAACCAGTGGCGCTGCATAGTCTGAGGGCCTCGGGATAAGTACCCCCAAGTGGAAATAGAGAATAAAGAGAATAATTAGCGTAGCTGCTGTTCATAGTGTATATATAAACAAGATGCAAAAACCTGCGTGGGGCACACTCATGCGTCATACCGCTAAGTGATGCATTGAGTGTATGCTTTGCTAAAAATATAGGTTTGGTGAAGGAAAAATCATGGTTTGGGGTTACATTCAGTATGGCGGTGTGCGAGAGATCTGCAGAGTGGATGGCAACATCAGCCTGAGACATTTGTGCAGCCCATTACATTACAAACCATAGGAGAGGACAAATTCTTCAGCAGGATAGATCTCCTTCTCATACTTCAGCCTCCACATCAAAGTTCCTGAAAGCAAAGAAAGTCCAGGTGCTCCAGGATTGGCCAGCCCAGTCACCAGACATGAACATTATTGAGCATGTCTGGGGTAAGATGGAGGAGGCACTGAAGATGAATCTAAAGAATCTTGAACTCTGGGAGTCCTGATTCGTTATTTGAGTCAGTGCAGAGATGTATGGATGCAGTCCTCCAAGCTCATGGGAGTCTTACACAATATTCATTCTTTACCCACTTCATCATGACTTTATATTCTATGCTGGACATTATTTCTGTTAAGTGACAAGACTTTTGTCTAAGCAAAGTCAGACCTTACTGTTCTAATCAAATAATTAAAAATCAAGGCATGATCATATTTTATTTTGGTAAAATAAGCGTAATCTAGAGGCCTTTGCCTTTCATTTAAGCCACTTTTAAAACCAAATGATCAACTAGAAGTCAAGTTATTATTTATTGTTCCTAAAACTTGGATTGGCGACAAGACTTTTGTCAGGTAGTGTAGGTAGTATACTTCTAATTACTGCTCTGTCACTATTTCCCTAAGGTATTAAAATGGTATCATACATCTATGTTTTTATTGAAGTTAGTTAATGCAGTATTGCGACACACACAGATGTGATGGAGACTGATGTGCTGTTTTGTGTCGTTCAGTTCAGTTGCTGGTTTGGAGGATTGCTGGCTGTTGACGGAGCGCTCCATTCGGGTCGTCACTCTACAGCTCAAAGTCTGCACCAATCTCCAGTGTCTGGCCATTCACAGCTTCACTGACTTGTACCCCGGTAAACACATATTGACTTGTACCCCGGTAAACACACACCCACTCATAGCAAAGATGACTCATAATAATCAATGCATTTGTTATCATGATAATGATAACAGCAACAAAATCAATGTATGTACTTTGTGCACTTTACAATATGGGACATATAGTTAATGTTAATGTATTTACTAACATGAAAAAACAATGAGCACTATATTTATTACAATGTTTATTCATCTTTGTTAATGAAAATACAGTTGTTCATTAATGATTAAAGTTAACAATAGACTATAATTAATAAATGTACAAATATTGTTCATTTTGTTTATGTTCGTAAATCCATTCATTAACATTGATAAGTGTCCCCTATTGTAAAGTGTTACAAAATGAATAATCAATACTTAAGTAACTGCTTACATTACACACCTCTTTGATTTCATTTTTAGTCTATTAAAACCAAGATATTTTGGTACCTAAAGGTTTCAATAAATAACTCATTAAAAATACAGTTAATAAAAATAATATGTAAATAAACAGAACTTACACAATATAATATTTTAGTATATATTTTTTAACAAATAAAAATGACTTGCAAACATAACAATATGATTACTGAAGCTATATAAAATTGAAATGCTATTTATTTATTTATTAAAATAATAAATAATAAAAAATGTTTAAATAAATATTGAATTTTCAATCAATAAATTCTGTAGATAAACATTTTAAACAACTGAAAACAAAAATAAAATAAAATTACTAAATTTTAATTGCTAAATTACTTTTAATTACTTTTAATTAATCAATTATGTTTTCATTTTTAATTACTAAAATGTTACCTAAAATAAAATATAAAAACTCAAGTAAAATCGATTTGAAAAACTGCATAAAAATTATAATAAAAAAACAAAAAAAATTGTAGAAAATTGTAAAAAAAAAAATGTAATGAAATCAAAATAAAATTATGAATATTAAAAATTATATATATAAAAAAATGTTAAGTATAATAGGAACTCAATGTTACTAAAATCACACTTCACTATAGCGTTAACTGTAACACTGAGAAGGCAACATGTTCATGTATCTCAGCAGTTAAGCATTACGGCAGTTTGTGTTTGTGTGTTTGTTTTCTCAGGTTTGTTTAATGTTGGAAATAAACTCCTGGTGACGCTGGATTTGTTCTTTAAGATGAGGAATCAGATCCGACTTGGGGACGAACCTGCTCAAGCTGCTCTCAGTATCATCACAAACACACAGACAGGTGCTTCACCATCTTTATACACTTCTGCTCAAAAGCATCAGTAAGATCTTTGTGAAATGCAATCTATGCCTTCAAAGGGAACCTATTATGCAAAAATCTATTTTATAAGGGGTTTAAACACAGTTGTGTTGCAAAAGTATGTGTATATAACCAGCTTCTAATGGTAAAGTGTATAAATTGTATTATTTATAACCACACTTGATAAAAACAGTCTGCAGAAACACTTTATGTAATTAGTGTTCATTGTGAGTTCATTGTATATTTTTCAGATGGTATGTTGAGCTCGGATCAGATGTCTCGTGTTCAGGAGCTGTTCTGCAGTGGTTTCTGGGCGTTTGAGTGTCTGACGCTTCGAGATTATAATGACATGATATGTGGCATCTGCGGCATCGCTCCAAAACTGGAGATCGCCCAGCGCAGCGCTACCAGCGTCTTACAGCTCAAAAACGTGGAGGTAAAATCTAACGATCAGTCCCAAATGCAAACAGTGTTAGATTAGTATTGGGATTATTTACTGTATACAATAATATAACTGTATACTGTATGCAAAATATACACACAAAAACACACCTTGAGAGTCTAAAGGGACTGTAAATCAACTTACTACCTGACAAAAGTCTTATCGCCTATCCAAGTTTTAGGAACAACTAATAACTTGACTTCTAGTTGATCATTTGGTATCAGAAGTGGCTTATATGAAAGGCAAAGGCCTCTAGATTATGCTTATTTTACTTAAATAAAATATGATCATGTCTTGATTTTTAATGATTTATTTGGACAGTAAGGTCTGACTTTGCTTAGACAAAAGTCTTGTCACTGAACAGAAATAATGTCCAGTATAGAATATAAAGTCATGCTGCAGTGGAAACAGAATGAATATTGTGTCTGACTCCATCATGAGCTTGGAGGACTGCATCCATACATCTCTGCACTGACTCAAATCACTGATTAATAAAGTCATCTGGAATGGCAAAGAAAGCGTTCTTACAGGACTCCCAGAGTTCATCAAGAACTCTTCATCTTCAATGCCTCCTCCTTCATCTTACCCCAGACATGCTCAATAATGTTCATGTCTGGTGACTGGGCTGGCCAATCCTGGAGCACCTTGACCTTCTTTGCTTTCAGGAACTTTGATGTGGAGGCTGAAGTATGAGAAGGAGCGCTATCCTGCTGAAGAAATTGCCCTCTCCTGTGGTTTGTAATGTAATGGGCAGCACAAATGTCTTGATACCTCAAGCTGTTGACGTTGTCATCCACTCTGCAGATCTCTCGCACACCCCCATACTGAATGTATCCCCCAAAAATTCACCCAAAATGAAACTTCTGCCATCATTTACTCTCCCTTTACTCGTTTCAAACCTTTATTAGTTTCTTTATTCTGTATAAGGCAAAAGAAGATATTTTGAAAAAAGCTGAAAACTAGTAACTATTCACTTCCATTTGTTTTTCCTACTATGGAAGTCAATGATTATCGGTATTTATCTTCGTTTAGTGTTCAACAGAAGAAAACAACTCAAGAATCACTTGAAAAAGAGTAAATAGTGAGTAAACTTTCATTTTTGGGTGAACTGCCCCCAGAATTGCATTTTTTTAGGGATTAACACATTGTTTGAACGTACAGTTTAGTCACAATTATTCACCCTCTTGTGAATTTTTCTAATATTTCCCAAATTATGTTTAACAGAGCAAGGAATCTTTCACAATATTTCCTATAATATTTTTTCTTCTGGAGAACGTCTTATTTGTTTTATTTTGGCTAGAATAAAAGCAGTTTTTAATTTTTTAAAAACATTTTAAGGTCAACATTATTAGCCCCTTTAAGCTATATTTGTTTTGGATTGTCTACAGAACAAACCACTTTTATACAATGACTTGCCTAATTACCATAACTTGCCTAATTAACCTAGTTAAGCCTTTAAATGTCACTTTAAGCTGAATACTAGTATCTTGAAAAATATCTAGAGAAAAATTATTTACTGTCATCATGGCAAAAATAAAATAAATCAGTTATTAGAAATGAGTTATTAAAACTATTATGTTTAGAAATGTGCTGAAAATATCTTCGTTAAACAGAAATTGGGGAAAAATATACAGGAGGGCTTATAATTCAGTCTTCAACTGTACATTTAGTTGCTCACCAATATTGAGATGATTGACTGTGTTTCTCTGTAGTTCACGTGGCCTGATTTCCCAGCACCGGATGAGGTGCACATGGATGAGTTTTGGCTGACGATGGAGAACGAGGCTCTGGAACAGGCGGCGTTTCCCTCCAGTGTCCCAATCACTCGTCTGGACGCCTCCATCATCGCCCCGTTCATTCCTCCATTAATGAGAAACACAACTATCATCAACACTGAGAAGAACAAGATCATCAACAACACACACAACACTGGTACTGATACTGCAGAGAGATTCACACACTGAGAAGATCATATTTTATTATATATATATATATTATTTTTCCCCAATTTCTGTTTAACAGAGAGACGATTTTTTCAGCACTTTTCTAATCATAATAGTTTTAATAATTCATTTCTAATAACTGATTTATTTTCTCTTTGCCATGATGACAGTAAATAATATTTTACTAGATATTTTTCAAGATGCTAGTATTCAGCTTAAAGTGACATTTAAAGGCTTAACTAGGTTAATTAGGCAAGTTAAAGCAATTAGGCAAGTCATTATATAACAGTGGTTTGTTCTGTAGACGATCTAAAACCAATATTGCTAAAGGGGGCTAATAATTTTGACCTTAAAATGCTGTTTAAAACTGCTTTAATTCTAGCCGAAATAAAACAAATAAGACTTTCTCCAGAAGAAAAAATATTATAGGAAATACTGTGAAAAATTCCTTGCTGTGTTAAACATCATTTGAGAAATATTTGAAAAAGAATAAAAAATGAACACGAGGACTAATAATTTACACTTCAACTGTATCTGTCTGTGTGTTTCAGGAGACGCAGCAGCTCTCGTGTGTCTGATTCACAAGGGTCAACTGATTCCAGATCAGCTGCATCTGCACAGTGAAGAGGAGCTCAGGGACCTGCTGGGGAAATGTGGGATTCCTGCTCAGGCAGACGCTGATAAAGTATGTCACAACACACACACACACACACACACACACACACACACACACACACACACACACACACACACACACACACACACACACACACACACGTTTACTTCAGAGATGCTTCATAGACCTCTATTCTTCATATTTTAACAACTGATTATGTAGTGTGTGTATATATAGTACATATAGTCATGTGCAAAAGTAAGTACACCCTATTGAATTTACACTTGATGAAAACAGTCTGCACAAACACTTTGATTGACATTCTCCCTTTGTATGTGTCATCAGAGGGGGAAGCCCCGCCCATTAGTGATGATCTCTCCCTCAATAGCATAAACAGCCCTGAGTGAGAAGCAGCCTTCTGCCATTAGAGTTTCGAGTCATACCTGCTGAAGATAATGTCAGCAACTAAAGGCTGATTTATACTTTTGCGTCCAGCGCACACGTATGGTCCAGCTTAGCTTTTGCGTGGTCGCATAGCCCTCGCTGTGGCTGAAACCTGCGCTGACACGCACCTCTCAAAAAATTTAACTACATGTCGCAATGACGTGTAGCACAAGCTCTGTGATTGGTCGGCTTGGTAGCGGTGACGAGTGTTGGCGGTGCCGAGAGCTGCGAGCCCGATGGAGCAAGTGGTTACAAGTGTTGAGTCCCGTGAAGGAGCTCCAGATGGAAACTTTTGTTTTGTGTTTACCTTTACCTGATTAAAGTTGTTGCATGTCCGCTGGTTCCTGCCTCTGAATGAGCGAGTTTTAGCTACTTATAGCGTTCAGAAACAACACCCTTGAAGAAACTCGACACAGAGGAACATAAAAACCTACTGCCAGCTAGCATTTCAGAAGTGTTATTGCAGAGCAACACAAACAGCACACAGAAGTATAAATGCACGACTACACCATAGACTGTAAAAGATATGGATGTAGTATTCGTGACGTCACCCATAGGTTTCTGAACACTGCAAAAGAAGCTACAAGTAGGCGCGGCCAACCGTCGCCATTTTGTTTGCGTGTCATCGCACCAAACGCGGGATACCAAATAAGGGCAAAGAGGCGGAGAGTGAGCTGAGCTGCAGACGCATGCTGGATTCTCAACATTTTGCTTAGACTTGGCTTAGACAGACTTATTACTTTGGGAGAACGTGTAATACTTCATTACCTGTGACTCGTTTGTGTTCTGACCACATGTGCTTGGTTGTAGACTATATCAATAAAGTATTTAGACTTTTAAAAACACTGTTGTAACACATGGAGCCACTAAACATTGTTCTTATGACGTTTTTCGACAGGAGGAGAACGCGAATTACTATCAAACACTTCAGATATAGTCTGTGTTAATAAATGCAAGGCTGTTTATAAAAATCCAGCACTAACACTGTATGACAACGCTTCAGATGACTGTTTTATAGCCTACAGCTAATCAATCTGTCAGATTCTGGAGTGCAATACTGGTCTAAGGAGAATTATAAATGATCTTAAATAAAACAAATACATTTCTAGAGATGGTATATAAGTATTTAATTTCACTCACCTGGGAAATGGAGGCAACTCAAACGGTTTGTAAGCACAATTAAGTCCACACAGCATGCTATATCATCTGATAATTGCAGGAAATAATTCCAAAAGGCAAATGAATGTGTAAAGAAACATTAAACAATACAAAAATATGATGTATATGCTGAGTTCAGCGGCTAATTAGCCAGAATCAGCTGAGGTGACGAGACAGCGAGCAGCGAGGGCTAGCTGTCACTCAAGTGGCCACGCCCTTAATTATGCAAACTTAATATAACCTAATAAAAACGAAACGGATGAGTTATAAAAAAATTCACCCCCCTCACAGTTGTCATGAAGGGTAATCATGGCTATATACACCAAAGCCATCGTTTGTACCAGGCTGTAAACATGTTTTTATCAGCTGTAAAAATGGCCAATTTACCAATGCAGAAAGAAAGCACTTGGACTTCCTGGAGCCAGCCCCCCAAGGTGAGTCGATGAATTGCAGTTTTAGTTACTTCCGTATTGGCTTCCCGAGGGAGAGCAGGAGGTTGCCGCTTGGACTACATGCAAGGCATGCGCCGTGGATCACGCCGATCACTCGACGCAGAAGCATAAACCAGCCTTAAGAGATGCCCGAATTAAAACCAGAATCTGCAGACTGCCTACACTTTTTTCGTATTTTCAATTCTGCATAGAGATAACATCAGTCCTGTTTTGAATCTGCCACTATGCTGACACACTGGCATTTGTAGCTCCGCCCTCTTTTGAAAAGAGCACAATCTCATTTGAATTTAAAGCGACAGTCACTAAAACAGCACAGTTTGAATCAAAGCCTGAAAGGGTCAGTTTCAGAGAGTTATAAAACATTATTTGTGTGGTATTTTGAGCTGAAAATTATTCACACACACACACACACACACACACACATTTTACATCTTGTAAAAAGAGGCATAATCGGACCCCTTTAATGCTATAAGTTGTTGTTCATCTGAGGTTTTATCTTCAAATTTAAAGACCTGGCAAAGATATGGAAAAATTTTGGTTTAATAGGATGTCCTAACTTTTCCGCATGACCAGGTGGATCGATATGAAGTTGAGCTGTGAATTTTCTGAATGTTCTTGTGTGTTTTTACAGGCTGATCTGCTGGCGTCGCTGACGTCTTTATATACTCAAACACAGAGTGGCCTGTGGACGGCGGATCAGCCTGAAGATCTGCTGACAGCCGGCAGAATCACCAAAGTCTGTCCTCATCAGGTACTGAAAATGCAGAAATACACAGTGGTATAATAAAATGACGGTGGCTAATGATATTGACCTCAAAAATTATGTTAAACTGCTTTTATTCCAGCCGAAATAAAACAAATAAGACTTTCTCCAGAAGAGATAAATTTTGTAAAAAATACTGCAAACATTTCCTTCCTCCGTTGAACATCATCTGAAACATATCTGGGGAAAAAAACAAAACTTGCATGTTCTCCCCGTGTTGGCGTGTGTTTCCTCCGGGTGCTCCGGTTTCCCCCACAGTCCAAACACATGCGCTATAGGTGAATTGGATGAACTATATTGGCCGTAGTGTATGAGTGTGGGTGAATGAGAGTGTATGGGTGTTCCCCAGTACTGGCTTGCAACTGGAAGGGCATCCGCTGCGTTAAACATATGCTGCAATAGTTGGCAGTTCATTCCACTGTGGCAACCGACCCTTGATAAATAAAGGACTAATCCGAAGGAAAATGAATGAAAATACATTACACTAACGAAGGGTCCTCATAAAGCACCAAAACAAGCATGTGTGTGTTTTTGTCGTTTGCACAGGTGGTTTGCGGCTCCAAGTATATCGTGCGCAGAGAAAGCGCTCACGATCACCTGGACCTGCTGCTGTCCTCCAGGTTCTGGCCGCCGGTGTATGTGGCAGACTGTGCCCAGAAGGTGGCACTCTGTGCTGACGTGTCCTATCCTCAACTTGCCAAACAGATGTGGGGGGAAAACCAGGGCTGTTTCTCTGATCCCACAGCAGCTCCACAGGTCAGACATCTACTGCAATAAAACATACGGAAATAATAGCATTATACTATATAACATTTTTACAAGATAAACACAAATGGCGCGTTTCCACTGAATGGTACGGTACATTTTCGGTATGCTTTTATGGCCGTGTCCACTGTCACAAGGTACCTAAAAGCAAACCGTATCAGACCACTTTTTTAGTACGTACATAACACGACAAAAGGGTACCAAAAGGCGGAGCAAGACGCGCAGATGAACGCTATTGGTTTACAGAGAAACGTCACCAGCGCGTACACAAGCAGGAGAATGAAAACAAAGGAAGCGCCATTTTTAAAAACACAGCCGAGACATTACACTATAATAATATATACATAAAATAATGAGCCATGGTCGACCCGAGCTTAAACAAACCATGTCGTCATCTTGATGAACAGCCACATAGCTGTGATTATTGAAGTGCTTCTGACATCCGATCCCTTAAGAAATGGACAAACACGAGAGTGTAGTGCGAAAAAACAAAAGGAGAAACCCGAAAAAACAAAGGAGCAAATGATTTTTTTAGCAACCTAAAACATGAAAAAACTGCCATGTTTAACTATTATCATCACCTTTTGGACTATTATGAACTCAGAATGACAGAATTACTTTCTAACAGAGGTAACATGTGCTGGTGAAGAATAAAGAGACAGATGAGAGGTTACTGTGGGCTGTATGTTTTGTGTTGTTTTTGAAGCCAAATAAGGACTAAATGTATGATGTGTGTAGTTTTTCTGTAATTGGTAACATATCGGAGACTGTAAGGGGCTGTATGTGTTCAGATATGTTGCATTTATTTATTTATGTTACAGTAGGCATTAATGATAATAATAATTCCTTACATTTTATATAGCGCTTTTCTAGACACTCAAAGCGCTTTACATATTGGGGGGAATCTCCTCATCCACCACCAGTGTGCAGCATCCACCTGGATGACGCGACGGCAGCCAATTTGCGCCAGACAGCACCCAACACACCAGCTGATTGGTGGAGAGGAGACAGAGTGATGAAGCCAATTATGATATGGGGAGGGTTCGGAGGCCATGATGGACAGAGGCCAGTGGGCAGATTTGGCCAGGATGCCGGGGTTAAACCCCTACTCTTTCTCGAAGGACATCCTGGGATTTTTAATGACCACAGAGAGTCATGTGTTTAACGTCTCATCCGAAAGACGGCGCTCACTGAGCAGTATAGAGTCCCCGTCACTATACTGGGGCATTAGGACCCACACAGACCGCAGGTTGGGCGCCCCCTGCTGGCCTCACTAACACCACTTCCGGCAGCAACCTAGCTTTCCCATGTGGTCTCCCATCCAGGTACTGACCGGGCGCAGCCCTGCTTAGCTTCAGTGGGCGACCATGTGAGAGTTGCAGAGAGCTAGCTGCCGGCTATACATTTATACATTCATAAGTATTTATGTGTAAAGCATCTGTTTTGTGAGAAGTGCTTCTCATATGATATGTGAACGACCCATACAGCTTTACTTTGACATTAATAATAATAATAATAATAATAATAATAATAATAATAATAATATTAAATATCAGTTTGTCATTTCAAACTGTCTACTGCAGTTTTCTTTATTGAAACTAAAAAGGAAAAATGAAACAAGTTTTTTTTTTTTAAATATTGTGTTTACATTATGTATTGAAAAATGTAGTAATAATAATACTAATAACAATAATAATAGCAATTATAACCATCATATATATTTTAAACAATAAAATGTATTTATTTATTTAAATTATTATTATTTTTTCTATTCTCATTCCAGTGCTGTTTAATTGGTGTTAAATATTTAATTTGCATTACATATTAAAACTGTAATAATAATAATAATTATAATCATTAATAGTTTTAATATATAATATATATTCAATTTACAAAACTTTTATTAAACATTTTTTTTATTATTAGTATTATTAATAATGTTAAAAACTAAACCATTAATAAAATATTACAAAAACAAACAAATAAAATATATTATTATTATTATATTAAATAGATGTTAATAATATAGATAGATTATCTTATATCTCCTTATATGTCTTATATCTCCTCCAAATTATATCTTATATCTCTTTATATAATTTCAAATGATGTCTGCTATGATGTTTATTTTATTTTTTTACAAAAACATAACTTTTAAAGGTTCTCCTCTCAACTCTTTTCCACACAGCACATCTACACTCACCGGCCACTTTATTAGGTACACCTGCCCAACTGTTCATTAACACAAATTTCTAATCAACCAATCACATGGCAGCAACTCAATGCATTTATGCATGTAGACATATGCTGCGTCCAAAACCACATGCTACATAGTATGCTAAACACAGTATGCAAGCCGAGTAGTATGTCCAAATTCATAGAATTCGAAAAACAGTATGCAAGATGTACCCGGATGACTTACTGCTTGTGGGTTCCGGCTTCCAATGTGATGCACGCTACCCTATCCCATGACGAACCATGAGAGAATTCATGAATGGGAGGGAAGTGACGAAACTGACCTGGGTAGGTCACGTTATCATAACAAAATGTCGGTTATAGTACGTCTAATGGTCGAGTAGTACATTTAAAATAAAGTAGTCGGCGATTTTGGATGCAGCCTTGATCAAGCTAATCTGCTGCAGTTAAAACCGAGCATCAGAATGGGGAAGAAAGGTGATTCAAGTGACTTTGAATGCGGCATGGTTGTTGGTGCCAGACGGGCTGGTCGGAGTATTTCAGAAACTGCTGATCTACTGGGATTTTCACATCTCAACAATAACACACATTTCAGAGCACCTGATTGGCTGTTGAAGGTGTCAATCAATCTCCTGTTGTGTTTCAGTATGTATCGTGCTCAGAGCTCCAGGATCAGCCGTACAGTCTGGACCTCACCGTGACCGACTCCAACCCTCAGCTCCACCCGCTCACCAAATCCACCTCCCGCTGGATGGTACAACCCGACACACCCACCTCCACCCTCCAGGACGCCCACTACAACATCAGCCTATGCAGAGAATTGGAGCCCTACGCCAGCCTGAGCGCCCAGATCTGTGAGCCAAACAACCACAAACCAACGCAAGTGTTCCAGAACGCAGCATATTATTACCTGTACAACCGTCTGCTGGACTTCCTGAGCAGCAGAGACATCGTGAACCAGCAGATCACAGACGTGCTGAGCTCCTGCCAGCCTGGAGAAGTGCTGATGATCAGAGATGCCCTCTACAGACTGGGCATCGCTCATGTTAACACTGAACAGGAGGACGAGGAGGATGGAGGACATGCACACACTGATGGAGGAGTGGAGCTGGAGGAGCTGATGCTTGTCTGATGCAGGTTTACACATACACACACACAGACTTGTTCGTATATCCTGATGGGGACTCACATATTTAATGATGTTTCAAGTCATGTTTAATGATGTTTAATGATACAAACCATATATTCCCTTACCTTCACAGGAAACAATCTGCAGTTTTAGATATTTTTTTAATCCTTATTCCAGACCTTTTTGTTTGTTTATTTGATTGGGAAAAAAACTAAATATTGAGTTACATTATACATTA